>OX596196.1:867500-1263778 GCA_951394245.1 Cyclophora punctaria
AACAAAGTTCTACCGTGCTTCGGAGCGCACGTTAAATTATTATTTATTTCAACGGGAACTTACGTACGCGGAGGTTACTGTTGAGTTGTCCCTCGACACGTTTCGGTCACATACGGTGACCATCATCAGGAGGTGGGTGAAGCGAGAGCGACAGCGACAGTGCGGGGAGAGACGCTGTCGCGAGCGCTTCACCCACCTCCTGATGAAGGCCACCGTATGTGGCCGAAACGTGTTGAGGGACAACTCAACAGTAACCTCCGCGTACGTAAGTTCCCGTTGAAATAAATAATAATGTCATTAACGTACGTTTCAATTAATAGTAAAATCGCACGTTAAATTGTCGGTCCCGGTTGTTTTAAACGTTAGATCGTGTGGCGGTCTAAAACTCTAATACCAGGGTAGGCCCCTGAACTACTCGAAGTTAATACGCGTGGAGATTACGACATCCTCACTGTACTGATATCTTCAGTGAGACGAGAGGCCTTTGACCAGCAGTGGGACATTACAGGCTAATACTTTTTTATACTTTTAAAATTTTTATTTATCTTGTTATAATCAAAATCCCGAAATTCCTACAAGAACAGGTTCGTTGCGGGTGACACCGCAGAACACAGCTAGTTTTAGTATAGACTAGCAGCGCCCCGCGGTTTTACCCGCGTTGTGCCCGTTCCCGTGGGAATTTCGGGATTTTTTTTACATAAAAACCTTCCTCTTGAATCACTCTACCCATTACAAAAAACCGCATCAAAATCCGTTGCGTAATTTTAAAGATTTAAGCATACAGACAAACAGACACGAAACAGAGACGACTTTATTTTATACTATGTAGTGATGTAAGATGGATTTATTTAATATTAATCTATCTATATAAATAAAAATGAATTGCTGTCCGTTAGTCTGCTTAAACCTCGAGAACGGCTGAACCGATTTGGCTAATTTTGGTCTTGAAATGTTTGTCGTAATCCAGGGAAGGTTTAAACGGTAAACAGTGAGGCAAAAATGCGGGTGAAACCGCAGGGCACAACTAGTATCTATATATATAAAATTCAAAGTCCTGACTGACTGACTGACTGATAATCAACGCACAGCCTCAACCGCTACACCTAGAAACATGAAATTTGTCAGGAAGGTTCTTCAAGTGACGTAAGTGCACACTAAGAAAGGATTTTCGAAAATTCCTACGGGAACGGGCTCAACGCGGGCAAAGCCGCGGGGCGCTGCTAGTCACTAAATAGTATAAAACAAAGTCGCGTCTGTTTGTCTGTATGCTTAAATCTTTAAAAATACGCAACGGATTTTGATGCGGTTTTTTGTAATAGGTAGAGTGATTCAAGAGGAAGGTTTTTATGTAATAAAATTCCCGGAATTCCCACGGGAACGGGCACAACGCGGGCAAAGACGCGGGGCGCGGCTAGTATAATATGTAAGTACACTTGAGGTACACTTAATCTGAGATTAAATATTACATCCTATAGTGTATCTTATCTGTCAAAGTATTATTATATTATTATATATTATTTTATCTGTTGTTGCTATATATAAGGTGACCAATAGTATATCTATACTACATAATATTATAAAGCTGAAGAGTTTGTTTTGTTTGTTTGTTTGTTTGTTTAAACGCGCTAATCTCAGGAACTACCAATCCGATTCCATTAATTCTTTTTGTAATAGACAACCATATTCAACGGGAAGGTTATAGGCTACTTTTCATCCCTAAATTCCCACGGGAACGGGCACAACGCGGGTAAAACCGCGGGGCGCTGCTAGTGTTCAAATATTTCCAAAATACAGCTGTTACGAGGCTCGTATCTAACTTCTACAGTAAGATTTGTAATTATGTGTGTATGTTTGTAATGAATAAACTCAAAAACTACTTGACCGATTTGCATAATTCTTTTTGTAATGGATAGACATTTTCAACGGGAAGGTTATAGGCTGTTTTTCATCCCAAAATTCCCACGGGAAAGGGCACAACGCGGGTAAAACCGTGAGGCGTTGCTAGTATATTATAAATCCCAATTTTTGTGAGAATGAATGTTGTATGTTTGTTACTCTTTTACGCAAAAACTACTGAATGGATTTGGATGAAACTTCACAGTAATCTATCTTCTATATATATAAAAGAAAGTCGTGTTTGTTACACTATTTATAACTCGAGAACGGCTGAACCGATTTGCCTGAAAATTGGTGGGGGGTAGCTTAAAACTAGGAGACGGATATAGGATACTTTTTATCCCGTATTTCCTACGGGAACGGGTGCACTGTGGGTGAAACCACGGGGCACAGCTAGTATAGGTTATAAATCAGAATAACACATGGGATACATTTTATACTGAAATTCCCGCGGGATACGGGTAAAATGCGGGTGAAACCGCGGGGCAAGGCTAGTATATCATAATGTGAGAACGTATTTGTGTTCATTTGCCTGTAAATTATATTTTAATTTGCGTCATGTCTTGAGAGAATTATTTATTTAAGGAATATATTATCTAAATAACAGTACAAGGAAAGTCATTGTATTAAATTTTAGAACTATAACTATATTTGCAATGCAACTAGCAGCAGCCTACGGTTTTACCTGCTTTGTACCTGTTCCTGCGGGAATTCCGGGATAAAATGTATTCCGTGTGTTATTCTGATGTATAACCTATATTACTGTAAAGTTTCATCCAAATCCATTCAGTAGTTTTTGCGTGAAAGAGTAACAAACATACAAACATTCTCACAAAAATTAGGATTTATAATATACCTACTAGCAGCGCCTCACGGTTTTACCCGCGTTGTGCCCTTTCCCGTGGGAATTTTGGGATGAAAAACAGCCCATAGCCTTCCCGTTGAATATGTCTATCCATTCCAAAAAGAATTATGCAAATCGGATTGATATTTCCTGAGGAAAGCATGTTCAAACAAACTCTTTATTGTCTTATATATATATATAAAATTCTCGTGTCACAGTGTTCGTTCGCGTACTCCTCCGAAACGGCTTGACCGATCCTCATGAAATTTTGTGAGCATATTGAGTAGGTCTGAGAATCGGCCAACATCTATTTTTCATCCCGAAATTCCCGCGGGAACGGGTACAACGCGGGTGAAACCGCGGGGCGCAGCTAGTATTAGTATAGATAGAAGCATCTCCAGGAAGAATATAAAGTACATACTAGCAGCGCCCCGCGGTTTTACCCGCGTTGTGTCCATTCCTGTGGGAATATCGGGATGAAAAATAGCCTATGTTACTCGTGGATAATGTAGCTTTCGAATGGTGAAAGAATTTTTAAAAACGGTCCAGTAGTTTTTGAGCCTATTCATTACAACCAAACAAACAAAGTTTTCCTCTTTATAATATTAGTGTAGATGATTCATGTTGTGTTGAACTATAACTAACAAATAGCTATAATCTCTATATATAAAAATCAATGCCACTTTTTGTTGCAATTTTATAACTCAAGAACGGGCTCACCTATCCAAACCAAATGTTTAGGCTTTGTTCGGACTATTTAGTAGATGGTTTATGTGAAGTTTGCACAGAATCTAGCTGTTCTTAAATTCCCACGGGAACAGGCACAACGCGGGTAAAACCGCGGGGCGCACAGTTATCACTAAAATCAAAGGATTTTTTGTATAATTTAGGTTTTTCCGTACAAATATTTTTTGAGTGTAATGAAGTGCAAAGGTTGCAGGACTGAAATTATCACATATTATAGATGACTAACAGCGCACTACGGTTTTACCCGCGTTGTGTCCATTCCTGTGGGAATTTCGGGATAAAAAATAGCCTATGTTACTCGTGGATAATGTAGCTTTCGAATGGTGGAAGAATTTTTTAAAACGGTCCAGTAGTTTTTGAGCCTATTCATTACAACCAAACAAACAAAGTTTTCCTCTTTATAATATTAGTGTAGACTAACAACGCACTACGGATTTTCCCACATTGTACCCGTTCCCGTGGGAATTTCGGGATAAAAAATAGCCTGTTGAATGCGTATATGTCCCTGGGATTAGCAAGTACATACAAACAAAAAATCAGACTCTTATTTGTTATCTTATTATAGATATCATAGCTTTGAATTGAAGATTTAAGTTTAATTATTGACTTAGGAATTTATCTAGTATTTAATTTATAAAAGGTCATAGATATTTGAAAATTCGCGCCAATAGTTGAAAAAAATTAGACACGTTCGTATCAACTAATAAAAATCGATACGCGACGTACCTGGAATTCTAACATTGAATTTAAATCGAAAATTATGATGAACACCTGCCTACGATACACTGCCTACCTGCGTGTTGCAATAACCTATCCACACCTCCAAATACATACAAAAAACTACACAAAGCATTTAAAAATACGCAAAATAATATTAATAATTAAAATAACAATAAAATTTTACGCCAAACAATACCATTGTCTTCAAATTTGTGAAAAAAATATTATATTTATTTACATACATAGTTAGTCATAAAAAATGTTGATTACCTCGAAAAGTTTAAGTAGTATGTTCACGTAAAGCCTTCTCACGCCCAAAGATTTCCCGATGGAAGCGAGGAATATAACACAAAGTATTAGTAATAGAAACGGCGTGTACAATATTGAAATTGCTACGGACACAAACGACATGACTAGCGCCATTTTAGAACACTGACTGATTCATTTTTATTTTTCTTTCATTCATTTTCATTCATGTCACGATTGATTTGATTGGTGATTGGCTACAGCCGGTGCGACATGATTCGCTATTTACCTGTCAGAAATATGTCACTCATGACAAATGTGAAGATGTTACTAGTGCAAAAAATGTATAGTTCTGATTAACGCAAATGTTTTAGTGGATTTTTAATCTGATTAAAATTATCTTTTAATATTAGAGCAGAAGAAAAGAGCAAGATGAAAATATGTGAGTAAACAATATTTATTTAATATTTCGTACTTCCTCTTACACCCTTAATTATCAAAATGTAGCATTTTATTCGTGCAACATCATCAGCTGATTTCGTTTCATTTACTACCGTGAAACAGAACGTAATTATATGTCAAACTTGAGGTAACTTGACGTAACATTTTTTAGAAAATTGCAACACAAAATTAATTCTAACCTCCATTCTTCCGAAAAAAAGGGGCTATTGGGATTTTATAATAAATCCTTTTTGGATTATAGTCCCTACTAATAAATAAATCAGAATGTCTGACCTTCCTTACGGACCCCCAGTGCGAGTGTCGCCTCTTATCAGGGTAAATACTTAATCAATTTATCTCCTACATTGTTATATATTCCATCATTATGTAATAGTGTTTTGCTCAGGAACATTTCAATTTTTAAATGTAATTTTTACTTTATTTATTTGCGCTATTTAAATAATCAAGACTCTTATTTAATTAATGCATAATATCTTGTTTTGGGAGACCAATCAATCAATATTTTTGTGTTATAACCTCCTTGGGTTGGTCAAAATTAAGGAGCAACGAATAAACCTTTTTGGTGGAAGGTAATATTTCTGGAGCACGGAATTTCATGATAAATAAAAAAGTACCTTCATTCCTATTTCAAAATTCTTCTATCTTTAGGCGCGAATGTTTTCGAGACTTCGAGTTTTTTAATGAAATTAAAAATATGATATAGACTCTGTGAGCTTGCAAAGAGTATAATGGTGATTGATGAGCTGTGAGAAATTAAGATTTCATACGCCTTACCATAGGTATTTATTTAAATATTATGAACTATTGATGTAATACGAGTACCTACCTATTAAAACATATTTTCACATAGTGAACATATTGTTATAGTGGTATACCTAATAATAATTATATCTCAACTCATTTGTTTTTAATTTGACTTGATAATTATCATTCATATTATGAGATCTAATTAAATATTTTATTGGCATCTATCAGTTTTCACTAAGAACTTTAAAACCCCAGACTAACTAAGTTTTATTAAAAGATACTTTATGAAAATTTATCAAAATTGTTTGAAAAAAAATGAATTGTATCTCATTAAAATTCCAGTTAGTGTCAGTGTTAAGACATCCAACATATTCTGAACAAATTGAATTATATATTACTGTTATATCCCACTCGTGGGCAAAGTAACTATACATCTAAATCTATATCTCTAATCTACAAGTCAAAATATACTTTATGTAACTAATTATGTATTAATATTAAAATTTTTACAAGAACCTTAAATATAAATTTAAAATAATAATACTTTATTCAGTAACAAATTTTTACATATTTTGAACTAGGCCTGAAGTCAACCTTTTAGGCATGCAATGCCTGTATTAGGAAACTTCGCTCTTCCATATCTACAAATTAATTTAATCTTATATATAAAATTCTCGTGTCACAGTGTTCGTTCGCGTACTCCTCCGAAACGGCTCGACCGATTCTCATGAAATTTTGTGAGCATATTGAGTAGGTCTGAGAATCGGCCAACGTCTATTTTTCATCCCGAAATTCCCGCGGGAACGGGTACAACGCGGGTGAAACCGCGGGCCGCAGCTAGTATACATATAATATTCTAGGTATACATATTATTATACTTATAAACTATTCATAAAAAAAATAAAAAAAAGTATTAGCCATTAATGTCCCACTGCTGGGCAAAGGCCTCTCATCTCACTGAAGTTATCAGTACAGTGAGGAGGATGTCGTAATCACCACGCTTGCCAAATGCGGGTTGGTGATCTCAAACTCGAGCCATGTTTGAAAAGGAAACATGTTTTCGCTCGACCCGGGAATTGAACCCGGGACCTCAGTCTTGGCAGGCGAGCGCACATACCACTAGACCACCGAGGCGTATTCATATATCATATAAATTACTGTACTATACTTTTTTAGTTCTTCTGGAGGTGTTGGTATACAACACAGCTTACACTATTAGATATATCATCAATTCCAAACATATGAGTTCTCAAGTAAACAATTTTTTATTAAAACTGTCTCCAGTTCGGCCGCTGGTCATTCCTCACTGTAGGAGTGGTGTACGGGGTGTTCCACCAGAGCAGACTCTCGAAGAAGGAGACCAAGCTCCGCGAGATCGAAGCTAAAGAGAAGGTGGTCCGTGACGCCAAGCTAAAGCAGGAGAAGGCCATCGCTGTCGCTGGTGAGTCTCCGTTCACTGCCTATTCTTTATCCCAACTTCTTCTAATATATAAAATTCTTATGTCACGGGGTGCATGGTTTAACTCCTCTGAAATGGCTCGACCAATTCTCATGAAATTTTGTGTACATATCGGGTAGGTCTGAGAATCGGAAAACATCTATTTTTCATCCCGAAATTCCCGCGGGAACGGGTACAACGCGGGTGAAACCGCGGGGCGCAGCTATTAATATTATTAATGCGAAAGTAACTCTGTCTGTCTGTCTTGTCTGTCACGCTTTCACGCCAAAACTACTGAACCGATTTGAATTAAATTTCGTACACAGTTAGTCCAGAGCCTGAGAAAGGTCATAGGCTACTTTTATCGTGAAATTTTCAAGGGAACTGGTACAACGTGGGTGAAACCGCGGGGCGCGGCTAGTTATAAATATAACATTATTAATTGCTTTTTATGATTTTAAATTAAATGGTAAAGTTTCTAACTTTTCTTGTTTGAACGCGCTAATCTCACAAGCTACAAACCCAATATGAATAATTCTTTTCGTAATAGATAGCCTCATTCAACGGGAAAATTATATGCTATTTTCATCCCGAAATTCCCACGGGAACGGGTACAACGCGGGTAAAACCGCGGGGCGCTGCTAGTCATCACTACATAGTATAAAATAAAGTCGTCTCTGTTTCGTGTCTGTCTGTCTGTATGCTTAAATCTTTAAAATTACGCAACGGATTTTGATGCGGTTTTTTGTAATGGGTAGAGTGATTCAAGAGGAAGGTTTTTATGTAAAAAATTTCCCGAAATTCCCACGGGAACGGGCACAACGCGGGTAAAACCGCGGGGCGCTGCTGGTACTATATAAAATCATATTTGATTTAACTACTTATCTATACTAATATTTTATAGAGGTAAAATTTGTAAGTTTGTATGTTCGAGCTAATCTCGTGAATTACCGGTCCGATTTGAATAATTCTTTTTGCAAAAGATAACTATATTCAAAAGGAAGGTTATATGCTATTTTTATCCCGAAATTCCCACGGGAACGGGAAAAACCGCGGGGCGCTAGTTATTAATATTTTAATGTACGATATGCCATAAACAAATTCATTTTTCTCTTTCCAGCCGAACTCAAAGCACTCGAGGAGATGGTGGCGCCCAAAAAGTGAACAACTTAATTTATTTAGTACTAAGTTAATAGTGAAAATGGCAGCATTCATAATGTTGTCATTGCAAAAATATTGGTCATCTTAGTGTTGCAATATTCCATCTTTGTAAATGTATTTAATGAATATAGGTGATTTATCTTAAATTTATTGTTTTTTTTAAGTGAATTTATTATACACCCAGATAATGGTCACCCTGACCAATCCTGGTGTCAGTTATTGAGCCGCCAAAGGCCTCCGACATGGCTCATGTAACGACTACTATCCGTAGAGAGTAACCGGGACCGACGGCTTAACGTGCCCTCCGAAGCACGGAATCGTCTTACTTTTCGGGCAATCAGGTGATTCAATGCCCTAACCAAACTGAGGGTAGTCTCACAAAGAGATTTTTGAGAGATATTGTCCCCACCGGGAATCGAACCCGGAACCTCCGGATCTTGAGCCGGGCGCTCTAACCACAAGATCACGGAGGCTGCAGGTAAGGTAGCGGAAAACGACAATCCTACTAATATTATAAATGCGAAAGTTTGTATGTATGGATGTTTGTTGCTCTTTCACGCAAAAACTACTGAACGGATTTGGATGAAACTTTACAGTAATATAGGTTATACATCAGAATAACACATGGGATACATTTTATCCCGAAATTCCCGCAGGAACGGGTACAACGCGGGTAACACCGCGGGGCGCGGCTAGTTAATAATAAAACTGCAACACCTTTAGTTAATAATTTATTATATCTTATTGTAATAAAAAACATAATCGATAAGCACATATACCTTACAGCTAAATGGTAGAGTGAATTGGAAATATCTTTTTAATTTGTAATGTTGCTATTACATGGAAAGTTGCCAGTTGTAAAATAGATAATTAGCGAATAAGTACCTCTAACTAAAAATCGACAGTTTTTAAATAATATAATGCCATTACAAGTTAGAAAATATCTGCTATCCATATTTTAAGTTAAGTTATTGAGAATGGTATATATATAAAGACGTCAAACATATCTCTGTCTTTTTATACTCTAGTCTGTGGCCCTGGGGGGTCTTTAGACCCTATATTAAATACAAGACTAAGGGTGCCTGTCAAAACAATAGGATTGCATAAAATGTCCGGTCAGATATTTCATGCAATCCTATTGGTTTATATTTGTCCGTTTCTCCGCTCCGCAGCAATGGACAGGCACCCTTATACAGTCTTACAATCCCTCTTTGAAAGATTTTAGAGTCCAAAAATACCTTAAGGGGTCATATAGGTCTCATAAATAAATAAGTTACCTCGAGAGTCCAAAAACATCTCAAGGGTCTTAAGGTCTTAATTAAGTAATTCTCGTATAAGATCCTCAGAGTCTAAAAAAGAGTTTTAAAGGCCCCTAGAGTCTTCTAAGACCCCCCAAAGTCTAAGCATACCTTCAGGGGTCTTAATTAATTAACAAAAGACCCCCGGAGTAAAAAAGAGTGTTCAAAGACCCCAGAGTCTAATCCTTCAGGGGTCTTAAGATCTAAGCTGTCAAAGTAATCAAAGACCTCCTTCAAAGCGTAATAAAGTCTTCAAAACCCCCCAATCCTCCATAATATCCCCCTCAAAGGCCTCAAAGAGCCTTGAAACACCCTTCCGACCTTTTAAAGACTGTAGACTCTCCAAAGACCCCCAATCTGCTATAACAACCCCCCCATCGTGTTTACAACCCCCCATCGTGTTACGACCCCCTAGAAAGTCTTCCTGTGCACGGCGCGAGGTCCTTCCTCGTCGAACTCCCTCTTTGTGACCCACATCTTGCGGAAGGTGTCAAGTGACGCTAGAATCGACCCCCCGATCCATGTGGAGTACAACCGCTCTTGGGGGGCGGATATCTGTGGGGGGTAACAAAAATATAATCACTACATAGTATAAAACAAAGTCGCTTTCCGCTGTCTGTCCCTATGTATGCTTAGATCTTTAAAACTACGCAACGGATTTTGACGCGGTTTTTTAAATAGATAGAGTGATTCAAGAGGAAGGTTTATATGTATAAAATTTCCCAAAATTCCCACGGGGACAGGCACAACGCGGGTATCACCGCGGGGCGCTGCTAGTACTATATAAAATCATATTTCATTTAACTATCTATTCTATAGTAATATTATAAAGAGGTAAAATTTTTAAGTTTGTATGTTCGAGCTAATCTCGTGAATTACTGGTCCGATTTCAATAATTCTTTTTGCAATGGATAACTATGTTCAAAAGGAAGGCTATAGGCTATTTTTATCCCGAAATTCCCACGGGAACGGGAAAAACCGCGGGGCGCTAGTTATTAATATTTTAATGTACGATATGCCATAAACAAATTCATTTTTCTCTTTCCAGCCGAACTCAAAGCACTCGAGGAGATGGTGGCGCCCAAAAAGTGAACAACTTAATTTATTTAGTACTAAGTTAATAGTGAAAATGGCAGCATTCATAATGTTGTCATTGCAAAAATATTGGTCATCTTAGTGTTGCAATATTCCATCTTTGTAAATGTATTTAATGAATATAGGTGATTTATCTTAAATTTATTGTTTTTTTTAAGTGAATTTATTATACACCCAGATAATGGTCACCCTGACCAATCCTGGTGTCAGTTATTGAGCCGCCAAAGGCCTCCGACATGGCTCATGTAATTACTATCCGTAGAGAGTAACCGGGACCGACGGCTTAACGTGCCCTCCGAAGCACGGAATCGTCTTAATTTTCGGGCAATCAGGTGATTCAGCCTGCAATGCCCTAACCAAACTGAGGGTAGTCTCACAAAGAGATTTTTGTGAGATATTGTCCCCACCGGGAATCGAACCCGGAATCTCCGGATCGTGAGCCGGGCGCTCTAACCACAAGACCACGGAGGCTGCAGGTAAGGTAGCGGAAAAGGACAATTAATAATAAAACTGCAATACCTTTAGTTAATAATTTATTATATCTTATAGTAATAAAAAACATAATCGAAGCACATTTACCTTACAACTAAATGGTAGAGTGAATTGGAAATATCTTTTTAATTTGTAATGTTGCTATTACATAAAATGGAAAGTTGCCAGTTGTAAAATAGATAATTAGCGAATAAGTATGTACTTCTAACTAAAAATCGACAGTTTTTAAATAATATAATGCCATTACAAGTTAGAAAATATCTGCTATCCGTTTTTTTGTTATGAAACCAGCACAAACATCGTTAAGTTATTGAGAATGGTACATAAAGACGTCAAACATATCTCTGTCTTTTTATACTATAGTATGTGGCCCGGGGGGGTCTTTTAAGACCCTATATTAAGAGTGTATACTACCTCAAATCGCTTATTTTCAACTCGGCGGGATCTCCATATATTCCTCGTTACTCAATATTTAACTTTGAAACGTATGTATGGTAAAGTTCATGATATAATCTATCGATCATATGTTTCGAAAACACGACTCCATGAAATTTTCTCGATAGAAAAAAATCGCAAAGTTATCTCTAAATTTTTACTAAAATCTTAATATCTCAATAAATACAAAAGTTGTTGAATTAAAATAAAGTGTAGTAAATTGAATAGGGTTTACAGAACAATTCATATGTTGCGGTTTTTTCAAATGAGTACCATAATGTTTGTAGGGAGCAAATACCTACAATTCGCGGGCCGAAACACCAAGCGCTCAGGTGTTTCTGTCCCGCTTCGGCTCAGGGGAAAATCTGAATACGCGAACTGAGGTAGTGTACACTCTTAAATACAAGACTTAGTGTGCCTGTCAAAACAATAGGATTGCATAAAATGTCCGGTCAGATATTTCATGCAATCCTATTGGTTTATATTTGTCCGTTTCTCCGCTCCGCAGCAATGGACAGGCACCCTTATACAGTCTTACAATCCCTCTTTGAAAGATTTTAGAGTCCAAAAATACCTTAAGGGGTCATATAGGTCTCATAAAAAAAAAGTTACCTCCAGAGTTCAAAAACATCTCAAGGGTCTTAAGGTCTTAATTAAGGTATTCTCGTATAAGATCCTCAGAGTCTAAAAAAGAGTTTTAAAGGGCCCTAGAGTCTTCTAAGACCCCCCAAAGTCTAAGCATACCTTCAGGGGTCTTAATTAATTAACAAAAGACCCCCGGAGTAAAAAAAGAGTGTTCAAAGACCCCCAGAGTCAAATACCTTCAGGGGTCTTAAGATCTAAGCTTCAAAAGTAATGAAAGACCTCCTTCAAAGCGTAATAGTCTTCAAAACCCCCCAATCCTCCATAATATCCCCCTCAAAGGCCTCAAAGAGCCTTGAAACACCCTTCCGACCTTTTAAAGACTGTAGACTCTCCAAAGACCCCCAATCTGCTATAACAACCCCCCCATCGTGTTTACAACCCCCCATCGTGTTACGACCCCCTAGAAAGTCTTCCTGTGCACGGCGCGAGGTCCTTCCTCGTCGAACTCCCTCTTTGTGACCCACATCTTGCGGAAGGTGTCAAGTGACGCTAGAATCGACCCCCCGATCCATGTGGAGTACAACCGTTCTTGGGGGGCGGATATCTGTGGGGGGTAACAAAAATATAATCACTACATAGTATAAAACAAAGTCGCTTTCCGCTGTCTGTCCCTATGTATGCTTAGATTTTTAACCTTTTGAGAGCCAAGTAATAAAACATAAATAATGCCCTCCACGCCAGACCCAAAAATCAGAGATAAATACCTAAAAAAATATAAGGATGGGAATAGCATGTTGAAAACGTGTTTTTCCGGTTAAATAATGATTAAATAAAGTGCGTAAATGTATACCAACATATTGTTATTGAAGTTTTTTTTAACCACACACTAGTAATTTAGTAATTTTACCAAAGCTCATAATTTTAGCAAATACTAATACATCAAAGTCGCTTGAAGATAAGTAATCAAATAAAAAGATCATAGTAACTTTACCCCAGCACTAGTCAATAGATGTTGTCGGCCCCAGCCGACATTGGCGTGGTCAGTCGGTGAATTCATTATGTGCACGCTATTTATTAGAGATGGGACGCGCGCGTTTCGATTAAAATTTACATTTAAAATACCTACCTTTTATTTTAGCATTATTTATTATATATTGAATAAAATTACTTATTTTATTTACAATGATATGTAAATAAAATAAGCAATGGTGCTATTCTAAGGACTTCTTTAGTAAAAGCCGTTATTCCTAAAAATGTATCATAAATCTTTTGTTTTTGTTACTTCTTTGTTCCCAACTTTTCATGGAATATACGAGTGCAATAGTAAATCATAAAACTGTACAACACGTGCTGTCGTAAAAAAACGATATTTTTAAATGTATTATATTATATTTTAACACCGTGGGAAAGACATAACATAAATCATTATCTTCTAAAATGTGAAGAAGTTCCGATGTGCTCAATTCAGCCATTTTCACAACACACGATTCACTTAGAGCACGATAACAAACTTATCACAAACGAACAACGGACAACACTAGATGTGTACTCGTACGCAGATGACGTCAGAGTGCGTCGTCTAATGCCGACCGTGGCGTAGAGGACAGTCATAAAAGATAATAGAATAAGGATGGGCACACGGCACAGTAGATTGTATCGATTGTATGGAGGGGTGGTAAAAAAGTTTAATAATTTTTCACTCAGGGGGCACCGATAATGTTATTTATTGTATCAGAAATATTATATGCTATTTGTGCAATGAAATAATACTAAAATTGTATATTTACTCTCAACATTAGCATACAGGTTGTTTATTATATAAAAAGTTGGCACAACACTAGCGGTCGGCATTTGCCGACAATGGCGCAGGGGGCATGGCCGTTCGCACGTATTTTTTGTCATCTTTTTGGTATAAAAATCTTCCATACAATTTATTTTTATGGATAGGTTTGAGTTAAAAATAAATTTTTATATCGTTGTTACTTCAATAAATAAGATATGATAAACAAATACTCTTTTATTAAGCAAATATAAGGTTAAATAATAATAACAATTCATGTCGGCTATAGCCGACATTGGCGTGGAACGCACGGAGTTGTATGTCGGCTATAGCCGACATTGGCGCTCAAAAGGTTAAAACAACGCAACGGATTTTGACGCGGTTTTTTTAAATAGATAGAGTGATTCAAGAGGAAGGTTTATATGTATAAAATTTCCCAAAATTCCCACGGGAACGGGCACAACGCAAGCCAAACCGCGGGGCGCGGCTAGTATATAATAAGTGGTCATCTGAACCGCACCCTGATCGTCATGTCCTTGGGCGCGAGCCGCCATAACTCGGCCAGCAATATAGTTTATACATCAGAATACCATACATACATTTTATACCGAAATTCCCGCGGGAAGGGATACAACGCAGGCGAAACCGGCACAGCTTCTGAGCCACACGAGCTATGTTTGAAAAGTGGGAAACATATTCGCTCGACCCGTGAGTGTAAAATTAAAAAATCACTGACCCTCGTATATACACTGGACAGGCTGCTGTCATAATAATTTTGTGCCTATTTGAGTGTCGCCATTTTGGCGCTGTAGGCCACTGTAGGCAGATACGAATGTCCATGGAACTAAAATTAGTTATGACTTAAGTCGACTGTGGTACCCTATTTGCTTGCAGTGAACGTCAGAATTAGTTCCCGGGACACTCGCAGGGGCGCTTCAAATTGCCACACAAAATTAGCTGTCATTTGTATGGTAACAGCCAGTCCAGTGTGTATATGTCGTAGTATAATTTGATACTTCGAATCTTCGCGGAAATCCTAGGGGTTTTGCGAAAACGCGGATAATTAGACATAGGCGAAAAATTATCAAATATTACTGGACAAAGTAAAAAAAAAATAACCCTAACCTACCGAATAGTAAGTAATTCGGTAGGTTAGGGTTATTTTTTTTTTCATGTTTGATAATTTAATAATTTGATATATTTTTTTTATATTTTTTTGAATTTAATAATTTGATAATTTGATAATTTTTCGCCTATGTCTAATTATCCGCGTTTTCGCAAAACCCCTAGGATTTCCGCGAAGATTCGAAGTATCAAATTATCCTACGACATAATATATATAATAGAGGTCAGTGTCAAAAATGCAACAAGTTTGACCATCTCGTACCCTGATCTTCATGTCCTTGGGCGCGAGGCGGCGGATCTCGGCGAGCAGGCGGTCCCCGAAGCCCTTGAAGAGCGTGGAGCCGCCGCTCAGCACGATGTTCTGGTACAGCACCTTGCGCAGGTCCATGTCCGACTTCTGGATCGAGAACATCAGCACCTCGTGCAGCCCTGTAGGGGGCGGTTATTGTATGGGGGTGGCGTGTTGAGGGTATTCACGAAAATTACACTTTTGACAGATTACTGCACCTCACGTCTCAGTGCTGCCGTCTAGTGGGTGTCGTTTCAGAAAACCCTTATTGTCGCATTCTAGACCTAGAGCCCGTGAACCCCAGACCTTCGTTATTTTATAAAAGCTGAAAGTTTGTCAGCGCATGCTCCCAACACCAGTGACTTGTACAACTCTTCAAGAGCTTTCAAATGACATATGTCATGTCACAAATCACACTTTATTATTTGATGAATTTAGATCGGTATTTTACACACCTTTAGTACCGTTTACCTGCCAAAGCCACTGTAACCCAAACTTCATAATAGTCCATCGTTCTTACCTGGTGCTGGGAGCATGCGCTGACAAACTTTCAGCTTTTATAAAATAACGAAGGTCTGGGGTTCGCGGGCTCTTGGTCCATTCGTGAACTATCACTGTTTTAAAGTGTTTGGTCTGTAGCACTTTGGGAAATAGCGCGATGTCGATGGGAAATAACTCTGACAGAATTGGTCAGGTTGACCATCCACTCGATGAAGAAGAAGAAATTTCGAAAGGGAGAAACCATTTGGTAGCTAAAATGCTGATAAGAGTTTTTGATTAATGTGACCAATTCACACACGGTTAATTAGATCCAAAGTAAGCTCTAAGCTTGTGTTATGGAATCTAACTCACTGATACTACTACAGATGTAGTGAATAATCCTTTCCTATCGGCAAAACTCGGAACAACGATAACACACGAATGATGCCGATGTGTCTATGAATTACTGTATTATTAAATTACGTGTAGGTATCAAATAAATCGCATACTTTATTTATCAATGTCAAATGTCAAACTGCCCGTTTGACGTTGTCTCGATGGGTACTGAGTGCGAGTGAAGTAGTGAGACAAAAACGAACATTTCCGAGAAAATACGAAAGGAAAGGATTATTCACTACATCTGTACATATACATACCCAGATACGAATTGTATTATAAATGTGAAAGTTTGTGAGGATGTAATAATGTTTGTTACACTTTCACGCAAAAATTACTGGATGGATTTTTATAAACTTTATTAATATTATGAAGCTGCAGAGTTTGTTTGTTTAAACGCGCTAATCTCAGAAACTACTCAACCGATTTGAATAATTCTTTTTGTAATGGATAACTACATTCAACGGGAAGGTTATAAGCTATTTTTTATCCCGAAATTCCCACGGGAACGGGCACAGCGCGGGTAAAACCGCGGGGCGCCGCTAGTTGTATTATAAATGTGAAAGTTTGTGAGGATGTAATAATGTTTGTTACACTTTCACGCAAAAATTACTGGATGGATTCTTATAAACTTTATCTATACTAATATTATAAAGCTGAAGAGTTTGTTTTGTTTGTTTGTTTGTTTAAACGCGCTAATCTCAGAAACTACTGAACCGATTTGAATAATTCTTTCACTGTTAGATAGTCTATTTATCGAGGAAGGCTATAGGCTACATTTTATCCCGAAATTCCCACGGGAACGGGCACAACGCGGGTAAAACCGCGGGGCGCTGCTAGTTAATATTATAAAGCTGCAGAGTTTGTTTGTTTGAACGCGCTAATCTCAGGAACTACTGATCCGATTTGAAAAATTATTTCTGTAATGGATAGCCACATTCAACGAGCAAGTTATAGGCTACTTTTCATCCTGAAATTCCTACGGGAACGGGTACAACGCGGGTGAAACCGCGGGGCGCTGCTAGTATAATATATAGTGTTACCTTCGCACTCCTCTCCGATCAGATCCGGTCTGAACAACACTTCCGGCGCCCGGAACCTGGCTGGACCGATCTGGAACAATAGTGAGTTTGGGGTATTTTGTGACTTATCCATAGCACTCGATTGTGTGCAGCATGCAATTCTCGTCAGGAAGCTACACCACTACGGTATAAGGGGCATTGCTTTGGATCTTCTCGCTTTTTATCTAAGCGATAGGATTAAAAAAGTAGATGTCTTCTTCTTCACCGAGTGGACGGTCCCCCTGACCAATCCTGGTGTCAGAGTTATTGAGCCGCCAAAGGCCTCCGACATGGCTCATGTAACGACTACTATCCGTAGAGAGTAACCGGGACCGACGGCTTAACGTGCCCTCAACAAGAAGAAGAGAAGAAGAATATTATAAATATATTTTTTTATTTAGTTATTAATTACCTTCGCCTTCGTAGTCTAGTGGTATGTGCACTCGCCTGCCAAGACTGAGGTTCCGGGTACAATTTCCGGAGCGAAAACATGTTTCCTACTTTTCAAACATGGCTCGCGTTTGAGATCACCAACCCGCATTAGTCAAGCGCGGTGATTACGACATCCTCCTCACTGTACTGATATCTTCAGTGCGACGAGAGGCCTTTGACCAGCAGTGGGACATTACAGGCTAATACTTTACTAGTCACAGTTACCTCGAGCTGCGTGCCGTCGGGCAGCGCGTAGTGAGTCCGCTCAGAGTCCATCGTCTCTTCTTTGAGCGGGTTCGGCGACAGGTAGCAGGCTCGCTCCTTGATACTCTTCACTATCTCAAGCTCTGCAGATGTGCGGAGGTTCACGCCTTCCTTTCGGAGAAGGAGTCTGCGACAGAATAAAGATCACTTAGAAATATGCCCTTAACTTGGTGACCTTACAACAAACACTTATAAACATGACCTTAACTTGGTGACCTTACAACAAAAACTTATAAACATGACCTTAACTTGGTGACCTTACAACAAAAACTTATAAACATGACCTTAACTTGGAGACCTTACAACAAAAACTTATAAACATGCCGTTAAGCTGGTGAGCTCACCTCAAAAACTTATAAACATGACCTTAAGCTGGTGAGCTAACCTCAAAAACTTATAAACATGACCTTAAGCTGGTGAGCTCACCTCAAAAACTAATAAACATGACCTTAAGCTGGTGACCTCACCTCAAAACTTATAAACATGACCTTAACTTGGTGACCTTACCACAATACCCTAATGACCTCACCTCAAGTATCTGGTGACGTCTCTCCCCGCAACATCCACTCGCATGATGCTGTGCGGCATCGCGAATCCTTCGTAGATCGGAACCGCATGCGTGACGCCGTCGCCCGCGTCCAGGACCACGCCTGTTGTACGGCCGGTGGCGTATCTAAGTGAGATAACGTTGAATTAATAACAAAATAAAGTATCACACTGTCTCTTCTTCTTCACCGAGTGGACGGTCAACCTGCCCAATCCTGGTGTCAGAGTCATTGAGCCGTTAAAGGCCTCCGACATGGCTCATGTAACGACTACTATCCGTAGAGAGTAACCGGGACCGACGGCTTAACGTGCCTTCCGAAGCACGGAATCGTCTTACTTTTCGGGCAATCAGGTGATTCAGCCTGCAATGCCTCAACTAAACTGCGGGCAGTCTCGCGAAGTGATTTTTGTGAGATATTGTCCCCACCGGGAATCGAACCCGGAAACTCCGGGTCGTGAGCAGAGTGCTCAAGCAACAAGACCACGGAGGCTGTTAAAAAAAAAGGTTTAGTGATTTTATTTCACTCTTACCCTATCTCTAAACCTTTTTCCTCTTCAAGAGTAGTCTTCGACTGGAAAATTGACGACATTGGTCCACATTTTGGGACAAGTAAGTAAGAATAGATTCTACGTACAAACTCAACACAGCTTGCATTGACAAGAACAGCGCTGGCACGTTGAACGTCTCAAAGAACACTTCAGCCGCCTTCTCCCTGTTCCGGCGGGGGTTCAGCGGAGCCTCCGTCAGCAGTACCGGGTGCTCCTCGGAGAATGTTGACAGTTGATCCTGTGGGTGAGTTACCATTTAAAATGTAAAGAAAATTAATGTGTAATAATGTTTTTTACTAGCTGTGCCCTGCGGAGTTACCCACATTGTGCCCGTTCCCGTGGGAATTTCGGGATGATAAATAGCCTATTACCTACCCATTGAATGTGGCTGTCTATTACAAAAAGAATTATTCAAATCAGACTGGTAATTCCCATTAGCTTGAATATACAAACTTACAAATTTTACCTCTTTATAATATTAGTATAGATATACTAGCTGCGCCCCGCGGTTTCACCCGCGTTGTACCCGTTCCCGCGGGAATTTCGGGATGAAAAATAGACGTTGGCCGATTCTCAGACCTACTCAATATGCTCACAAAATTTCATGAGAATCGGTCAAGCCGTTTCGGAGGAGTACGCGAACGAACACTGTGACACGAGAATTTTATATATAAGATTGACCAACCTTACTGTAAATATAATTCCACACGCGCTCCATATCATTCCAATCTGTCACTATGCCGTGTTCCATCGGGTATTTTATAGTGAGTAGGCCTCTGTGTTCCTCCGCTGGGGGACCGACGAACAACTCGCCTTCTAGAGCTCCGGCCATCACTCGGACGTGCTTGGGACGCCCGATACTGGCAAACAAGTGGTATATAAATCTTTATTGACATAACTGGTTCATAAATTATATTGTTTTGACTTCTGTTTCAAAATAAATTAATATTTACAGGACATATTTACTCACAATTAATTAGACTCGAAGTAAGGTCTGTGCTTGTAATATGGAATCTAACTCACTGATACTACTACATATACATACACAATTACTTTATATGAATACTAGCAGCGGCCCGCGGTTTTACCCGCGTTGTGTCCATTCCTGCGGTAATTTCGGGATGAAAAATAGCCTATGTTACTTGTGGATAATGTAGCTTTCGAATGGTGAAAGAATTTTTAAAAACGGTCCAGTATTTTCTGAGCCTATTCATTACAAACAAACAAAGTTTTCCTCTTTATAATATTAGTGTAGATAGTGTAGATATAACTGACACGCAAACGTCGTCGCCAACAACTATTTCTGCACATATTGTTGACTTCGGGCGGGAATCGAACCTGTAATCCATTAGAGATATGCTAGATACTTACTAGTTCGGAAATCTGCATTTTGGTATTTGATCACCGGCGAAACCAGCTTTGATGACCCCGGAGCCCTAAAAGACAAAATATTGATTGATGTAAAATAGTTCTTTTCTTCCCTACAAAAAAAAATACAGATTTGGTCACCCTGAGACGTAGCAATGAGTCATTTATGAATAAATTATGTATGAAATAATATTATTGTACATGAATATGTATGGGAAATAAATAACAAAGGAGTTGTCCCACTTATTAGGCCATTATTTATATAATTCTATTGATTTTTATGCAAAATACGGCATACATGTTTTCAATTTTAATAAGAGTATTTGGTGGTATATTTACGTTATCAATGACGACGGGTTGGTTCACTATTACGTCGTTTAGCTCCATTTTGAGTTTTTAATGAATATTTGCCTGAATTTTAGTGAATTTCTATTTAATTTCGATAAAATTCAGGACTTTCTCGTCTTCCACATTCGTTATAGATTTTTGATGTTCCAGGCAAGATGATGAAAAACTTTGCATGTTTCCAGTTATTTTGCAAGTATAAAATATGATGTCTCTCTTTTTCTTATAGTAAAATGTGTGTTTTATCTCGCTCTAACGCTACGAAACATTCACAGTTCCAAATATTATTTAAAGATGACATCAGCTATTTATGTTGCTATTAACAAAAAATATTTTACGAATGTCATACTGTCATGTGTCATGAATTAAAATTAAAATTGAAGTGTTTGTTGTTTATCTGTATTCTGTGCTGTGATTCTGTGGTTCTGGTTAATTAAACTACACAAAACATAATATTTTGCATCGAATACAACCAAGATTTTTTAGTGAAAAATGTAATTACCAACATCAATAATGCTACAATTAAATCTATTAATCATTAACTTACTATTAGTAACTGCGAGTATTGAGGAAACATGTAATATAAACCAGCAAACCGAAAATGAAGATCAATCGAGTTGCTCTGCGCCCGGCACTGAATTAAATTACGAAAAACTGTTGTTTTACGATGCAAATCCTGCTGAAGGCTTCAATTTACGAAGGGACGTGTATATGCGGTTTGCCATAATGCTCGCCAACGCTGTGAAGAAGGGAAAAAAGACAAATTGGCATCTTGTTTTGCCGCCCTGGTACGGCTTAGTTCATTGGCGCTCAGAGTCTTACAGAAGCCCTCCAAAGCATTGGGGTAAGTTCTTCGACGTAGAAGCCTTAAAATCCTTCGCTCCAGTGCTAGAAATGTACGAAATACCCAAACTTGATGGTCAGAAAACTCTTCAAATAGACACGCTGTATGTATTAGAAAATTACGATGACCCGTTTGAAAATGGTGAATTTAAAGATAAATGGGAGGTTTCTAGGCCCTGTAACTACGAGGGAAGCTTCTGGGGATACCACAATGTGACGGCAATGGAGGTTATTTGTGTAAAATTCCAAGGAAAGGTATCACAATTATGGGAACTCATAGCGTTACATCCGACAGACAAAAAAATCATGATACACCATGGAGAAATACCTTTACATGATCATTACGGGTCTAAGACCTACTGGGATTGCAGGAAAAGCATGAAATTCAGCAAAAAACTAGATGAAGTAGCTAAAAATTACATTTCTAAGACGTTAAATTGTAATATAGAGAAATGCAGCAACTACCTATCAATCCATTATAGGCATAGAGATTTTTTTACTTATAAAGCTGATAAGCTGCCATCTATAAAAGGAACACCTCAACAAGTAGACAAAACAATAAAATCAAAATCACTAAAAATTAAAAATATATTCATCGCCTCCGATTGTGAAGAAAGCATTCTAAAAGAATTGGAACACGAATTCAAAAAGTTAGGATATAATCTGTTACATTTCATGCCAAGTAAACAAGAATTAGAGGAGTATAGAGATGGTGGTGTTGCCATAATAGATCAAATTATTTGTTCGCATGCAGCCTTCTTTGTTGGATCTCATGACAGTACTTTTACGTATCGGATACAAGAGGAGAGAGAAATTCTAGGTTTTGAATCAAGTACTACATTTAATAGACTCTGTCCTGATGTTGGGAAGTGCGAACGGCCATCTAAATGGACTATAGTTAACTAATATAAGTTACAACACTAGACATCTCCAAAGGGCGTCTATGAGTTGGGTTTCTACCCAGATGCATGGCTCTTAAAAAAGATCTAGTTTGTCTTGTGAGTCCAAGGCGAAACACTATAATAGTAATATTCCTGGCGGAGAGAAGGGATAAATTATTTTTGTAACAAAAAATAGTGAATGTTTGATTTTTTGAAATAATAGTACATAAATCACAATAACATAATAAATTAGTTAATAAGAATAAACCAAAGAAATGATGTAATTTTTAATAAACATACATAAGCAAGTTTTTAATTGATTTATTTGTAACCATTTTGTAACACGGAACAGTAACAGTAGACTCTTCTCTTTTGTTTTCTTTATGAAGTAACTTAGTTTAAATAGTATATTGATAGAATCGAAATTCGGCTTCTCTTCCCGGCCTTTTAGTGGTTACCAGAAAACATACTGGTTACTTGATCTAATGTGGATCGGACCGGACGGAGAGTACAATCGATCGACTAAAGCTTAACATTTTCGCTAGTTGGAAAATCACCATCCATACGGAGCATACGAAGTCGCGGGTAGGTAACTATTAATTTTAAAACTGCAAATATTGTAGCTTTAACAACATAGGGACAGATTTGTTTAGGTCTGTAGTCTTGCAAAAACTTGACAAAGACAACAGTGACAGACACGAAATTCTTAATTTTAGCTGGCAGCACTGAAACAAAATCCACCAATCACAATCAAGAAATCTAATCAAGTGACAGACATTTGTTGATTTGATTGTGATGTTTGCATTTTTGTGTGTTTTCGGTAGAAAATCGGTGAAAAATTGAAATACCTGAAAAATTCACAGAAAAAGCAAGGATTAATAAAGAAATATTTTGAATACGTTTGGTTGGGAAACTGAACCTTCTAGAACTCTAGATTAATAATTAAATGGTGAGTTAAACTATTTATTTAGATAACCGTTTGCTTCAGTTATACCTCAGTTTACCGAAACAAATATTTATTTTTCATGCGAAATTAGGATAACGCTACAGAAGCCGCCCAAAATGGTAAGCCATTTTTGTATTTAATTTTGATAACCTTATGTTAATAAAGGAAGCGGTGAACGATAAACTTAGTTTTGTAGGTATCCGGTTCATAAAGCGCGCATAAACATAGTACTTAACATTTAATTACCTATTTAATAAAAAAAATACTTCTCATAAGTACTACCTATAATTTCTCGGTAGGTACCGAAGAAATAGAATAATAAAAAATACAGCTGCATTTTTAAAGTTAAAATTATGTTTTTTTATATAAAACCGCGATAATTTTATTAAAAGAAGCGCCTCGTTTCCCGCGTTATAGCAGTTCCCTCGGGAATTTAAGGATGAGTAACCTATCCTAACCTTCACCTTCAATGTAGTTATCTTATTCATAAATTCATTTTCAAAACCGGACGAGCAAAAGTAGGTATATAAGTTCGAGTAGGCTGGTGGCCAACCATGGTGTCGGGAGTTTTAAGACCGCTTCACGGCCTCTGATATGGTCTGACGATTAAAACAACCGCGACCGACAATTTAACGTACGTAGATAGTAGGTAGTTCCGGAGATAAGTGTGTACAGACAAAATCTGCTGCATTTTTATGTTGCATAACAAACATTTGTATTAAATACTAGCTGTGCCCCGCGGTTTCACCCGCAGCGCCCCCGTTCCCGTGGGAATTTTGAGGTTTTTATTCCTTATTTTTCTTATATAAAAACCTTGTCCTGACAATAAGGAACACATTAAAAAAATAATTATCCAATTTGGTGCAGTCGTTCTGAAGTTATGCGCTTAGCAACAGATTCAGCAATTCATTTTTATATTGTAGACTAGTATTGGCCTGTGCTTTTTACGCGCATTGTACCTGTTCCCGTGGGAATTTTGAGATAAAAAATACCCTATAACCTTCCCGTTGAAAGTGGCTATCCATTACAAAAATAATTATTCAAATAGGACTGCTAGTCCCTGAGATTGGCTTGTTCAAAAACAAACTCTTCAGCTTTTTATCTATAGTAAGTAATATTATAACGAAGTAAAATTTTTAGGTTTATTTGTTTGTTTGTATATTCGAGCTAATCTCAGGAATTACCAGTCCGATTTGAATAATTCTTTTTGTAATAGATAGCCACATTCAACGGGAATGTTATAGGCTATTTTCATCCCGAAATTCCAACAGGAACGAGCACAACGCGGGTAAAACCGCGGGGCGCTGCTGGTATTTTATATTTTATTTATTTTTACATTAGTACCTACAGTTTTTTAATTCCCAGAAGATGAGACGATATCATCTTATCATTACCTATTTGGAAGTTTTATTCATATCGGTAAAACAAAGACTTATTCATGTCTTCTAACAAAGTTAATATTCCTGTTTTGTAGATAAAAAATAAACTGTTTTACATGTCACAGATGTGAATAAATTGTTCATTGTAATAGACCTCACAAAAAATATTTAAAAAAGAATACACTTCTATAAATAACTAGCAGTGCCCCCCGTTTTTACCCGCGTTGTGCCCGATCCCGTGGGAATTTCGGGAATTTTTATACATATAAACCTTCCTCTTGAATCACTCTATCTATTGAAAAAAACTGCGTCAAAATCCGTTGCGTAGTTTGAAAGATGTGAGCATACATAGGGACAGACAGCGGAAAGCGACTTTGTTTTATACTATGTAGTGAAGTGTGTCAATTATATTTGGTGTGCAAATTAATTAATTAATATTTTTCATGTTTTTATTTATTGCTTAGCTAACTCGGAGAAGCTGGTGAGTTAATTTTCATATTAATTTATTTGTGTCGTATTGAATACTGTGCCCCGCGGTTTCACCCGCAGCGCCCCCCTTCCCGTTGGAATTTTGAGATTTTTATTCCTTATTTTTCTTATATAAAAACCTTGTCCTGACAATAAGGAACACATTAAAAAAAGAATCATCCAATTTGGTGCAGTCGTTCTGAAGTTATGCGCTTAGCAACAGATTCAAAAAAGCTGGCTGCTAGTACTATTATTAATTCATCTTAATCCTCCTCACTGTACTGATATCTTCAGTGAGATGAGAGGCCTTTGCCCAGCAGTGGGACATTACAGGCTTCTTCTTCTTATCGAGTGGATGGTCAACTTAATAATAATAATAATTCCATTACATTAAACATCTCCAAAGGGCCTCTACGAGTTGGATCTGTATCCCCTCGCATGCCTCTCAAAAAGACCGGGCTTGTCCCGTGACTCCAAGGAGAAACACTTTATAATAATAATAACTAATTACAGGCTAATACTTGTTTTACTTTCTTTGATATTTCAAAGATAAGAGAGGCCTTTGCCGTGCTCCTGATCTTACAGGCCCTTAATCCTGTAACGTTTTCAGGCCTCACCGGGTGATATAAGTTCAACATCAGACTTCATAATGCCGGATGAAGATATAGTTGCACAGAAGAGATCCTTCCCTGGGAATATATGTAAGTGATCGCAGTGGTTTGTGTTTGCCCGCATTGTACCCGTTCCCGTGGGAATTTCGGGATGGAAAGTAGCTTATTGGTTTTCTTTTGAAAGTAGCTATCCAATACAACAAGAATTACTCAAATTGGACTGGTAGTTCTAGTGCAGTCAAATAAATGAAAAATACACGGAATCATAAAATTTAACGAACTTCGGGATATTAGTACTAGTCGCGCCCAGCGGTTTTACCCGCGCTGTATGTGTTCCCGCGGGAATTTCAGGATAAAATGTATCCCATGTGTGATTCTGATGTATTACCTATATTACTGTAAAGTTTCATTCAAGTCCGTCCAGTAGTTATTTCGTGAAAGAGTTAGAAACATACCTCCTCCCAAACTGTCGCATTTATAATACTAGCAGCGCCCCGCGGTTTTACCCGCGTTGTGCCCGTTCCCGTGGGAATTTCGGGATAAAATGTAGCCTATAGCCTTCCTCGATAAATAGACTATGTTAAGTAAAGGATTATTCAAATCGGTTCAGTAGTTTCCGAGATTAGCGCGTTTAAACAAACAAACAAACAAACAAACAAACAAACAAACAAACAAACAAAACAAACTCTTCAGCTTTATAATATTAGTATAGATTTAGTAGGATATCTCTATGCCCCGCACTGCTACCCGCGTTGGGCCCGTTCCCGTGAAAATATTTATACATATAAACCTTCCTCTTGAATCACTTTATCTATTAAAAAAACCGCATCAAAATCCGTTGCGTAGTTTTAAAGATATAAGCATACATAGGGACAGACAGCGGAAAGCGACTTTGTTAACTATGTAGTGATGTAATCCGTCCAGTAGTTTTTTCGCGAAAAAGTTACAAACATACATACATCCATCCTCACAAACTTTCGCATTTTTAATATTAGTAGTATATATTTAATATTACACTGGTAACATTGTTTTTATTATTGAGGGTAGTCAAAAGATTGTACATAACTATCATAAAATATTGACGTTTATAAAAGTACCTTCATTATAAAAGTTGCATACAAATAAGTTCTTCTCTAAATAAAATTTTCCAAAATAATTAAAATAAAGTTGCTTTTATTATAAGTAACCTTATATGTTCTAAAGTATATATGATTTTAATATTTTATAGTGTTAGCTTACGTGTTTGATTGATCAATTTTGAAGATTCCTTTTCTTGTACTTTTGATAAACTATGTGTGATTTAAGACCTATTTTTGATATTGAAGGTAAGTGTATATTTCTAAAACGTTGTTCTGCCATATAAACATTAAGGGGTGGACCACCCTAATCACTATACATTGGGATGTAAGCTATCCTATCTTTCAAGTCGGATCAAATAGCACACGGCGTGCAAATCGGTTCAGTAGTCTAGGAGTCCATCGCGGACAAACAACGTGACACGCAATTTATATTATATAAAGATAATAAGCTGAAGAGTTTGTTTTTACGCGCGTATCTCAGGAACTATCAATCCGATTTGAGTAATTCTTTTTGTCTTCTTCTTCCTATGGAGTAGATGGTCAACTTGACCAATCCTGGTGTCAGAGTTATTGAGCCGCCAAAGGCCTCCGACATGGCTCATGTAACGACTACTATCCGTAGAAAGTAACCGGGACCGACGGCTTAACGTGCCCTCCGAAGCACGGAATCATCTTACTTTTCGGGCAATCAGGTGATTCAGCCTGCAATGCCCTGACCAAACTGAGGACAGTCTCACAAAAATATTTTTGTGAGATATCCCCACCGGGAATCGAACCCGGAACCTCCGGATCGTGAGCCGGCGCTCAAACCACAAGACCACGGAGGCTGTTTGTTTTGTTCTACTGTTCTTCGCTATAGTAAAAAAATTAATATTTTTCAGATGGCGAACCCCCGGCGAAGAAAACCGCGCCTTCAATAACCTTAGGTGGTGGATTTCGTTGGAACTTGCAGGTATGAATTAATGGTTCTACTTTCTGTCCGTTTGTACCCCGCAGTTTGACCTGCAGCGTACCCGTTGCACTGGGAATTTTTGATACGAATAAGTACCTATATTACTGTAAAATTTCATTAAAATTGGTTAAGTAGTTTTTACGTGAAAGTGTAACAAACATACATACATACAACCACACAAACTTTCTCATAATATAAGTAGGACTTATTTACTTTCAATAAATATATGAAAAGATTTAGCCCTCCACAAAAAAAGTACTACCCTGTAATGTCCCCCTGCTATGCAGAGGCCTCACTGAAGATATCAGTACATTGACGAGGATAAAACACAATGACCAAAACACAATTAAAATCACAGACCGCCAACAAATTTAGCCCGCCCAAAGACACCCAACAACTTTAGCCCGCCCAAAGACACCCAACAACTTTAGCCCATCCAAAGACACCCAACAACTTTAGCCCGCCCAAAGACCACCCAACAACTTTAGCCCGCCCAAAGACCACCCAACAACTTTAGCCCGCCCAAAGACACCCAACAACTTTAGCCCGCCCAAAGACCACCCAACAACTTTAGCCCGCCCAAAGACACCCAACAACTTTAGCCCGCCCAAAGACCACCCAACAACTTTAGCCCGCCCAAAGACCACCCAACAACTTTAGCCCGCCGAAAGACCACCCTACAACTTTAGCCCGCCTAAAGACCACCCAACAACTTTAGCCCGCCCAAAGACCACCCAATAACTTTAGCCCGCCTAAAGACCACCCAACAACTTTAGCCCGCCTAAAGACCACCCAACAACTTTAGCCCGCCTAAAGACCACCCAACAACTTTAGCCCGCCTAAAGACCACCCAACAACTTTAGCCCGCCTAAAGACCACCCAACAACTTTAGCCCGCCTAAAGACCACCCAACAACTTTAGCCCGCCTAAAGACCACCCAACAACTTTAGCCCGCCTAAAGACCACCCAACAACTTTAGCCCGCCCAAAGACCACCCAATAACTTTAGCCCGCCTAAAGACCACCCAATAACTTTAGCCCGCCCAAAGACCACCCAATAACTTTAGCCCGCCCAAAGACCACCCGTCACTCTTTATCCGCAGGCGTTAACACACGCAGCCGACGCCGTCGAGTCGGGGGCGAAGTCTCCAGTGTCCGCACTGAACGAGCTCGGCGTGAAGGTGGTGTACACCGTGCTGCGGCAGAGCGGGCCTGCGCACTGTCCCAGCTTCAATGTAGCTGTCGAGGTATGGGAAATTTGGGATATGTGTTTAATTTGAGGCATTTGGGATTAGTGATAAATATGGGCTAAGCAGGAAGTATGGGATAAGTGGGAAATATGGTATAAGTGGAAAATATGGGATAAGTGGGAAATATGGGATAAGTGAGAAATATGGGATAAGTGGGAAATATGGGATAAGTCAGCGGTAGACCGGGATAAGTGGTAATATAGGATAAGTGGGAAGTAGAACACCGGGATAGCAGAGAAATACCTGATGAATGTGGCTATCCATTACAAAAATAATTTTTCAAATCGGACCATTAGTTCCGGAGATAGGCGTTCAAACAAACAAAAGCTGCAGCAACTAAGCTTGCATCATCAATCCACCAGGTAGCCGGCATGAAGTTCTCGGGCTCCGGGCCGAGCAAGCGCGCGGCGCGGGCGAGCGCGGCGCGCGGAGCCCTGTCGGCGCTGGTGGCGCGCGCGGGCCGCGTGCTCGGCGCCAGCGAGCACGACTTCACCGAGGACTACGTGCCGGGGCTCACCACTGGTATGTCAATAAAAAAGACGTGTGGCACTCGGGGACTGCCGCGGTAAAGCTATTGCATTTATATTGGCGAGTTGGCGCAATCGACAATCGCCAACTCGCCAGCTCGCCAGCTCACAAACTCGCCAGCTCGCCAGTTCGCCAGATCGCCAACTCGCCAGCTCACAAACTCGCCAGCTCGCCAACTCGCCAGCTCGCCAACTCGCCAGCTCGCCAACTCACAAACTCGCCAGCTCTCTCACCCCCTCTCTCACACCCTCTCTCACCCCCCTCTCTCACCCCCCCTCTCTCACCCCCTCTCTCACCCCCTCTCTCACCCCCCTCTCTCACCCCCTCTCTCACCCCCCTCTCTCACTCCCCTCTCTCACCCTCTCTCACCCCCCTCTCTCACCCTCTCTCACCCCCCTCTCTCAACCCATCTCTCACCACCCTCTCTCACCCCCCTCTCTCACCCCCCTCTCTCACACCCTATCTCACCACCCTCTCTCACCCCCTCTCTCACCCCCTCTCTCACCCCCTCTCTCACCCCCTCTCTCACCACCCTCTCTCAACCCATCTCTCACCACCCTCTCTCACCCCCCTCTCTCACCCCCCTCTCTCACACCCTATCTCACCACCCTCTCTCACCCCCTCTCTCACCCCCTCTCTCACCCCCTCTCTCACCACCCTCTCTCACCACCCTCTCTCACCACCCTCTCTCACCACCCTCTCTCACCACCCTCACTCACCCCCTCTCTCACCCCCTCTCGCTCACCACCCTCTCTCACCACCCTCTCTCACCCCCCTCTCTCACCCCCCTCTCTCACCCCCTGTCTCACCCCCTCTCTCACCACCCTCTCTCACCCCCCTCTCTCACCCCCCTCTCTCACCCCCTGTCTCACCCCCTCTCTCACCCCCTCTCTCACCACCCTCTCTCACCCCCCTCTCTCACCCCCTTTCTCACCCCTCTCTCTCACCACCCTCACTCACCACCCTCTCTCACCCTCTCTCACCCCCCTCTCTCACCACCCTCTCTCACCACCCTCTCTCACCACCCTCTCTCACCCCCTCTCTCACCCCCTCTCTCTCACCCCCTCTCTCACCCCCTCTCACCACCCTCTCTCACCACCCTCTCTCACCGCCCTCTCTCATCACCCTCTCTCACCACCCTCTCTCACCACCCTCACTCACCCCCTCTCTCACCCCCTCTCTCACCACCCTCTCTCACCACCCTCTCTCACCACCCTCTCTCACCCCCTGTCTCACCCCCTCTCTCACACCCTCTCTCACCACCCTCTCTCACCCCCCTCTCTCACCCCCTCTCTCACCACCCTCTCTCACCCCCCTCTCTCACCCCCCTCTCTCACCCCCCTCTCTCACCCCCCTCTCTCACCCCCCTCTCTCACCCCCCTCTCTCACCCCCCTCTCTCACCCCCCTCTCTCACCACCCACTCTCACCACCCTCTCTCACCACCCTCTCTCACCACCCTCTCTCACCCCCCTCTTTCACCCCCAACGCACAATCGCACACAACGCCGTGTCGAAGACTGCCGAACTGAAACGACGTTAGACGATGCACGGCCTTCAAGCCACACCTCCTTCCCGTCGGATCGGGTAAGCGTGAGGTTTTTTTTCGTTACGGTATTTTTGGATTTGGTCCCCGCGCTCAAGGCCCGCGATAGAAGCTATGCAATAGCTTAAAAAGTAGTGTTGACCGCCTAAAGGCCGCCGAACGTGGCCTACTGATTGATAACGAACGGGCGCTCGTGTGATACATAGAATACAAGCTGTTACTATTAACACAATAGGGTATTTCATTGATAATGAAAGTGTACAATTTGAGAGATGAATTTAGTAAAATAACTACAATTATGATCCAAACTGAAATCAGAATCAAAATCTATTAAAAAACTAGCTGTGCCCCGCGGTTTCACCCGCAGCGCCCCCGTTCCCGTGGGAAATTTGAGATTTTTATTCCCTATAAACCTCACGGAGCCCGAGACCTTTCAAACGAATGCAAAACCGTGGAAATCGGTCCAGCCATTCACGCGTGATGCATTGACCAAGGAAAACGGGTTTCATTTTTATATATATAGATAAAGAAACTAAAGCTCTGGAAGATTCTCTCCTGTGCCTATCTTGCTAAACGATGTTTTGAATGCAACGTGGGCGCTACAATCTTTAACGTCACAGAGCTGTGCTGTCTCTGTCTAATCAGCAACTTTGACCGCCTGTAACTCTGGAAATAATAGCGATATAAATAGCCCATGTCAGTCTGTAACACGTGATAAAAGATGAGTTAATAGAAAAAATAAAAAGCGGCCAAGTGCGAGTCGGACTCGCCCATGAAGGGTTCCGTAGCAGCGAGTAACATAATAAAGAAGTTCTTGAAATAAATGTTTTTTTATTTACATTTGAGTTATTGAATGAATAATCAGTATTTTTTTGCGGTTTACGATTTATGTCGTAAAAAAAAAACTACTAACTAGACCTCGTTCAAACCAATTTTCGGTGTTAGATTACATTGTTATGTACATCATATATTTTTTTTAGTTTTATCATTCTCTTATTTTAGAAGTTACAGGGGGGGGGGACACACATTTTACCACTTTGGAAGAGTCTCTCGCGCAAACTATTCAGTTTAGAAAAAAATGATATTAGAAACCTCAATACCATTTTTGAAGACCTACCCATAGATACCCCACACGTATGGGTTTGATGAAAAAAAAAAATATTTTTTTCATTTCTATGTATGGGAGACCCCCCTAAAATTTTATTTTTTTTCTATTTTAGTGTGAAAATATTAATGCGGTTCACAGAATACATCTACACACTAAGTTTCAACAACATAGCTCTTATAGTTTCGGAGAAAAAAGGCTGTGACATACGGACAGACAGACGGACAGACGGACAGACGGACGGACAGACAGACAGACAGACATGACGAATCTATAAGGGTTCCGTTTTTGCCATTTGGCTACGGAACCCTAAAAAAGACGTGTGGCACTCGGGGACTGCCGCGGTAAAGCTATTGCATAGTTATTTTTTGTATCACTAGATGGCGTTAGTGTGCTGAATGTCTGCATCGCGCTAACGTTGTGTTCTGGGCTTATACGTAGGCAATGTTTGAGGAGCGTGAGGTTTTTTCGTTACGGAATTTCTGGATTCGGTCCCCGCGCTCAAGGCCCGCGACAGAAGCTATGCAATAGCTTAAAAAAAACGGTGAAATGCCCTATTATTCATTCAAGGGGGCTCCCATACAACGAACGTGATTTTTTTACCGTTTCTCGCTCGATACTAATAATTTTTAATAGCTAATGGTACGGAACCCTTCGTGTGCGAGTACGACTCGCACGTGGCCGTTTTTTTTAAAAATTTTATTTACAATTTTCTATTTTTCAGTATCACAGTTCCAATGTACAGAAACGCAGCCAGTGCCGCCATCTACCGAACAAAATGAAGCAACCAATGTAGATACCAATATCGCCGAGCCAGGTTAGTACATAATAACGCGTTGTGTCCGTTCCCGTGGGAATTTCGGGATGAGAAATAGCTTATAACCTTCCCGTTGAATGTGGCTATCCATTAGAAAAATAATTATTCAAATCGGATTGGTAGTTTCGGAGATAAGTACGGTCAAACAAACAAAAATAAACTATTCAGCTTATTAGTATATAACTTAGTATATAATTACTAGCAGCGCCCCGCGGTTTTACCCGCGTTGTGCCCGTTCTCGTAGAAATTTCAAGATGAAAAATAGTCTATAGCCTTCCTCGATAAGTGGACTATCCAACACTGAAAGAATTTTTCAAATCGGACCAGCAGTTCCTGAGATTACCGCGTTCAAACAAACAAACTCTGCAGCTTTATAATATTAGTATACACTAGCAGCGCCCCGCGGTTTTACCCGCGTTGTACCCGTTCCCGTAGGAATTTCGGGATGAAAAATAGCCTAACCGTTAAACCTTTCCGTTGAATGTGGCTATCTATTACAAAAAGAATTATTCAAATCGGTTCAGTAGTTTCTGAGATTAGCGCGTTTAAACAAACAAACAAACAAACAAACAAACAAACAAACAAACAAACAAACAAAACAAACAAACTCTTCAGCTTTATAATATTAGTATAGATTATAGCAGTATATTCCTAATTTTTTCAACATAAACATAGATGTTTAACCAACATCCACCGATGTTTACACTAACTACCTATTTAAATAACACAATTATTCATCCCTCATTTTTCTTAATATTTAACAATTTTTTTCAACTTAAAACGTAGATGTTTAATCAACATCCATCGATGTTCGCAGAGCCGCCTCGCGAGAAGGAGTGCCCATCGACTGCGCTGTTCGGGACCGCGCCTCAACACTCATCGCTCCCCAAGAGTCCAATCAATTTGTTATATGAGAACTATCCAGGATTGACCTTCACTTGTACCTTTGGTGACGGCACGCCGCTCACGGATGCGCAAGGTCGGTGGATGGATGTTTGTGCGATGTTTGTTATATCACAAATCAGGGATTTTGTTATTGAAGTGTCGAAATTTATTGTCAATTTTGTAATAAAATGTGATAAAAAGTTTGAAGTAATCGATGTTTGTCACATACATCACTATTTTTTTAGTAAAACGTTAGAAATTATTGATGGTTTTGTATTGAAAATACATTACGAAGTATGTTGTGATGGATGGATGGATGTTTGTGATATACATCACGGTGTTTTTGACAAATCGTTACAAATTATTTGTGATTACGTATTTTAAGTACATAACTAAATAATGTATTGATCGATGGATGGATGTTTGTCCGATGTTTGTACAAACATCTCTCTTTTTCACAAAAAAAACACATTTTACGAAGTATTTCATCTTACATACGATACAAAATGGTGGATGGGTGGATGTTTTTCCGATGTTTATACTCTAGCTACACAAACATCGCTCTCTACAAGTCCTATCAATTTGTGGTATAGAAAATTATATTCCTAAACTTATTAATTCCGATGATGATATCCGATGGATGGATGTGTACTCATCGATGTAAATTTCTTGCAGCGCCTCTCCAGTTGAGTCACAGCATGCGATTCAAAGTCGTCTGCCAAATTCAAGATAAAACATTTGAAGGTTTCGGTGAGTTCTTGTCACGCCTCGGTCTAGTGTGATTACTTCTTCATCGAGTGGACGTCACCCTGACCAATCCTGGTGTCAGAGTTATCCAGCCGCCAAAGGCCTCCGACATGGCTCATGTAACGACTACTATCTTTAAAAATGTAAAAATTTCTGTAAAATTTTTTTTTATTTCTGTAAAAATGTTAGATTCTGTTATTAACACTATTGCTCCTGAACTTACGAATCTCTTCAATCTATGCCTAAAAGCAGGTACTTTTCCAGATCTAATGAAACATAGTAAAGTCACTCCAATTTTCAAATCCGGTAGTAAGGATGATCCCAATAATTATAGACCTATTTCAGTTCTTCCAGCTCTTAGCAAAATTTTTGAAAAATTAATCCTAGATCAGTTAATGTCCCATTTTGATGAGCATAAGATTCTACATAAAAATCAGTTCGGCTTTACAAAGGGTAAGTCAACCATAGATGCTGGGACTAAGTTAGTTTCTCATATTTTTGACGCCTGGGAAGGTTTGCAGGATGCTCTTGGAGTATTTTGTGATCTTTCCAAGGCTTTTGACTGTGTAGATTATTTAACGTTAATTTTGAAGTTAGAATGTTACGGCATCCGTGGTCCTGCCCTTGAACTCATGAAATCTTACTTAGGCGGTCGGCGACAAAAAGTAAACGTTAACGATAACCTTTCGGAAGGGTCTAATATTGAGTTAGGCGTGCCTCAGGGGTCAATTTTAGGTCCGTTTTTGTTTCTAGTCTACATAAATGACCTCTCGTATCTAATGGAAAGCCTATGCGACACGGTATTATTCGCCGATGATACCTCGTTAATTTTTAAAGTAGATAGGAAGGATAGGGACCTTGTGCAGGTTAACAAAGCTTTGGCTATTCTCCTAGATTGGTTTTCCACTAACAACCTACTTCTTAATGAGGCAAAAACTAAATGCATTAAATTTTCATTACCGAATGTCCCAGTAGTAGATTCTTGCGTCAAATTGGGGGGTACTCGATTAACTCTTGACAGTAGCACTAAATTCTTAGGATTAGACATAGATTCAAAATTACAATGGGGTTCTCATATAAATTCACTTTCGGGTAGGCTAAGCTCAGCATCTTTTGCGGTCCATAAGATTAGGCAAATAACGAATGAAGAAACGGCAAGAATTGTTTACTTTGCCTATTTTCATAGTATACTATCCTATGGTATACTATTGTGGGGAGGTGCCGCCGATGTTCAATCAATTTTTTTACTCCAAAAGAGAGCTTTTCGCGCGATTTATAAATTGGGGTCACGTGAGTCACTAAGGGAACGTTTTAAATCCAGTCGAATTCTTACCGTTCCTTCGTTATATATATTTGAAAATATAATGTATGCCCGCCGAAACTTGAGTAACCTTAAGGTGCGCGGAGATCACCACAGTTTTAATACGCGAAATAGAAATAAGCTTGCTGTTGTTAAGTCCAGGTTAGCGCGAACCGGGAAGTCTTTCATTGGTAGATGTATTCAATTTTATAATAAAATTCCCAAGGAGGTAACTGGGCTTAGTGAAGGTAAATTCAAATCATACGTTAAAGACGTTTTATTGACTAAAGCATACTATAGCGTTACTGATTACATTGAGGACAAATATGTCTGGAGTCAAATTCCTGCACCAGCAAGTCAAGCTGATTTTGACATGTAATCTATACTTATAAGTATTAAATTGTATTATACCTTGACTTAAAAAAAATAACCAGCAGAGTTTCTTGCCCATTCTTCTCTGCTGATGTTCTTCCGAATGGGTGGTACGTTCAAAAGAGCCTCTATGGGGCCAAAACTGAATAAAAATATTTGACTTTGACTTGACTTTGACTTTATCCGTAGAGAGTAACCGGGACCGACGGGTTAACGTGCCCTCCGAAGCACGGAATCGTCTTACTTTTCGGGCAATCAGGTGATTCAGCCTGCAATGCCCTAACCAAACTGAGGGCAGTCTCGCAAAGAGATTTTTGTGAGCTATTGTCCCCACCGGGAATCGAACCCGTCTCGTCTCACTGAAGATATCAGTACAGTACAGGATGTCGTTATCACCACGCTTGCTAAATTTTGTTAGGTTATAATACTGTTTATTTCTAGGTACAAGCAAAAAGCTAGCCAAACTCGCCGCGTCTCGCGCCGCGCTCGCTCAGCTAGTCGCGCCCGCTCCGCTAGTCGCGCCGCTCGTGCAGACAGGCATGCCGCAGACGCTCGCTGATTACGTGGCCAAGTGAGTTTATTTTGAAACTCATATTGTTAAGCCACGTGCAGCTCGACCCCTACTTGGATGGGTGGCCGATAGTGGCATTTCTATCTGAGCGCTGCCCTGCTTCGGGCACGTTAAATTGTCGGTCCCGGTCATTACAATCGTTAGACCATGTCTTCCTTTAGGCGGTCTAAGAACTTCGACACCAGGGTTAACAGCTGTAAGTAAGTAAGTAAGTGAGTGAGTGAGTGAGTGAGTGAGTGAGTATTAGCCTGTAATGTCCCACTGTTGGGCAAAGGCCTCTCATCTCACTGAAGTTATCAGTACAGTGAGGATAAAGCGGGTTTCAGACTACGCTATAATATTGTGCTATATAGTATAGCAAATAAGGACCTAATGCTATCTATACTAATATTATAAAGCTGAAGAGTTTGTTTTGTTTGTTTGTTTGTTTAAACGCGCTAATCTCAGAAACTACTGAACCGATTTGAATAATTCTTTCACTGTTAGATAGTCTATTTATCGAGGAAGGCTATAGGCTACATTTTATCCCGGATTTCCTACGGGAACGGGCACAACGCGGGTAAAACCGCGGGGCACTGCTAGTCTATACTAATATTATAAAGCTGAAGAGTTTGTTTTGTTTGTTTGTTTGTTTGTTTGTTTAAACGCGCTAATCTCAGAAACTACTGAACCGATTGAAAAAATCTTTTTGTAATGGATAGCCACATTCAACGGGAAGGTTATAGGCTATTTTTCATCCCGAAATTCCTACGGGATCGGGTACAGCGCGGGTAAAACCGCGGGGCACTGCTAGTTTATAGTATAATCGCAAGCTCAGTTGACCGCGATCTTTGAGGAGTGTGCAGCGGGATGGCCGGGGGTGAGGGAGGAGGAAGAGGGCGGCGCACGATATAGCACAGCATGGACTCACCGTATCGCTCGATTTTATAGCGTATAGTAAGCCAATAATATATAGTACAGCTAAGTGTGAACGTGTCCTAAATGTATGGTGCGCGATATTGTTGTGCTATGAACTATATGCTATAAGGGTGCTTTCAAATTATGCGTTTCGTGTCGGACCGCTGCGGTGCCGAAGCCGTGCGTTTGTCGTATTGTGAACGTACGATCGTGTGTTTTTATACAAATCGAGCAGTGCGGCAACAGTGCGGCGTCGGTACCGTGAAATAATTTTAGTACGCACTGTTGCCGCACTGCTCGATTTGTATGAAAACACACGATCGTACGTTCACAATACGACAAACGCACGGCTTCGGCACCGCAGCGGTCCGACACGAAACGCATAATTTGAAAGCACCCTTATGCTATTATATTATAGCGTATTCTGAAACCCGCTTTAGGCATAATCACCACTGATATACTCGAAATTTTTGGTTACAGATTAGTGAACGAAAAGTTCAACGAGCTTATCAAAAACGATACAGTACACTCAAAGCGGAAAGTGCTCGCGGGAATCGTTATGACTACTAACTTCAGTATGGAGGGCGCTCAGGTATGTTACTCAATAATTATACTTGTTTTTTGTAAACTAGCACGTCCCGCGGTTTGACCCGCGTTGTGGCCGTTCCCGTGGGAATTTCGGGATAAAATGTATCCCATGTGTTATTCTGATGTATAACCTATATTACTGCAAAGTTTCATCCAAATCTGTTGAGTAGTTTTTGCGTGAAAGAGCAACAAACATACATCCATACATCCATCCATACATACATCCATTCTCATAAACTTTCGCATTTATAATAGTAGGACTAGTAGCGCCCCGCGGTATTACCCGCGTTGTACCCGTTCCCGTGGGAATTTCGGGAATTTTTATACTTCTGAACCTTCCTCTTGAATCACTCTATCTATTTAAAAAAACCGCGTCAAAATCCGTGCAGTGATTTTAAAGATCTATGCATATACAGGGTGTAATCGTTAAGTGTGCACAGGCGATTATTCCGTAACTATTGCAGATATCAAAAAACTTTAAACTGATATCGAAAGTACTTTACCTAATGAGTAAAATGACATTAATAACTTTTTAAAAATATAACGAGAAATATCCATAAAAAATACATTAATCACTCCCATACATTTTATTTCTAACAAATTTTTCTAATTTTTCAACAAGATGGAGCACCTGCACATAATACAAATGTTGTAATGAATTTCTTACGAAACAATTATAATGGCTTAATAGCCAATAATAGTGCAACCCCTTGGCCTGCCAGATCCCCGGATCTCACGCCTTGTGATTTCTTCCTATGGGGATTTGTCAAAGACCACATGTACGCTGAGAGAGTACACAGCCTAGAAGAGTTACAGAATCGTGTACGTCGTGCAATTGCTTTAATTACTCCGCAAATGTTAAGGAAAGTTCATTTAGAAACTGTAAATAGAGCTCGTCATTGTATTGCACAAGGAGGACGTCACTTCGAACATATGCTTTGAATACAAAATTTTGTACTTACTAAGAAATAAAATGTATGGGAGTGATTAATGTATTTTTTTTGGATATTTCTCGTTTTATTTTTAAAAAGTTATTAATGTCATTTACTCATTAGGTAAAGTACTTTCGATATCAGTTTAAAGATTTTTGATATCTGCAATAGTTACGGAATAATCGCCTGTGCACACTTAACGATTACACCCTGTATAGGGACAGACAGCAGAAAGCGACTTTGTTTTATACTATGTAGTGATTCGTTAACTAGCAACGCCCCGCGGTATTACTCGCGTTGTACCCGTTCCCGTGGGAATTTCGGGATGAAAAATAGTCTATGTTACTCGTGGATAATGTAGCTTTCGAATGGTGAAAGAATTTTTAAAAACGGTCCAGTAGTTTTTGAGCCTATTCATTACAAACAAACAAAGTTTTCCTCTTTATAATATTAGTGTAGATGTAGATAAGCTTAATGTGTAAACTTAACAGAAAATCATTATCAACATAAACAACACATTTCCCATCAACATCGACATTAAAAACATCCATCCATCCATCAGGTGATAGCAGTAACGACAGGCACTAAATGCGTGTCCGGCGAACATATGTCGGTGCGAGGTCTCGCGGTGAACGACTGCCACGCCGAGGTGGCGGCGCGGCGGTGTCTGCAGCGGTACTTGTACAGCGAGCTGCTGGCGTACGCGGAGCAGGCAGGTGAGGCGGTCGATATGGTCGAAATTGGTCGACTTTGATCGAAATTGGTCGACTTTGGTCGAAAATGGTCGAATTAGCTTGAAAATAAGGCGACATTGATGACGACTTCAGTAGACTTAGGTTGGCACTGGTCGACTTTGGTCGAAATTGGTCGACATCGGTTGTTATAGGGCGACATTGATCGCGATTGACTTAGGTGGGCTCTGGTCCACTTTGGTCGAAAATGGTCGAAATTAATAAACTGGTCGGGTGAAGTATGTCAGTTAACGACTGCCACGCCGAGGTGGCGGGCGCGCCGGTGTCTGCAGCGTTACTTGTACAGCGGTACTTGTACGCCAGCAGCGTACGCGGAGCAGGCAAGTGAGGCGGTCGATATGGTCGAAATTGGTCGACTTTGGTCGAAAATGGTCGACTTTGGTCGAAAATAGTCGAATTAGCTTGTGAAACATGAAAAAGCATACATATTATGTATTATGTAGGTCATAATAGTAGTTTATGCAACTGTCATATAAAGAAGGGTATTAAAACACGAGTGTGAGTTTATGAAACGAGCGCAGCGAGTTTCATAATAGTAACGAGTGTTTTAATACCCGTGTTATATGCAGTTGCATACACTACTTTATCTTCACTAATGCAATTAATCAAACAAAATTTTAAAAACAAAACACATTGCGAAACATTAAATTCACGCGTACGTGTATTGTCACAGTGAACTTGCCGCCATTAAAATCTAACCAATGAGAGCGCAGCTGCGCGCGCAGGGCCGCAGGGCGCGATGTTATAATGAGAGTTTACGATATCGATGTGGATATTATAACATCATGTGCAATTGCTTAAATTGAGTGTTTTAGTTGTCTGCGCTATAACAGTAGTAATTATAAGTCAAGTATTGGAAACATAAGTAGAATGTTACAACATTAGTGTAGATAATAATATTTTTCATGAAAAAGCCTACATAATAATATTATGTGGGTCATGAACAATATTTGTGATGTGATACGTGTTCCAGACCCGCGCGCCCCGCTGGCGCGCAGCCCGCTGGCGCCGCTGGCGGCGGGCGGGTACCGGCTGCGGGCCGAGCGCCAGCTGCACCTGTACGTCAGCACGGCGCCCTGCGGCGACGGACGCATCTTCAGCCCGCACGAGCACGACCAGCACGTGGACCGACACCCCAACAGGTGAGGGGAGGGGTGACACACAGGTACATCTGTACGTGAGCACGACGGACGCATCTTCAGCCCGCACGAGCACGACCAGCACGTGGACCGACACCCCAACAGGTGAGGGGAGGGGTGACACACAGGTACATCTGTACGTGAGCACGACGGACGCATCTTCAGCCCGCACGAGCACGACCAGCACGTGGACCGACACCCCAACAGGTGAGGGGAGGGGTGACACACAGGTACATCTGTACGTGAGCACGACGGACGCATCTTCAGCCCGCACGAGCACGACCAGCACGTGGACCGACACCCCAACAGGTGAGGGGAGGGGTGACACACAGGTACATCTGTACGTGAGCACGACGGACGCATCTTCAGCCCGCACGAGCATGACCAGCACGTGGACCGACACCCCAACAGGTGAGGGGAGGGGTGACACACAGGTACATCTGTACGTGAGCACGACGGACGCATCTTCAGCCCGCACGAGCACGACCAGCACGTGGACCGACACCCCAACAGGTGAGGGGAGGGGTGACACACAGGTACATCTGTACGTGAGCACGACGGACGCATCTTCAGCCCGCACGAGCACGACCAGCACGTGGACCGACACCCCAACAGGTGAGGGGAGGGGTGACACACAGGTACATCTGTACGTGAGCACGACGGACGCATCTTCAGCCCGCACGAGCACGACCAGCACGTGGACCGACACCCCAACAGGTGAGGGGAGGGGTGACACACAGGTACATCTGTACGTGAGCACGACGGACGCATCTTCAGCCCGCACGAGCACGACCAGCACGTGGACCGACACCCCAACAGGTGAGGGGAGGGGTGACACACAGGTACATCTGTACGTGAGCACGACGGACGCATCTTCAGCCCGCACGAGCACGACCAGCACGTGGACCGACACCCCAACAGGTGAGGGGAGGGGTGACACACAGGTACATCTGTACGTGAGCACGACGGACGCATCTTCAGCCCGCACGAGCACGACCAGCATGTGGACCGACACCCCAACAGGTGAGGGGAGGGGTGACACACAGGTACATCTGTACGTGAGCACGACGGACGCATCTTCAGCCCGCACGAGCACGACCAGCACGTGGACCGACACCCCAACAGGTGAGGGGAGGGGTGACACACAGGTACATCTGTACGTGAGCACGACGGACGCATCTTCAGCCCGCACGAGCACGACCAGCACGTGGACCGACACCCCAACAGGTGAGGGGAGGGGTGACACACAGGTACATCTGTACGTGAGCACGACGGACGCATCTTCAGCCCGCACGAGCACGACCAGCACGTGGACCGACACCCCAACAGGTGAGGGGAGGGGTGACACACAGGTACATCTGTACGTGAGCACGACGGACGCATCTTCAGCCCGCACGAGCACGACCAGCACGTGGACCGACACCCCAACAGGTGAGGGGAGGGGTGACACACAGGTACATCTGTACGTGAGCACGACGGACGCATCTTCAGCCCGCACGAGCACGACCAGCACGTGGACCGACACCCCAACAGGTGAGGGGAGGGGTGACACACAGGTACATCTGTACGTGAGCACGACGGACGCATCTTCAGCCCGCACGAGCACGACCAGCACGTGGACCGACACCCCAACAGGTGAGGGGAGGGGTGACACACAGGTATATCTGTACGTGAGCACGACGGACGCATCTTCAGCCCGCACGAGCACGACCAGCACGTGGACCGACACCCCAACAGGTGAGGGGAGGGGTGACACACAGGTATATCTGTACGTGATGGAGTGGCGGTGGGAAGAGTCAGACAGATATTCATTTGGGGAGTGGTAGATTAATTGTAACTATATTACCCCTTTTGTAACTATTCATTACAAAAACTTCCAGTTATTTATATACCAGTAGCGCCCCATGGTTTTACCCGCGTTGTGCCCGTTCCCGGGGGAATTTCGGGAATTTTTATACATATAAACCTTCCTCTTGAATCACTCTATCTATTTTAAAAAAACCGCGTCAAAATCCGTTGCGTAGTTTTAAAGATCTAAGCATACATAGGGACAAACAAGCGACTTTGTTTTATACTATGTAGCGATTTTGAGAAAAGATAAGTCCATTGAATTGGAATCCTATAGTCATGATCTGACAAAAAAATGTCCGCGCCAAAGCTCGGCTCATGACGCAGTGCGCCGAGTTCTTTTTCAGCTTTAATGGCCGCCATCATGCCTTCAGTGAATAGTTATGGCATTGCGTACATGCAACACTGAACATTTACACAAGTGACATAACGTCTACATTCGAACAAGTGTCATTGCTAACGATATAATGAACTCGGGACATTTTTTGAGTGTTGTCAACTTCGATCAACAATACACAACTAGATGTCGGGTCGGCGTAAAAAATACGTCTCTCTGAATAAGGCCTCATTTGAAAAGTGAGCTCTTATTTTATTCATAAGATTTGCTACTTTATTGCTAGGTGTCATGGTTGTAATTAGGTTGAACTTCGAACTGTTTTAAAACTTTGTTTCAGTTCGGTAGTAAACATAATAAGCTGTCACACGTCATCCACGCGGACAGTATTCAGCTTTGATTGTACGTGACCCGATATCTAGTTGTGTATTGTTGATCGAAGGTTGTCAACTACAGATTGTGACTCAATGGATAACTCTCCTAAAAATCTTGTTTCGAAGTTACTGTTTCTCAAAAACTTTATATTTTCGACAGACAAGCGAGAGGTCAACTGCGTACTAAAATCGAGTCCGGCGAAGGAACTATCCCGGTGAAAAATTGCTCCAATATCGTTCAGACGTGGGACGGGGTTATGCAGGTAAATACTTATTTCTTAATATTGGCAAATTTTTACCTTCATTTAAACTTTAGTTAATATATTTTATACAGGGTGGGTACAAATATATATATGTCGGAATGGCGTCCGCCATTACATTGAAAACACCACTTAAGTCAAAGTCAACTTTCTTTATTCAGGTTTGAATTTACCACCCATTCGGAAAAGCATCAGCAGAGAAGAATGGGCAAGAAACTCTGCTGTCAGCTTAGTCTTTTATACACGGGTTTATTTCATAACAATCATAACGTGTGCACCGGGCAACCGACGTCGAACGAGTGAGACGTGTTTCTTTTCGCATCGCCTTATATAGGATCGAAGTGGTGGGGATGACCGTTGCACGTGTTGTTTTCATCCGATGAGGTTAGGCACCGTCAAACGTCCATCTCCGACACGGCCATCCTGCTAGCACACGTCCTCGTGTGTTAATCTGCAAAGAAATAACCAACGAGAGTATTTGTTCGCCTCGGCCACTTCTGACCAATCATATTTCTACAAACAACTCAAATAAAGAAACTTCGTAACTGTATAGTTTTTCTTTTAAATTACTCTAATAAAACCATAAAAGAGCCATAAGAAAATATCAACCAGAGCCATGTACCACTGTCGCTTGTAACAACAAATTAACACACTTTAATTAACCACACAAATCGAAACTTCACACTAGTAAGCCCTCTATCGCCACGGCTCTCTAGCCGACCAGCAATCGCAATTGCTCTCTCACTATGCATATCCATCAAGTGGATCGCCCATGTGCATCACCCTGTGACTGCCGAGTCTACTCCTGGACTCTATGGTTCCTCCAGAACCCGACCTCCGCCAGAGTTGCCTGCTACCGCGTACTCACGGACTACAATGTAGACACCGATTTCTACTGAGCTACGGCTACACGACAACCTCTGGTACGGTCCAACACAATACGGCCGATTGAGTCCTTACTCGAGTTTCCACCAAAACAAGTTTACTCATCCTCATCAGAATCACTATTAACATCAACTTCGACTGGTACATGACTTACTGGCATCTTGCGTAAGAAATCACAAAGTAAATTATGATAACGTTTCTACCAAAACCCTGAGGCCAGTAACAGTGACAGACTCTGGTTCATTATTCACAAACAATTAACAATTTAATCACAATTGATTTGCCACTGAGCCCTTATTCGTGGTCACAACACAAGATTTAGCAAACGCATTTGCCCTTTATGCACTTCCATTTCGGAATGCCGAGTCGTCCCATGACTCTACGGTCTTCGCTACCAGGCAAGACCCGACCACACTACCCAGGGCTACCGCCTACTGCCTACCCACGGACTACTACAAGTAGTAGACACCGATTTCTAACGGGCTACAGCTACGGCACCCTGGTGCGGTCTCAGACTGACCCACCGACATAAAAACCCAGTAACAATCAACAGCTTAATCAACCTCACTGTCTCCACCTTCGTCTGAGTCAGCTGTTACCCGCCCCACAGGCATCTTCCTAACACGATCATGTGTATACTTGTAAGTACGTTTAGAGTTCAAAGCTTTTCAACGTGTAACGATCACCATCGTTCGGTCACTCCTGACCTAAATAACTACTTCAACGAAAGACTTAGTAAAGCTCAAACTATTATTCTTTTCCAATGAACAAATTAACTACCTCAATATTCATAATCACATTGCTTATCTCAACATAATACTAGAACATCGTCAGGCACAAGTACCCATTAAAAATCAAATTAATCTCAAATCAAAGTAAAGGTCAAGTGTGTGTGTCTCTATTGTCCGGCTATCCCCGTAGCCCTAATACGCAGTCATCCCTGTGACTGGCTGTGATCATCCCAGTGATCACCCATAACCCTGATCATCCCTGTGATCAGCCACTCTCGTGATCATCCCAGTGACCACCCGTGATCATCCCCGTGACCACCCAGACTCAAGAGGACACGCACAACTAGTTACCACACAGTCAAAAGTGACTACAGTTCATCATCACAAGGCTCAGAATTACTACCAATGGGTACTTGCCCTTCAGGCATTTTCCTATACCAGTCAATGACACTATTTTGTGTACTCGTTTTCCTCTAAACCTCGCGGCCACAGTAATTTGCACTCGCTCGGTCAACCTGACTATTAAGAAGCTTGTTCTTCCTTAAATTCTTGATTTCAATCAAAAGTTAATTACAATTATTATCAATCGGGAATCTTCAATGCTATGTAACACATGAATACTAGGTACCACGTCATTTTCAACTTTAACTTCAATAGACTATTAATCTCAAATGCACATTACAATATGAGCCATGAGTAAGTAACAGTAAGCTTGTCTAGTCACGTCTAGTCACGGCAACCAGCCGACGAGCAATCACATTGCTCAACAACACACGGTCTCAGCAGACCACTCCACAGTACGGTCAATCCAGACCACGACCATCGCCGATTTCGAACATTGAACTCAATAAGTCACATAGTCACATGAAACCCTTACTCATACTCTCATATTTTACAACGGAATAAACATCCAAAATACTTTCAATCAGCTTTCTACTTTATTAAGTGGTACGAAGATTCACTACAAAACTCTCAATGTTAACTGACTCAAATATCACAAAATAGCTCACCGGATATTTCCCAACAAACCAATCAATACCGCAATACATCACCAATTTAACATCCAATGTGAATTTGTCGTGATAGATTCTTGAATAATTTGGAATACCGCAATCCCTCATATTCCTCAGGTAACAGGACCGAGAAGAGAACCACGCTCCTCCCTAGACGAGGTTCATCAACGCTCGCAATAATTACCAGCATTGAACCAACCTTCTTAACTCCACAATAGAGTAGAAAACTAACTAACTATACTCACAGAACATTCCAAGTTTTATAACCAATTGCAAAATAAACATTACGTAAAGCACCATAGTCGTTGGGATGATGATTCAGACATATCTCTGAATACCACGAGCTTCATAATCCAGTGGAAGGTACATGAATTTCAATCCCGTCGTCGTCGTCGCCGTCGTCGTCGATAATATGCACTAACGAGCTCAGCTTGCAGCTCTCAATATTCTTTCATCTTATCATAAACCCAGCTCCGTGGTTGAAATGGTTTATGCTCGTCCACCCGTGGGAATATAGCATCCAAATTTCAAATACCACACCATGGCGATATGATATTCAGCACCAATCTCTCAGTTGCTATGGTGAAATTTATCATTCTCTGCTGGAAGCTCAGTGGGCAATAGCGATCTTGATCATTCTCTGCTGGACGCTCGGTGGGCAATAGCGATCTTGATCATTCTCTGCTGGACGCTCGGTGGGCAATAGCGATCTTGATCATTCTCTGCTGGACGCTCGGTGGGCAATAGCGATCTTGATCCCACTTCTGATGTCGGAATGGCGTCCGCCATTACATTGAAAACACCACTTAAGTCAAAGTCAACTTTCTTTATTCAGGTTTGAATTTACCACCCATTCGGAAAAGCATCAGCAGAGAAGAATGGGCAAGAAACTCTGCTGTCAGCTTAGTCTTTTATACACGGGTTTATTTCATAACAATCATAACGTGTGCACCGGGCAACCGACGTCGAACGAGTGAGACGTGTTTCTTTTCGCATCGCCTTATATAGGATCGAAGTGGTGGGGATGACCGTTGCACGTGTTGTTTTCATCCGATGAGGTTAGGCACCGTCAAACGTCCATCTCCGACATATATATATTTTTACAAATTTCCACCCTCATTTCACTCGCCTTCTCTAATTTACAGGATGAACACAAAAATATTCGTTTCAACAATTTTTTTACCCTCATTTTCTTCCTTTGAAGTAATAACAAAGGAGATGATTCAAATCGTACCCAAAAATGAAAGTGCCGGCCAATGAAAAAAAATATTTTTATCTTATGGAAAATGATGTTTTAAATATTTTTTATCAAGACGGTAAATGTCTACGACCAACTTTTGAACCCTATAGGCGACATCAAAAATCATAAATGAGCATATCAATATATCATCAATATAAATAATCGTAATAAACTATAAACAACGCTAGATCGCCTTCATATGCTTGGAACTAGCTGTTTGTTCTATATATGCATAAGCCCATAATTGAATACATTCTATATCTTTACAAAAACTAAGACTTATGTACGTTAGGTACAGTGTAAACTCTAACGAATCTCAAGGGACCGAACATTTTTTTATCGTTGATTTCTATATCAAATAACTTTAAAAAAATTGATCATAGCTTTTAGTTGTCAAAAGGAAAAATGTTAAGAATGTTATTCCCTAAAATATACATACATTTTTTTTTGTTGGCCGGCACTTTTTTTTTGGGTACTTTTTGTATGCAACTTGAATCATCTCCTTTCCACCCTTATTTACCTCACCTTGACTAATGTTACACAGGGTAAACACAAAAAAAAACAGTAGTTTCACATTGCTATTATCCATCAAAAAATAATTTAATTTTTCACCCCCCTTTTCCACCCCCAGGGCGAGCGTCTCCTCACGATGTCGTGCTCGGACAAGGTGGCCCGCTGGTGCGTGGCGGGGGTGCAGGGCGCGCTGCTCTCCACCTTGCTACAGCCCGTGTACTTCCACTCGCTGATCCTGGGCTCGTTATTGCACCCTCATCATATGTATCGGTGAGTGATGGCTGTAGATTTATATTACTTGTTGGATTTTAGGGCACCAATTACATCGTAATAATAAAAATAGTTGTAGGTTTATAAAGAAAGTTTACTTTAATATTATTTATTATTAATATCTAAACATAACAGGTACATTACACTATTTTAACAATATCCTTATTCATAATTCTTAAATTAATCACATATATTATTATTATATATACAGGGTGTCTCACAATTACTTTGATGATATCGGAAATATTTAGATTAGATCTTTAACATTAGGGATTCGATCTTCTTCTTCATCGAGTGGACGGTCACCCCAATCAATCCTGGTATCAGAGTTATTGAGCCGTCAAAGGCCTCTGACATGGCTCAAGTAACGACTACTATCCGTAGAAAGTAACCGGGACTTCGCAGTTTCAGACTTGCCCAAAATGACCGATTCAAAAATGCCACCCTGTATAGATTATTTTGATATTTCATTGCGACACCCTGTACAACTAAAACTAATATTATTCTATAGAATACGGTGACGTTCTCCTAGTCAATAGGTAGTACACTCCTCGGGCCCTTGAAATATTAAAAATATATCGATACCTTTGGGTAGAAAGGTCGTATAAACCATTTTGGCCAAATTGAGTTATATATACAGTTTTTCTCAGTTTTTTTTTCTCTATCGATCTGTATATACGAAATGCAGAAATTCGCACAAAAATGGTTAATACGACCCAGAAATTTTCGGTCATAACCTCTTAAAAAAGGTAAATTTTCAATGTAAAAGCCGAATATTTTTTTTTGGTACTTTTGTTATGATGTAATGACCATAATTTATATTAACTCAGGGCGTAAAAACAGTCGTTTATTGTAATTTGGTTTATACGCCCTAACGTGTTAAATGCATTACCTAAACCTAGTTTAAATTCAACGTAATATTATTATTATAAAAGAATAATAACTTTTCCTATTTACGTAATTTGACATTTCGTTCGTTACCTTATTAATATTATTTAGTAAAAAAAACAAGACTTAGATTTATTTTTTGAAATTGTATTTTCAATTCTTAATTATGAATTATAAATTTGTATTATGAATTATAAATTTGTATATATGTAATTCTAATTATTTATGAATTATTACTATAAATTATTTTAATTAAAAGTAATAATTAAAATAATTTATGGTAATAATTCATAAATTTATAATTCATAAATAAGTTATACTTTTTAGTACAAAAGTTAGTTACGTTTAGTACTTGATCGTTTTTTATTTAATATTTTACCTAGGCTTTAATGAAATAATGTATTGAATTTAGTATTTAATAATTTTTTAATTTTTGTATATATTTAAATGTATACAAAAATTAAAAAACAATTCAAAGAACCCGTCAAAGTCATAATTTTATAAATGATTAAAATGCCTGATTACTTTAATTTAGAAGAAGTATGAATATTTTTTGGGCTTTTTTTATGATTAAGTAGATTTCATTTCAGTTTAAGTTGCTATAATATTTTTTTCAATTTAAAATTGTTATAAACCTGTTAGGCATGTTGTAACATTATTGAAATAAAAGTAAATGTTGAATAGAAGGTAGTATAATACTTAATAATTATTGATTTCGTATTTCAGGTAGTTTTATTTTATTTGAATCGACTATTATTGGGTTTAAGAAAAATAATAATTGAGTTCCTACTAATTCTGAGAGTAACAGGATTGATTTATTAGTCAGAATCCAATTGATTTATGATTAAAAATGGTTTTTAATACAAAAAATACTACATTATATGGGTTTTACGACAGTAAATGTGACCATAAGCTTACCAAAAATGGATATACGACCTATACAGTTTTTTTAAAGTACATTTTCATGGGGTGTATTAACCAAGAATTGATTTTTTCTTAGACGTAAATCCAAGCTAACTTTAAAACAAAAGAAGATAGATATGTTTTGATGATTTAACCGTTTTCATTTGCAAATTGTAAGAACCTTTCTCATTGATCATTTTTTTATATCCTCAAAAACAAAAAAGTTATAAATGTTTATGTAAAAAAAAAATTGTTTTTCTGCTCTCCTGAAAAGTCAGGTTTTGGTTTATACGACCTTTCTACCCAAAGGTATCGATATGTTAAATCATATAGATTACTTTATCTATGGCTTGGTAAAGTACTTTAAACTGTATAGTTAGTCTATGGCAACCGGAAAAAACATGATAAAGGCTATCACGGATACGCCATAAATTAATTTAATAAAAGTACTAGCAGCGCCCCGCGGTTTTACCCGCGTTGTGTCCATTCCTGTGGGAATGTCGGGATGAAAAATAGCCTATGTTACTCGTGGATAATGTAGCTTTCGAATGCTGAAAGAATTTTTAAAAACGGTCCAGTAGTTTTTGAGCCTATTCATTACAAACAAACAAAGTTTTCCTCTTTATAATATTAGTGTAGAACACTTTTTCTATATTTGCGTTTCTACTAAAGCAAAGCGGTGCTCAATCGTTAAATCACAGCGCATTGTGATCGTCAAACATCGCATTTACATCAAAATCTTTTCATAATGAGGGTTTTCAAATGACACTTTTGACAGATTGCTGGACCTCACGTCTCAGTGCTGCCGCCTAGTGGATGTCGTTTAGAAAACCCTCATGCACTGTGATTGGTCAAATTGAGCTCCGCCCAGCTCCAATCCGCTTATTTAACAGCTTATTAACTTTCTACCGCCCCGTAATAGTCAGCCGGTCACCCCTAACCGCCATTCCCAGCAGTCTTTTCACAAAAGCCACCATTTTACTTTCACCCCCTAACTCTAAATTATAAGTCACCGGCTCCAGAGGGGGTGGAGTCACCCCTATAAAGTTATTGCTCTCTTTAGTGACGTGATTAAGTTCTCCATTAGCTGATTTGATCAGAGTGTTCACCTCTCGCATCACTGTCAGGACAGGTAAGACATTTTTTCGATTTTTGACGAGAAAATCTAGAATTTTGAAAACGAAATTGTTGTTGTTTGGCTCTTCGGCTCTTTGGAATATAGATAGGAACCGTTTTTGACGTTTCACTACGTGGTTCTTTATTTTGGAGCCGATTTCTTTTAGTTTGGTGCTCATTTTCGATTGTGTTATTTTGGTTTCTGATTTTGGTTGGAATATTTTGGGTGTGAATTTGGAACTGAGTTCTCTGATTTTGGCGCCCATTTTGGGTTTCTTTTCCTTGTTTGGATTGTTGCTTTTTGGTTTTATGAGTCTTGTTATAAAATTGATAGTTCTTAAAGGCCTCAGTCTTAGAATGTTGGTCATGAAATTGTTTTTGGTACCAACTTTACTTTTCTTTACGTTAAAATTGTTGGTTTTAATATTACTGTCTTCAAAATTGTCTTCGCTTTCGGTTTTTTTAAAATTGTCCTGTTTTTTTATAGTCAATTCTTGACTCAAAACGTCAGTGTTAGTTATTTCTTTATTTTCAATTGGTGTATTATTATTTTGATCTTTAATAAGCTTATTATTATTATTTCCATCTGCAATAAAAGTTTTATTATCGATATTCCTTTTAATAATACTCGTGTCATTTTCATCGACGTTAATATTCTGTGTACTTATTGCTTCTTTATTAAGACCGTTTTGTGTATTATTATTTCCGTTACTATTATTAATAATGTATGTATTATTATTTGTACCATTAATATCATAAGTGTAACTTTGATTAACGTTGCGTGTACTATTATTATTTGTATCTTTAAAGTCTAATCTTAGCTGTGTATTATTACTACTATCTACATTTCTCTTAACTCTTACAATATCTACTTTATCTCCTTGCTTTAAAGTAGATATTCCATCACCATTACTAACCAATGTACTATTATTTACATTTATACTATTAATATTATCTACTGCCATTTCTACATTATCATCTCTTGTCATAACAAATTCATCTTTATCTCTTGGGCTTAAAGTAGCTTTTACATTCATATTATTTACTTGTGTATTATTAACATCATCTATACTATTAATAACATGTGTATTATTATATATACCAACACTCATATTTGCTACGCCACTATCAACCTTATTCCTCTCACGAATAAAGTTCATTTTCTTATCTTTGTTCCCCTTTATGTTGCCGACTTTGCTTCTCACTTGTGCGTTTTGTATGTAGGTGAATAGTTTTTCTAATTTCGACTCTATTGGCTTGGGTTTAGAGTGTGGTTCTCGTTGTGTCAGGTAGTATGTGTAGAATCCACGGGTTTGTGTGTTTTTGTCACCTGTGGAGAGAAGTGTGTGTTTAAAAGAAATTTTATTAAGCTATTTGTCATACTAGCAGTGCCCCGCGGTTTTCTCGGCTTTCTACCCGTTCCCGTAGGAATTTCGGGATAAAAAATAGCCTATAACCTGCCCGTTGAATGTGGCTATCTATTACAAAAAGAATTATTCAAATCGGACTGGTAATTCCGAGATTAGCTCGAACATACAAACTTACAAAGTTTACCTCTTTAAAATGTGAGTATAGATTTACAGGCTTTAATTTCATACGGGAAATCCGGGATAAAACATACTAAGTGTTCTTCCCGCTAATATAAACATTGCTCGTATTAACAAACAACCGGGGCCGACTGCTTAACGTGCCCTCCGAAGCACGGTAGCGCTTAGATAGAAATGCCACTACCACTATCGGCCACCCATCCGAGCTGCATGTTGCTTAACAACATCGCTTAATCAAACCACCACAAACCAACCTCCACCAATATCCACCCCACCACCCCAACTCCCCCTTACGTCACTCGCAATGAACGAACATCGCTTAGTCAAACACCAACCCCCCACCACCCCCACCCTGCCTTACGTCTCTCGCGCCCCGTATCCCATATGCGCCGTCCGCTCCCCGGAACACCTCCCCCGGGAGTACTCCTTCCAGGAGTCGCAGCGGCTCGCCACGAACCCCGAGGGTCTGATGACGGACTCTGCGTACAGTTGGTATGATCGCCAGTGGCTGCAGAAGACTGGTCAAGCGAGGGGTTGGTTAGCGACTTTTGTTAGTGAGTGTAGTAACTTTGGATGTTAGCGTTGGTTTATTAAGTTGTTCCTGTGGGAATTTTGGGGTCAAACATAGCTTTGGAAGTAATAGCTACACCTTGTGGTACCAGTTCCTGTGGGAATTTCTGGATAAGAATTAGTCGGTTATTAATATTCAAATTAATTATTATTATTATTCCAATATATTACTAATATTCTATCATCATAATGTCTATCATGCTAATATTATCAGAATTATAATTAATAAACTTAGACTTCTTGCAATAAATGGACTAAATTTAATATGGTTTTATATATCTGTTATAATTATTCCATTATAATATTTATATTCCATTATCTTATTAATTTTCAATTATATTATTCCATTACATTATTAATATTCCATTATATTATTAATATTCAATTATAATATCAATATTCCATTATAATATTAATATTGCATTAAATTATTCTATTATATTATTAATATTCCATTACATTTCTAATATTTCACTAAATTATTAATATTCAACTATATTATTAATTTTCCATTATATTATTAATATATCATTAAATAATTCCATTATATTATTAACCATTACACTATTATTATTCCATTACCAATACAAAAAAACAACTTACATTTATTTAAAAGCAGCTGTTTCGGTATGACCACTTCCAGTTCACACCCGGGCTGCGGGCTAATCCCACCGTTGGGATAGAAGTCCACGTGACCCATAGGCACTTTATATCCTGTGGGAAAAGATTATGATTAAACGAGGGTTGGGATAACAAAGTAAAATTAAGTTCGAGCTAGTGGTTCTTCTTCTTCTTATCGAGTGGATGGTCACCCTGACCAATCCTGGTGTCAGAGTTATAGAGCCGCCAAGGCCTCTGACATGGCTCATGTAACGACTACTATCCGTAGAAAGTAACCGGGACCGACGGCTTAACGTGCTCTCCGAAGCACGGAATCATCTTACTTTTCGGGCAATCAGGTGATTCAGCCTGCAATGCCCTAACCAAACTGAGGACAGTCTCACGAAGTGATTTTTGTGAGATATCCCCACCGGGAATTGAACCCGGAACCTCCGGATCGTGAGCCGAGCGCTCAAACCACTAGACCACGGAGGCTGTTAAAACTAAAGTTTATTTAATTTATTCAATTACTAACACGTAGCTGTATTTAATGAAAAATTTGTTTTACAACTGAAATCGCAATAATTAACTGAGTTTCAAACAATGAGATTCGCGACCCAGATGCCGCCCTATATAATGATATATACATACCAAATATCCCAGCGTCCGTATGAATGATATCCACAAAGGCCGCGTCTGTGGGGTCCAATCTCTGTTGCAGAGGGAGGTTTTCGAACAACGGCAGAGCAGGGTCCAGGCCGGTGATACGGGCTACTTGGCCTGTAGGAAACATATAGACAAATTAACCCCTCGTTGTACCCGTTCCCGCGGGAACATCGGGATAAAATGTATCCCATGTGTTATTCTGATGTTTAATCTATATTACTGTAAAGTTTCATCCAAATCCGTCCAGTAGTTTTTGCGTGAAAGAGATAGACAAATTAACCCCGCGTTGTACTCGTTCCCACGGGATTATCGGGATAGAATGTATCCCATGTGTTAATCTGATGTTTAACCTATATTATTGTTAAGTTTCATCCAAATCCGTCCAGTAGTTTTTTCGTGAAAGTAACAAACACATACATTCATACATCCATACATCAATACATACATACATCAATACATCCATACATCCATACCTCCATACATCCATACATCCATACATCCATACCTCCATACATCCATACATCCATACATCCATACATCCATGCATCCATACATCCATACATCCATACATACAAACCTCCATACATCCATACATCCATACATCCATGCATCCATACATCCATACATCCATACATACAAACCTCCATACATCCATACATCCATACATCCATGCATCCATACATCCATACATCCATACATACATCCATCCACATGTCCTTGCTTCGGGTTGGTGATTTCAAATCCATGTTTGTAAAATTAAATCCGAATCATTTGGAATCGAACCGACCTGGGATTCGAACCTGGGACCTCAGTCTTGGCAGGCGAGTGGTATGCTATTAGACAACCGAGGCGTTTTAAGAAGGGGGTAAAAATGATATCAACTCCATACCTGATTTGAGTGCGCTCCCAGCAACACCGGCCGCCTGCGCTCCCAAGCTGTGTCCCACAAAGTGTGTGTTGTTCAGATTTAGACCTCTGCAATAGAAAAAGATAACTTGAGAGATGTCAAGGGACACCCGGATGGAACGAAGTTTATTTATTATCAACAAAAATAATCGTCGCGACACCACACTGTTCAATGCGAAATAGAAAGACGAAACGAAAATATCTGGCTTGCTTTCTATAAAAGAGAGAGAGAGAGAGAGAGAGAGAGAGAGAGACAGACAGAGAAACATGCGCGCGCATGTTTCTCTGTCTATCTCTCTCTGGCGTGCGCATGTTTCTCTGTCTTTCTCTCTCCAACGCAAAAAGTGTCGTTACATTTTTTCCGTCTAGCCCCCTTTCGCAACGCGCGATAAGGAACTTCGTTCCAAAAATCGCGGCTACAGCTAGTCCTGAACAATCCTATACATCATACCTGGTGACCATATAGTCGACGAACTGTGCCACGAATCTCCCGATGTACCAGGTATTCTGCGCCGCGGTGAAGTACCACGGACCTGCCTCCAGGTGGCGCGCGTCCACCATTATCACGTTTGCGTCTCCTCGTTGCATGTACGCTGAAAAAGAGAGGTTTTTGAAAACGTTCTTCTTCATCGAGTGGACGGTCATCGGTGGGTACAATGTCTCACATAAATCTCTTTGTGAGACTGCCCTCAGTTTGGTTAGGGCATTGCGGGCTGAATCACCTGATTGCCAGAAAAGTAAAACGATTCCGTGCTTCGGAGGGCACGTTAAGCCGTCGGTCCCGGATACTTTCTACGGATAGTAGTCGTTACATGAGCCATGTCAGAGGCCTTTGGCGGCTCAATAACTCTGACACCAGGATTGGTCAGGGTGACCGTCCACTCGGTGAAGAAGAATCATTCCTATATCCGTATCCAATCCATATCCGAAATATCATGTCCATAACATCCCTACTCTCAACCTCAAGGGTCACGTACCTTCCCGCACCAGGATGGCGCTCCCGTCTTCCGGCTGCTCCATCCAAGCGTGGAAGTAGAACACTGTCTGGTCGTGGAAGTCCATGTTGGACGCGAACAGCTTCTCGTCGTCGCCCAGGATCAGTTCCTGGTACACTGTGGGGTTGTGTCTGCAAGAATATATTAGCGATAAATAAATACTCAATGTACCACGACAAATTCACTCGCGGTTAATTAGACCCAAAGTAAGCTCTAAGCTTGTGTTATGGAATCTAACTAACTGATACTACAACATATACACACACAAACAGCCTCCGTGGTCTTGTGGTTTGAGCGCCCGGCTCACGATCCGGAAGTCCGGGTTCGACTCCCGGTGGGGACAATTTCTCACAAAAATTTCTTTTTGGGACTGTCCTCAGTTGGTTCGGCAATTGCAGACTGAATTACCGGATTGCCTGAAAAGTAAGACGATTCCGTGCTTCGGAGGGCACGTTAAGCCGTCGACCCCGGTTACTTCTACGGATAGTAGTCGTTACATGAGCCATGTCGGAGGCCTTTGGCGGCTCAATAACTCTGACACCAGGATTGGTCAGGGTGACCGTCCACTCGATGAAAAAGAAGATGGATGTATATTAAACTTGCCTGGTGTATAGTTGGAATCCCACATCGTTGGAATCCTTCATGTAAGGACATTTGGCCTTGTCTACCGGGGCGATTTGAAGCACTGCGTTCTCATATTGTATCCCAGGCGGCCCTGCGAATTGAAAAAAGGCTTAAAACAACTGAAATCTGAAAAAATCGTATAAACACTACATGAAAAATATGCAACTACTTAGCTGTGCCCCGTGGTTTCACCCACAGCGCACCCGTTTCCGTAGGAAAAACGGGATAAAAAGTATCCTATATCCGTCTCCTAGTTTTAAGCTACCCCCCACCAATTTTCAGCCAAATCGGTTCAGCCGTTCTCGAGTTATAAATGGTGTAACAAACACGACTTTCTTTTATATATATAGATTATGTTGTGAAGCTATACTTTACTTTTTCCGGGTTGTGCCCGTTCCCGCGGGAATTTCGCGATAAAAAGTAGCCTATGTCCTTTCTCAGACTTTGGACTAACTGTGTACCGAATTTCATTCAAATCGATTCAGTAGTTTTGGCGTGAAAGCGTAACAGACAGACAGATCGACAGAGTTACTTTCGCATTTATAATATTAAGTTACTAGCAGCGCCCCGCGGTTTTACCCGCGTTGTGTCCATTCCTGTGGGAATTTCGGGATGAATAGCCTATGTTACTCGTGGATAATGTAGCTTTCGAACGGTGAAAGAATTTTTAAAAACGGTCCAGTAGTTTTTGAGCCTATTCATTACAAACAAACAAACAAAATTTTCCTCTTTATATAATATTAGTGTAGACTAGCAGCGCCCCGCGGTTTTACCCGCTTCGTTCCCGTGAGAATTTCGGGAATTTTTATATACATACAAACCTTCCACTTGAATCACTCTATCTATTAAAGAAAACTGCATCAAAATCCGTTGCGTAGTTTTAAAGATTTAAGCATACATAGGGACAGACAGCGGAGAGCGACTTTGTTTTATACTATGTAGTGATAAATTATGGACAGGTCCATATTGTCCATCTATAACGTAATAAGTCTCGCCCTGATTAGTGTGTTGTAAGTTCCACGGCTGACCGAAGGCGAAACTAGTACGAATTTATTAAAATTCCATATTAATAAGGTTTATGTAACTGGTCAATTAAATTTTGTAATGTTTCAGGATATTTTTTTGTAATACTGGTGATTGCGGTTTTCCCGCGTTGTGCCCGTTCCCGTGGGAATTTCGGGATAAAAATGTATATGTGACCTTCCTATTGAATGTAGCTATCAAGTACAAAAAGTATTATTGGAATCGGTTTGGTAGTTTTTGAGATTAGTGCATTTCAAACCATTAGGGGTGTTCAAGCGCAGCCGAATCTTCAAAAAACCACCCTAACGCAGGTTTATAGTAAACTAGCAGAACCCCGCGGTTTTACCCGCATTGTGTCCATTCCTGTGGGAATTTCGGGATGAAAAATAGCCTATGTTACTCGTGGATAATGTAGCTTTCGAAAGGTGAAAGAATTTTTCAAAACGGTCCAGTAGTTTTTGAGCCTATTCATTACAAACAAAGTTTTCCTCTTTATAATATTAGTGTAGATTACATAATCCAATTCTGTTGTGTTCAGAATTCAAATCGAAATGTGACCGCAAGCATGAAGCTTACATCTTGCACTATTGTAGTGGTGCGAGATGTAAATTGGTACTCAGAGATCACCAACCCGCATAAGGCAAGCGTGGTGATTACGACATCCTCCTCACTGTACTGATATCTTCAGTGAGATGAGAGGCCTTTGCCCATACATGGAAGTTAAAGGCTGATTTTTAAACTTTTGTATTGGATAGCCACATTCAACGGGAGGGTTGTAGGCTATTTTTTATCCCGAAATTCCCACGGGAACGGGCACGACGCGGGTGACACTGCTGATCGAGGCTTGTATTGTAAATGCGAAAGTTTGTGAGGATGGATTTATGTATGTTTGTTACTCTTTTACACAAAAAAGCTGTACGGATTTGGATGAAACTTTACAGTAATATAGGCTATACATCAGAATAACACATCCGATTAATTTTATCCCGAAATTCCCGCGGGAACTGGTACAAATCGGGTGAAACTGCGTGGCGGGGCTTGTTTTTCATATAAACAGAGCAATTATCTTCCAGTATTCTAAACTAGGCACCACTCTAAGCACTATCTAGGTCTTATTGGTCAACTAATTAAATTCTAATATTCCATTCGTTTCCTTCAATTTTCCAGTCGTCTAGGTATCCTAAACAGGTCCTACAAGTATGTTAGGTAATAAAAATAAGCACTAGGTTATATGGGGTCTGACTTTCTATATTATATAACTAGCAGTCTCGCAGTTTATACCCGAGTTGTGCCCGTTCCCGTGGGAATTTCGGGATGAAAAATATCCTGTAAGTTTGCCGTTGAAAGTGGCTATCGATTGGAAAAAGAATTATTCAAATCGGATTGGTAGTTTTTGAGATTAGCGCGTTCAAACAAACAAACAAACAAACTCTGCAGCTTTATAAAATATTAGTATAGATGAGATAACGAGTATATACTCGTATCCTACTTCACTATCACTACATAGTATAAAATAAAGTCGTCTCTTTTTCGTGTCTGTCTGTATGCTTAAATCTTTAAAATTACGCAACGGATTTTGATGCGGTTTTTTGTAATAGGTAGAGTGATTCAAGAGGAAGGTTTTTATGTAAAAAAATTCCCGAAATTCCCACGGGAACGGGCACAACGCGGGTAAAACCGCGGGGCGCTGCTAGTAATATTATAAATGGGAAAGTTTGTGAGGATGTATGTATGGATGTATGGAAGTTTGTCACTCCTTCGCGCAAAAACTACTGAACGGATTTGGATGAATCTTTACAGTAATATAGGATATACTTCAGAATTACATATGGGATACATTTTATCCTAAAATTCCGGCTAGTTGAAATATAAGTGAAAGATTATGTTGGGAAAAGGCTTGTTAATAAACATTTTTGTAGGCGAGAGATAAGGGTGGCTAACCACTGAAGCTATGCTATAATGCGTTACTATGCTATGTTTGATGTAAGTTAGTTTGAGTAGGTTAGTTAAATAGATAGAGTAATTCAAAAGGAACGTTTATATGTATAAAACTTCCCGAAATTCCCACGGGAACGGGCACAGCGCGGGTACAACCGCGGGGCGCTGCTAGTCGGTTTTATACGTTAGTTGTGATTATAAATTAATTGTATACTTACGTATCATTGACAGGAAACACGCCAAGGGCACTGCGGCTTGCATTTTTCAAAATTAAAAAAAAACTAACAATTAAAAAAATATATTAAAAAAATCTATTCCAAAAAATTACGAAATATATATCATGTTCTCATAAAAAAAACCAAAAATTGTATTTTTAAAAAAATTGTAAAAAAAATCTAAGTATATATTTTTTCCCCAATTTTTCTCTCTAATGATTGTTATACGTATTGGTAAACACTACATGCGCACGCGCCGGATCAGCGACTGTGCGCCGCGATCGGTTATGCGCTGTTAGATCACTTGGCGTGGTGACACTGTGTCAGGAAAATGTGGGACTTTTGTATGTATTACTATCCGCGCCCCGCGTTTTCACCCGCGTTGTACCCGTTCCCGAGGGAATTTCGCGATAAAAAGTAGCCTATGTCCTTTCTCAGGCTCTGGACTAACTGTGTACCAAATTTCATTGAAATCGGTTCAGTAGTATTAGACAATGCCTGTCTTTTTTGACAATATGAAGAATGCAGTAATTATTTTTGCAACATGGCTCTTAGTATTTTTTTCTAGTTTCTGCTTTGATTTTTGTTTGTATTTTCTTATTTTTTGAATTTATTTATTTATTATTATTATTAGTGCCAGTCAACCTGACCAATCCTGGTTTTAGAGTTATTGAGCCGCCAAAGGTCTCCGACATGGCTCATGTAACGACTACGAAAGTAACCGGGACCGACGGCTTAACGTGCCCTCTGAAGCACGGAATCGTCTTACTTTTCGGGCAATCAGGTGATTCAGCCTGCAATGCCCTGACCAAACTGAGGGCAGTCCGACAAAGAGATTTTTGTGAGATATTTTCCCCATCGAGAATCGAACCCGGAACCTCCGGATCGTGAGCCGAGCGCTCAAACCACGAGACCAAGGAGGCTGTTATTTAGTGCCAGTGATACGTAAAGAAGAATTATTTTTTTCATGAAAAAATCCCAATTTCTCCCTCCCCGTGGCCACCCTACGCGTACATAGTAATAGTAATTATTTGCTCTACAGAGCTCATTTACTTTCCGTATGATTGATATGTTTCTACATCTACGAATTTTAAAGATAAGTAGTAGGGTTATACTTGCGCTGTACCTTTTCCTGTGGGAATTTCGGGATGAAAAATTACCCTAATTATAAATGCGAAACTTTGTGAGGATGGATGTATGTATGTTTGTTGCTCTTTCACGAAAAAACTACTCTACGGATTTGGATGAAACTTTACAGTAATATAGGTTATACATCAGAATAACACATGGGATATACTTTATCCCGAAATTCCCGCGGGAACGTGCACAACGTGGGTAACACCGCGGGCCGCTGCTAGTAATATAAATGCGAAAGATTGTGAGGATGGATGTATGGATGTATGTTTGTTGCTCTTTCACGCAGAAACTACTGAACGGATTTGAGGAAACTTTACAGTAATATATGTTATACATCAGAATAACACATGGGATATATTTTATCCCGAAATTCCCGCGGGAACCGATATAACGCGGGTAACACTGCAGGGCGAGTATTAGTAGCAGAAAACAGGTTAGAACTGTTATAAATATCGTTGGCAAGGAGTTAAAGCTAATTTAAAATTACCGGTTTTGTTACGAAATAGTGGACCTAGCCTAGCCAAGTACAGTGACAACTTGCTTGGTTTACTGACTACTTAGTAACTAAATGGTTACTGTGACGAAATCACTACTATCTTACTTATAATATTACTAGCAGCGCCCCGCGGTTTTACCCGCGTTGTGCCCGTTCCCGTGGGAATTTCGGGATAAAATGTAGCCTATAGCCTTCCTCGATAAATAGACTATCTAACAGTGAAAGAATTATTCAAATCGGTTCAGTAGTTTCTGAGATTAGCGCGTTTAAACAAACAAACAAACAAACAAACAAACAAACAAACAAACAAACAAACAAACAAAACAAAACAAACTCTTCAGCTTTATAATATTAGTATAGATAAATGCGAAAGTTTGTGAGGATGGATGTATGTAACTCGTTCACGAAAAAACTACTGAACGGATTTGGATGAAACTTTACTGTAATATAGGTCTTACATCAGAATAACACATGGGATACATTTTATACCGATATTTCCGCGGGAACGGGCACAATGCGAGGAATACCGCGGAGCGCGGCTAGTCTGCTATTTTCTTAATCCCGTACTCGGAGACGTCAAACGCTTTCATTTCACTTGTCCCAGGGCCTCTCTCTCTCTCTCTACTTGTCACTATAGCCTCTCAATTCTCTCTCCTTCTCCCAGGGCGCTGTGCGGTCGTATAGAGGGCCACATCTCGTGCCTGCCGCCCCCGTTCCGGCTGGCGCGGCCGGCGCTTGCGCGCGCGCACAGCGCGGAGGCGCGCGTGCCCGCCCGCGCGCCCTCTTTCAGTGTGTGCTGGAGTTGTACTAGTGAGGTGAGATATATACATATGTATATTTATATATGTATTATATATAATATATACTAGCAGCGCCCCGCAGTTTTACCCGCGTTGTGCCCGTTCCCATGGGAATTTCGGGATGAAAAAATAGCCTATAACCTTCCCGTTGAATGTGGCTATCTATTACAAAAAGAATTATTCCAATCGGATTGATAATTCTTGAGATTAGCTCGAACATACAAACAAACTTACAAATGTTACCTCTTTATAATATTAGTATAGATATGTATTAATTTGAGATCACCAACCTGCATTAGTCAAGCGTGGTGATTACGCCTGAAACCTCCTCACTGCACTGATATCTTCAGTGAGACGAGAGGCCTTTGCCCAACAGTGGGACATTACAGGCTAATACTTTCCTTTTATTCTAATGTACACCCAGACGTCGTCAACAACTATGTCTTCACATATTGTTACTCCGTTGAATCGAGCCCGCGACCCCCGACACAGTGAGCGCTCTCACTGCCACTGGGACAACGGGCTTGTCATATCTATTTGAACTTACTTTCCTTAAGTAAATAGTCGTTACATGAGCCATGTCAGAGGCCATTGGCGGCTCAATAACTCTGACACCAGGATTGGTCAGGGTGACCGTCCACTCGGTGAAGAAGAAGCAGAAGTAAGCGACGCCTTTTCCCTTCACTGCTCTAGTACAGGCCGATTTGTTACAGGCTCCTGAAGTCCTGAACGCGACTACCGGGAAGCTGGAGACAGGCCAGCCGTCGTTGCTGTGCAAGCAGAGCATGTTCGCTAGATGGCAGTACTTGGTCAAGAGGTTGAAGACTGTACAGCAGGTATGGGAAATCTTATGAACTTGCAACTGAGCAGTTTCACCTACAGTGTATCCGTTCCCGCGGGAATTTCGGGATAAAATGTATCCCATGTGTTATTCTGATGTATGACCTATATTACTGTAAAGTTTCATCCAAATCCGTTGAGTAGTTTTTGCGTGAAAGAGTAACAAACATACATACATCATCATAAAATTTTGTATTTATAATATTCAAAAAAAATCAAAATCAAAAATCATTTATTTAAATAACAGGGCTAATTAGACCCAAACTAAGCTCTAGGCTTGTATTATGGAATCTAACTAGCTGATATTATTAAATACATATAAAACAACAAATACCTTAAAGACTAACATACATAATATAAACAAACTAAAACTAGGTCACGCGCGAGTCACGTTGCTGCAACGTGAGACGAAAAAGAATATTAGTAGGATAGTAGTGATTTCGTCACACTAAGTAACCATTTAGTTACTAAGTAGTCAGTAAACCAAGCGAGTTGTCACTGTAGGATTATTACACTAGTAGGATTATCCTATTCCTATATAATCAAAATGTATAGGGATAAAAAAAATCAAAAAGTATAATTGGGCTTTTGAAAAAAAAAAATTTTGTGATAAATGGAAAGATTATATATTAGTTTTATAACAAAACTATTTTTATTTTATTTTTTTCGCAATAATTCAAAAGTTATTTCAAAATAAAAATTAATTTTTGAATCCAGTACCGAAAACACTCGGACAACTCCCGAACAAACCCGAGCGCGTGTGACGTCATAATGTGTAATAGCCGTAAACGCTGTACGTACTTATGGCACAGATTACTAAATAGTTACTACGTCTTATGTTAAATAGCTATAACATTATCACGTCACAACCACGGTGACCAATTATGGCGCGTTTATAGTCACGTGATTTTTATTTAATTTTTAATTGTTTATAATTAATTGAAAAAATATATTTTTTAAGTTTTTTGCATTAAATATCAATATTATTAATAATAAAGTTTTAAAATACATAAAAAAAAACAATTTTTTTTTTTTTCAAAATCCCAATTATACTATGTAGTGATAGTGATTAAAGATCTAAGCATACATAGGGACAGACAGCGGAGCGCGACTTTGTTTTATACTATGTAGTGATAGTGATTAAAGATCTAAGCATACATAGGGACAGACAGCGGAAAGAGACTTTGTTTTATACTATGTAGTGATAGTGATTAAAGATCTAAGCATACATAGGGACAGACAGCGGAAAGCGACTTTGTTTTATACTATGTAGTGATAGTGATTAAAGATCTAAGCATACATAGGGACAGACAGCGGAGAGTGACTTTGTTTTATACTATGTAGTGATAGTGATTAAAGATCTAAGCATACATAGGGACAGACAGCGGAGAGCGACTTTGTTTTATACTATGTATTGATAGTGATTAAAGATCTAAGCATACATAGGGACAGACAGCGGAGAGCGACTTTGTTTTATACTATGTAGTGATAGTGATTAAAGATCTAAGCATACATAGGGACAGACAGCGGAGAGTGACTTTGTTTTATACTATGTAGTGATAGTGATTAAAGATCTAAGCATACATAGGGACAGACAGCGGAGAGCGACTTTGTTTTATACTATGTAGTGATAGTGATTAAAGATCTAAGCATACATAGGGACAGACAGCGGAGAGCGACTTTGTTTTATACTATGTAGTGATAGTGATTAAAGATCTAAGCATACATAGGGACAGACAGCGGAGAGCGACTTTGTTTTATACTATGTAGTGATTATTAGTATAGATTATTTTATTTTTCAGGAAGTTGACGTGGATCGGCCCCCTGTACAAATGCCCACAAATTTTGAAAACCTGTTGTACAGTGAGGCAAAGCAACTATGTCCTGCCTACCAAGTGAGTAGAAAAATCATAATAAAAACAGTAAAAAGTATTACCTTGTATAATGTCCCACTGCTGTCAAAGGCCTCTCATCTCACTGAAGATATCAGTACAGTGAGGAGGATGTCGTTATCACCACGCTTGACTAATGCGGGTTGGTGATCTCAAACGCGAGCCATGTTTGAAAAGTAGGAAACATGTTTTCGCTCGACCCGGGAATTATATGTATATACTAGCTGCGCCCCGCGGTTTCACCCGATTTGTACCCGTTCCCGCGGGAATCGGGATGAAAAGTAGATGTTGTCCGATTCTCAGACCTACTCAATATGCTCACAAAATTTCATGAGAATCGGTCAAGCCGTTTCGGAGGAGTATGGCAACGAAAACTGTGACACGAGAATTTTATATATTAGATATATAGTAAGTAATATTATACTCATGTTTCTTTCCAGTCTGCCAAATCCCGCCTATTCGAGGCTTTCGAGAAGGCTCAGCTCGGGAAATGGATAAAGAAGCCTCTGGAACAGGACCAGTTCGTGTGCGAGCTGGTCGACGCGGAGCCTGTTCACCTGTTCGCCTAGGCGGGTGGCGTTCTGCCGGGTAGTGCGATGCAATGCGACGGGGTGGTGGGGAGTGGGAGAGCGGTGGGTAGGGAGGTTCATGGGAGTGATTTAGGAGAGATTGTTGGGAAGGAGGGTATAAATGAAACAAATAGTTGTGTAATTGGAAATAAAATAGTTGGTAAATCAGTATCTAGGACTTATATAGGTGATTACGAAGTGGGTTGTAACGAATCAGGTAGTGGAGCATTGATTAAACGTTCTATTGATGATTTGGGAGGTAATAGTCAAATAGGTAGTACAGTGGGAAGTAGTCATTTAAATGTTGAGGGAGTGGGTAGTCGAATGAGAGATATGAGATGTAGGGAAGTTGATAAAAACTTTGATATGGTAGATAGTTATGATAAATACCGTTTGGGATCTGAGAGAAAGGAATTATTCAGCCGTTTCAGTAAAGTTGTTGATAATGAAAGCAGAAATAATAGTAATAATTGTTTAGGTAATGATAATAATAGTGTAGGAAGTAAGTATACATTGAATAAAGGTTTCAGAACAGTAATAAGGAATCCGGTTAGTCCAGTAGCTAGGAAGGATGGTATAGGTGATGGTAATAGGAATTTGGGGAGTGAATATGATAGGGAGGGAAGTAACAATGATTATGCGGGGAGTAAGAATGATTATCTGGGTAGTGGTAATGATTATTTGAGAAGAAATGATTATCAGGATAATGATTATAAATATTCAAGTAAATATGACGGTTTTAATATAATAAATGATTCATATAACCGTGTTAGTAATAATTCGAGTCAAAATATTGAAAATTCTTTTAAAAATATCAGTGGAGATATAGATAGCAAGTTTACTAATAATATGTTTGACAGGAAAAATAATCTTTATAACAAAATGTTTGGAAGAAAGACGGTGGGTTATAAAGAAGAAGCTGGAAAGAGTATTACAAAAGAACTAGATATTAATCTAGACTCAAAACTAACAAATTTTGAGCGAAATACAAGTGATTTTGAAAATAATTTGAAAGATGACCCAAAAATTGTTATAAATGGTACCAAATTTGATAGAAGCAAATTCGTCGATAGCAGATTGGCTAAGCTGAGACTATTGCATAGGAAAGTGAATTTAGGAAACTGCCCATTAAGTAATATTAAGAATATTAAAGAAAACACAAATCCAAAAGATTTTGAAATTGTACGTGAAGATAAGGGATGTTCTAGAGCTAATAGTGTTGAAGATAAATTGGAAATTGATAATTTTGGTGAAAATAATTTAAAATTTAGTAATAATTTTGGATACAATGAGAATTGTAATTTTGAGAAAAGTAATTTTGACTTTGACAGACTACAAATTGATAATTTTCCAAAATACACTACCTCTGACTATTTTGAAAAATCCCCCTTTGATTTTCAAAACGAATTTGATTTTAAAAATAACATTACAAACAATACTAAAATTAGAAATCATAATATTTTACGAAAAGAGAATATGACCAAAAAAATTATCGAAAATTCAAAATTGATCGAACGTTTGCGCAATAAAACTGTCAAATCGGCTATTGATCAAACAAGCGACTGCGCAGATTTTGAAAAGCTTTTACCCAAAGATAGTTTTCGAAATGAAGATCTAGAAAAAGGAATGAATGATCTTAACATTGCGGCTACAACTAATTTTGACTACCAAAATACTAATTTTGAAAATAATAATATTCCCTCAATAACAGACAAAGTTAGTGCAAAAGAATGTAATAATATTTTGAATATTAATTATAATTCTGTTAATAATAAGAGAAGTCCTATTTTACAGAAAATATTAAATATGAGATCATATAGAAATTAAAATAGCATTCTTAAGTGCAGAGGAGGATGTCGTAATATCCCACCTGTTCTATTGAGTAGTTCTGTTGACAGAACTACTGGGACTTTTTTACCATTAGTTTTGTCCACAAAACAATTGGGAATACAATTCTCACTTGTTCTGTTGACAATACTAACTATTCGGTAGGTTAGGGTTTTTTTTTACTAGATAAAAGTCAGGTGTAAAGCATAGTGTTTTAAGTCACAGAACTAATGGTAAAAAAAGTCCCAGTAGTTCTGTCAACAGAACAGGTGGGAGTAAACGGTCGTAATCACCACGATTGACGCGGGTTGGTGATCAAACAAGAGCCATGTTTGAAAAGTAGGAGACATGCTCTCGACATAGGACCAGTATTTCATCCACTTAGGGTGTCGTTTCACCTTCTTCTTCATCGAGTGGACGGTCACCCTGACCAGTCCTGGTGTCAGAGTTATTGAGCCGCCAAAGGCCTCCGACATGGCTCATGTAACGACTACTATCCGTAGAAAGTAACACCATAGATATGCTATACTAAACAGCGCTCGTAGTTTGACTAAGCGATGTTAGTTCATTGCGATTGCTAAGCAACGTACAGCTCGACCCCTACTTGGATGGGTGGTCGATAGTGGCGTCTCTATCTGAGCGCTACCGGCACGTTAATTTGTCGGTCCCGCTCTTTTCAATCGTCAGACCATGTTGTCACCTTTAGGCGGTAACAACACTCCGACACCAAGGTTGACCACTGACCTTACTATTGGCGAGTACTTCATCGCTGTTAAGTTGCTTTACTATTTTCGATAGATAGCATAGCATAGCATCGTAAACGCCCAAATCCCCCAAAAATATGTATAAGATAAATTGCATCGTCGCTACGTGGTACGAATGTTACCTTTCTTAGCAACAGTTCAAAAGTTTTACCAAAATATGTGTAGCTTTAAGTTTAACTTTGAACATATTGTGCATGTGTCAATATGCTCATTTAAGTAATTAACGTTTTATGTTCATTTAACATGAACATATTCTTAGATATTTTTTTCTGATTTTATGTGAATATGTTTGTAATAAAAATAAATATTTTAACTCTTTTTATAATATGTATAAAAACAGTAAAGTATTATGCCTGTAATGTCCCAATGCTGGGCAAAGGCCGCTCATCACTGAAGATATCAGTACAGTGGGGTTACAATATGTATGAAATATCGGATATGTCCTTTAAATTTGCATGTTGTAATAATATATTTGAGTGATTTATAAAATTGAGGTTTTGTTAGTAAACATATCTGCATACTTACTAAGTGTACTTTATAAATTTCTATTTAAATTGTTTAATATAACAAATTTTTGTAGATTTCTGTGCATTATGTCATAAATTACAGAAAGAATATTGAGATCTGTTTATTAAAAAAAAGTACTTTTTGGACTAATTCAATAATTATATTATTACTAGCTGTGCCTCGCGGTTTCACCCGCAGCGCCCCCGTTCCCGTGGGAATTTTGAGATTTTTATTCCCTATAAACCTCACGGAGCCCGAGACCTTTCCAACGAATGCAAAACCGTGGAAATCGGTTCGTGCGTTCTGGAGTTATAGCGTCAGGGAGGAAAACCCGACTTATTTTTATATAGTAAGATTTCTGTATGTATATGTAGTAGTATCAGTGAGTTAGATTACATATACAAGCTTAGAGCTTAGTTTGGGTCTAATTAACCTGTGTGAATTAGTCCGGACGAGGAGACCAAATAAAATATATTAATAATATATATCTTCTATATAATAAAAATGAATCGCTGTTCGTTAGTCTGCTTAAAACTCGAGAACGGCTGAACCGATTTGGCTAATTTTGGTCTTGAAATATTCATGAAAGTCCAGGGAAGGTTTAAAAGGTAAGCAGTGACGGAATAAATGCGGGTGCAACCGCAGGGCAGAGCTAGTTATTAATATATTTTATTTCGGGGTCTTTCAAAATTTGTTCATTTTTCTCACTTCGAAAAACGAGCAGGTTTCGCAATTCGACTCGTACATGCTTTTTTTAAAATATTCAATTTTATGTCAAAATTCTGATCTTAATGTAATTTATTTTTTTATAAAATTAACCGACTTTTAGGTATGTCCAATGAATGTTTTATGAAACCCAATTTTGAATTGTATGCTTCTTTCAAAATATACTAAGACTCGAATCTTTAAACAATTTTAGTTAGTAAGCGTGCGCATTTTAATAAAATATAGTGTTGTATAATTTACTTTTATTTCATGCAGCGTCCTTAGTTATACCCGCGTTGTGCCCGTTCCCGTGGGAATGTCGGGATGAAAATTATCCTGTAACCTTCCCGTTGAATGTGGCTATCCATTACAAAAAGAATTATAACAATCGGACTGGTACTTTCGGAGATTAGCCCGAACAAACAAACACAAATTTTACTTTGTATATTGGTATAGATTTGTGTATGTATATGTAGTAGTATCAGTGAGTTAGATTCCATAATACAAGCTTAGAGCTTACTTTGGGTCTAATTAACCGTGAGTGAATTTGTACTGTAAATATTTCATCCTACTAACATTATATATGCGAAAGTTTGTGAGGATGGATGTATGTTTGTTGCTCTTTCACGCAGAAACTACTGAACGGATTTGGATGAAACTTTACAGTAATGTATGTCATACATCAGAATAACATATGAAATTCATTTTATCCCGAAATTCCCGCGGAAACGGGTCCAACGCGGGTAACACCGCGGGGCGTGGCTAGTAAAACATAAAATAAAAAATTGTAATATCATATTCATTTATTTATATAAAATAATTACAAAATTACACTTTAATAAGGTAACAGGGCGTAATGTTTATTAACAAAGTTCAAAGGAATACAAGAAATTGAATTAAATAAATAATATTTTTGAATATTTCTATGTATTCCTTCAATTTGATTCTTATATTGTATCTACATACTTTTATGTACAACTGTACAGTTAGCAAAGGTAACAAAAGGCCAATTTTTTATATACATAATTATTTTTTCAAAATGTTCTTACTTTCAGATTAGCACAAATATTTTTACAAAGTGTTAGCCTGTAATGTCCCACTGTTGGGCAAAGGCCTCTCATCTCACTGAAGTTATCAGTACAGTGAGGAGGATTAGGCATAATCACCACGCTTGCCAAATGCGGGTTGGTGATCTCAAACTCGAGCCATGTTTGAAAAGTATGAAACATGTTTTCGCTCGACCCGGGAATTGAACTCGGGACCTCAGTCTTGGCAGGCGAGCGCACATACCACTAGACCACTAGATTTTTACAAATTCAAGTTAAAAGAAACTTAGTTTTTTAATACTAATTTTATCGTTAGTAAAAAAGGTCTTTTGAAATCTTTGCCAAGTGTACTTAAAACATATTTCTATCACATATTTTAAATATTAAATTAATGGCACTTATTATAACTAGATTCTCATTAAATATACATTTTATTGTGTAAATGCTTCACACACAATTTTATTTATTTGTGATTCCAATATCTTATTTTAAACAACTGAAAAAACATAGGAATTTTTGAAGTCGACTACTTCTGAAGAGGAAAAAGGTTTAGAGATAGGGTAAGAATGAAATAAAATCACTAAACCTTTTTCCTCTTCAGGAGCAATCGTCTTCGGCTGGAAAATTGACGACATTGATCCACATATTTGACAAGCCCGTTGTCACAGTGGCAGGGAAGCGCTTACTGTGTCGGGGGTCGCGGGCTCGATTCAACGGAGTAACAATATGTGAAGACATAGTTGTTGACGACGTCTGGGTGTACATTATATATTGTTATAAAGTATTCGTGTATGTATATGTAGTAGTATCAGTGAGTTAGATTCTATATTACAAGCTTAGAGCTTACTTTGGGTCTAATTAACCGTGAGTGAATTTGTCCGGGTGTATTATATTTATTACTAGCCTCGCCCCGCGGTTTCACCTGCGTTGTACCCGTTCCCGTGGGAATTTCGCGATAAAAAGTAGCCTATGTCCTTTCCCAGGCTCTGGACTAACTGTGTACCAAAAATTCAAATTAGTTCAGTAGTTTTGGCGTGAAAGCGTGACAGACAGACAGAAAGTCAGAGTTACTTTCGCATCTATATATATATATATATTATATATATATATATATATTTATATTATAAAAGAAAGTCGTGTTAGTTACACTATTCATAACTCGAGAACGGCTGAACCGATCTGGCTGAAAATTGGTGGGGAGGTAGCTTAGAACCAGGAGACGGATATAGGATATTATCCCGTATTTCCTACGGGAACGGGTGCGCTGTGGGTGAAACCGCGGGGCACAGCTAGTTTATAATATTAGTTAGAATGAATTGAAAGTGAGTACATCAGCACGGACAGTCTCTCGCGGCCTTCGCCTCGCGGATGAGGGAGGTGAGCTCGGTGTAGAGAGGGCAGCGGCGGCTGGAGGGCTTGCAGATCTCGCGGTGGTCCACCGACACGCCGTGCAGCGTGCCCGCGCCCGCGTCTGGAGGTTACGGGTCGTGTTAACTCGTGTTTAATACTAGGAATGATTTGATGAGGCCTATAGGGGCCTATAGAGGTATGTATGGACCTATAGAGGCCTGTAGGGGCCTGTAAAGGTATGTATGGGCCTATGCAGGTCTGTAGGGGCCTATAGAGGCTTTTTGAGGACAGTGATTAAGAGTGTAAGTATTGAAAGTAGTTTAAAATATTGCATGAAATAATTGGATAAAGCCTATAGAAGCATACAGATACAGTAGAGACCTATAGAGGCCGACAGTGGCTTACATAGAGCTATAGAGGCCTATTTAGACTTATAAAGGCCTTAAGAAACTATCAGGCCTATAGAGGTCCTATACAGGTACTATAGAGGTAATAAAAAAAAAATAGAAGCCTATAAAGGCCTATAGAGATCTACAGTGGCCTATAGAGAGATCTGTAGAGGCCCAACAAGACCTATAGTAGCCTATAGACACCTATATAGGCCTATAGACACCTATATAGGCCTATAGACACCTATATAGGCCTATAGACACCTATATAGGCCTATAGACACCTATATAGGCCTATAGACACCTATATAGGCCTATAGAGCCACCAAAAACCCCTCTACACCCTCAACATACCTGCGGAGTGCACGCTGACGATCCGCAGCCACAGGACAGACATGAGCGTCCTGCACGTCTCCACTAGACTGCGGACTACGGGCCGCCGGGGGTCGCGGGCGGTGGTCCAGCGGGCGTGCAGGGATGAGAGGGACGCGTGGTCTGGAAGTAAAATAATGATAGTATTATAGTATTAGCCTGTGATGTCCCACTGCTGGGCAAAGGCCTCTCATCTCTCAGATATCAGTACAGCGAGGAGGATGTCGTAATCACCACGCTTGACTAACGGGTTGGTGATCTCAGTAGGAAACATATTTTCGCTCGCTCGAATTAAGCCTTTTAATACATACCTTTAGTGATTTCAATGAGTTCCACACTCCTGGCCGTGAGCGGGGTCTTGATGTCGGCCAGCGGCGAGCCGCGGTGCGGCACCGAGTAGAACATGAAGCCGGCGGATGACCGCCACAGGGCCGCCGTGCTAGATGCTGCGGAACATTGCAATGATTTTACTAGCAGAACGGTTTAACCCCCGTTGTGCCCGTTCCCGTGGGAATTTCGGGATGAAAAGTAGCCTATACCCTTCCCGTTGAATGTAACTATCTATTACAAAAAGAATTATTCAAATCGGACTGCTAATTCCTAAGATAAGCTCGAACATACAAACAAACTTAACTCGATAAAAACTTACCGTTACAATATGTAGAATCCGTTAAAATCCCAAATTTTTCTTCCAAATCATTCGTTACTTCATTTTTCGTTAATCTTTCCGTTGCTTGACTTTCCGTTATTTCGTTACTCATTTGTTCATTATCGTTATTTCCATTACATGTCATATAATTTGAATGGTATATGTCATTAATGATGTGATTATCCGTTCCGTTATTTCCATTATCATTAATGTTATTTTTAACGGTATTTTTACCGTTTTCAGAATTCAGTTTTATATATGCGTCGTAAGCTGTAAGATAAAAGGTTACGTAATAAGTATTAGCCCACCGCTGGGCAAAGACCTCTCATCTCACTGAAGAAGAAGTTCGAAGGTCGAGTATATTAGGGGCCAACCCTGAAGTTCAAGTTTTTTGACCGCCCAAAGGCCTCCGACATGTTCTAACGATTACGACAACCGGGACCGACAAGAAAGTGTGTGTGTGTCTGTTGCTGTGTGTGTGTGTGTGTGTGTGTGTGTGTGTGTGCGCGCGTGTGTGTGTGTGTGCGTGTGTGTGTGTGCGTGTGTGTGTGTACCAAACTCACCGTCACAGTAAATCTGCTTAATAAAAAGTCCGCCCTTCGAGTGTCCGACCCATATGATCGGCTTCTCCCCCACCCCCAGTGCAACGAGCTGATCAGTCATCTGTTTCGCTCTCTCTTGAAGACTTAATCTGTGTCAGAAAGAGAAAGCAGGTTATACTAAATGAAACGGGTCTGTAACGCGTTAGATAATTTAACGTATTTTACTAATATACGAACTCGACGTTTCGAGCGGATTACACCGCTCGTGGTCACGAGATAACGAGTTATCCGTTATCGTTACGAGTTTTAGTAGAATACGTTAAATTACTTAACGCGATACAGACCCGTTTCATTTAGTATAATGAGTGCAAATCGTGTGAGTTAAAAAAAGTAAGAAAGCAGATTATAGTTCAGACATAATTTCTTTAGATGACAATCTGTGAAAGAACGCTTACTAGAGTCTTTGAGAGCATAAAGACGTTTTAGTCCATCGAAAAGTTACATTTGGGGTTGCGTTTTTTAGAGGACGCAATTTTATTTTTTTGATGTGTAGGGGGGGTCAGTGTAAAGCTAAAACTAAGTTTGTGGGGTCGCCACCCTTGTCCCACGGCCGCCATCTTAAAAATAGGGGTTGAAATGGTTTTTACGCTATATCTCTTAAACTATTAATTTTATTTAAAAAAATTGTTAACATTTTTGTTGCAAATTAAATTCTCTACAACTTTGGTCCAGTAACTTTTTGTCGTAGAACTATAAATAAAAAAGTTATAAGCGAAAATGTTCAGAAATTCGAAAAGTAAAAATAAAAGACATAAGGGACATTACAGCTGCTGCTGATGCTAATACCGATCCATCGAAGGTCGTAGTTCGATTAGGTGGGTTCCATTTGCTCATGTCGTTCATAGGTGCAATTGGATATATCATGTCTGGTAGTGGACTCGAGGATATCTTCAAATTAATTTATGCTGAGAACTGTGTACAGCACATAATGTCTGGACATGCTTATGGTAGGGCTGTACGTGCTCCTTTGCTAGTGCATTTATCAGTTACAAAAATATTTATGGATTTAATAGAATTTACAGAAGAAGAACGACATTTTCTGGATGATAATAGTACTATAAATGAGCGCGTACCCTACCATAAGCATGTCCAAACATTATGTGCTGTACACAGTTCTCAGCATAAAATAATTTGAAGATATCCTCGAGTCCACTATCAGACATGATATATCCAATCGCACCTATGAACGACATGAGCAAATGGAACCCACCTAATCGAACTACGACCTTCGATAGATCGGTATTAGGATCAGCAGCAGCTGTAATGTCCCTTATGTCTTTGATTTTTACTTTTCGAATTTCTGAACATTTTCGCTTATAACTTTTTTATTTATAGTTTTACGACAAAAAGTTACTGGACCAAAGTTGTAGAGAATTTAATTTGCAACAAAAATGTTAACAATTTTTTTAAATAAAATTAATAGTTTAAGAGATATATCGTAAAAACCATTTCAACCCCTATTTTCAAGATTGCGGCCGTGGGACAAGGGTGGCGACCCCACAAACTTGTTTTTAGCTTTACACTGACCCCCCCTACACATCAAAAAAATAAAATTGCGTCCTCTAAAAAACGCAAGGTTAGGCCTAAAAAATGTAACTTTTCGATGGACTATTTAACAGTTTCTTATTTTGCTTTGTAGACATTTTGACTACATCGTACATGGTTTCATTAAGCGAACACTACTCATTTTGAATTAAAACTACAGTCTTCTGTGACATTGGTTCCTGTAAAGGAGCCGAAACGTCAGATAAAAATGAAAAATAAAAGCGAAGTGTATCCGTAAACGGAGTTTCAATTGAGATGAAAAAAAGATGAAACTTTACAGTAATATATATACATACTAGCTGCGCCCCGCGGTTTCACCCGCGTTGTACCCGTTCCCGCGGGAATTTCGGGATGAAAAATAGACGTTGGCCGATTCTCAGACCTACTCAATATGCTCACAAAATTTCATGAGAATTGGTCGAGCCGTTTCGGAGGAGTACGCGAACGAACACTGTGACACGAGAATTTTATATATAAGATTATACATCAGAATACCACTTGGGATACATTTTCCTGCGGGTACAACGCTATTATACATCCGAATAACACTTGAAATACATTTTATCACAAAATTCCTGCGGATACAACGCGGGTGAAACCGCGGCTAGTTACAGTATAAAAGCAAAAGATAAAACAATGATACCTTTTATTCTCCTTTATCCACAGAGGTCGCCACAAATAGGGATCGCTCGTATAGTTGATAGAGATCACTCTAGCGTCTGGAAAGTCGGCTCTGATCCAATCCCTGGGCCAGCAGGAGGAGTAACACTCCTCACACACACACCCGCAGCCGACTTCACACTTCTTATCGTTCCCGCTGCACTTGCACTCATTATTATCACTTTTAACGGCATTATTGTCGTTAAATGAACATTTTTCGTTAAGCGTCCCGTTAAACGAACATTTTTCGTTAAGTGTCCCGTTAAACGAACATTTTTCATTTAATGTATATTTTTCTTTAGTGTTTTCGTTGTACGACTTCCCGTTATTTAAATTTAACGAGTTCTCGTTAAAATTGTTAAACATTCCGTTAATATCATTATATTCTCTTATTTTATCGTTAATAGTATATTCGTTATCATTATTGTGATTATATATAAACCCGTTACCGTATTCATCGTTACACGATTTGCTTAAATTTAAATTATCAATATTATAGGCACTGTTATCACTTATCGTTACGTGGTTTCCATTATTTCTATCGTTAGACGACTTATCGTTATCACTATTTCTAGATTTATTATATTCTGTTTCACAGTTACTATCACAGTTGTTCTCTTTTTCAAAAAGATCGCGGACGAACTTCGCCTGTGTGTCATAATTGTCTATGATTTCGACTTGGTCCAATAGACTATTATTATAGAATTGTTCTGTAATCAATTCTTTTTGATTTGGTATAATTTTATTTAGTAATTTGTCTTTTATATTTTCTATCGTTAAATCCGTTATGTTATAAAAGTGGTTTTCGGTATTAATGGAATCGTTTACAACGATTTGTCTGTCATTCCCATTATTTCTGATTGTCATATCATTACTTCTGTTAATCATATCATTACTTTCATTAAGTCTGTCTTTCATATCATTATTTCTATTAATACAGTGTCTTTCGTTACTCGTTTCACAATTTTCGTTACCGGTATTAAGTGTATCGTTATTTCTATCACCATTATCGTTATTAACGGTTGTTTTTTGACAATGGCACGTTTTATTGTTGGAGTGATCACGTAGAATAACTTTTTTTGGTTCAGTCGTGTATTTTTGGCGCCAATCTCCTTGCCTCCATGTGTTGCCCAGGGACCCTAAAAAGATTAAGGGATATACATAATGTTAAGAAAGATTTTTATGTAAATTCTTCAAGTAAGATAGTTCAAGATACATAAACAAAGAATTAGCCAATAATGTCTCACTGATGGGCAAGGCCTCTCATCTCACTGAAGCTATCAGTACTGTGAGGAGGATGTCGTAATCACCACGCTTGACTAATGCGGGTTGGTAATCTCAAACACGAGTCACGTTTGAAAAGGAAACATGTTTTCGCTCGACCCGGGAACTGAACCCGGGACCTCAGTATTGGCAAGCGAGTGCACATACCACTAGACCACCGAGGCGAGGCGATTTTTAGTTCTACTTCCAAGCCTACTCACCATACAGTCCGTGAACGAATATGACGTCGAGCCCGTGCGTGCTGGGCGCGTGCAGCACGCGGCAGTGCACGCGCGGCTCGGGGTCCAAGTGCTCCGTGCTGGCTGCACGTGCGTGCGGCTTCGGTTTCAGGCGAGGGGGCTTTGGACCTAAACAGTACGTTAGTAAGTTCGAGTAGGCCACGGCCCTGAAGGCAGTCTTCTTCTTCATCGAGTGGACGGTCACCCTGACCAATCCTGGTGTCAGAGTTATTGAGCCGCCAAAGGCCTCCGACATGGCTCATGTAACGACTACTATCCGTAGAGAGTAACCGGGACCGACGGCTTAACGTGCCCTCCGAAGCACGGAATCGTCTTACTTTTCGGGCAATCAGGTGATTCAGCCTGCAATGCCCTAACCAAACTGAGGACAGTCGCACAAAGAGACTTTTGTGAGATATTGTCCGAGAATCGAACCTAGAACCTCCGGATCGTGAGCCGAGCGCTCAAACTACAAGACCACGGAGGCTGTTAAATTGGCACAATTGTATGAGTCTTAAGGACGCCACTACTATGGTCAAGGTCAACGACTGGTTATAATTGGATATTCTACCTGCGATGGGTTGTAGCGGGGTGATAGTCAATCGATGGAGTAGCACTGTAGCCGTGCTCCAGAGGCAGGACACGCACCACCGACTGCAAATAAAGTATATAATATAAATACATCCGGACAAATTCACTCACGGTTAATTAGACCCAAAGTAAGCTCTAAGCTTGTGTTATGGAATCTAACTCACTGATACTACATATTATACCTTATAACAATACTAGCCGCGCCCCGCGGTTTTACCCGCGTTGTACCTGTTCCCGTAGGAATTCCGCGATAAAATGTAGCCTATGTCCTTTCTCAGGCTCTGGACTAACTGTGTACCAAATCTCATTCAAATCGGTTCAGTAGTTTTGGCGGGAAAGCGTAAGACAGACAGACAGAGTTACTTTCGCATTTATAATATTAGTTAGGAATATAATTGTCACCCAGACGTCGTCAACAACTATGTCTTCACATATTGTTACTCCGTTGAATCGAGCCCGCGACCCCCGACACAGTAAGCGCTCTCACTGCCACTGTGACAACGGGCTCGTTCAAAAAATATAGACGGATTATTAAATAAATACGCTATAGGTATATCTTTTATCACACGCCCTTCGAATGATGACCTATGACATACCTAGGTATGTAATTAATGCCTACGCAAATAGCTCCCTACTTAGGTCATGTACAGACCTAGCGGATGATAACAGCCTCCGTGGTCTTGTGGTTTGAGCGCTCGGTTTACGATCCGGAGGTTCTGGCTTCGATTCCCGGTGGGGACAATATCTCACAAAAATATCTGTGAGACTGCCCTCAGTTTGGTTAGGGCATTGCAGGCTGAATCACCTGATTGTCCGAAAAGAAAGACGATTCCGTGCTTCGGAGGGCACGTTAAGCCGTCGGTCCCGGTTACTCTCTACGGATAGTAGTCGTTACATGAGCCATGTCAGAGGCCTTTGGCGGCTCAATAACTCTGACACCAGGATTGGTCAGGGTGACCCTCCACTCGATGAAGAAGAGTATAATTATCTCTTATCACACGCCCATCAAATGATAACCTATGACATACCTAGGTCTAATTAATGCCTACGCGAATAGCTCCCTACTTAGGTCATGTACAGACCTAGCGGATGCCAGTACTTGAGAACAACTAGTATTTGTAACTCGTTACGTGAGAGGTATTATGGTACTCGAAGGATCTGTGACAACTATAGGTACTTATCACTACATAGTATAAAACAAAGTCGCGTCTGTTTGTCTTCTGTTTGTCTGTATGCTTAAATCTTTAAAATTACGCAACGGATTTTGATGCGGTTTTTTGTAATAGGTAGAGTGATTCAAGAGGAAGGTTTTTATGTAAAAAAAATCCCGAAATTCCCACGGGAACGGGCACAACGCGGGTAAAACCGCGGGGCGCTGCTAGTTATAGATATCCCGCTGTTTATATCTGAGGTTTCAATGGTCGATGATACTTAATATTATAAAGAGGAAAACTTTGTTTGTTTGTAATGAATAGGCTCAAAAACTACTGGACCGTTTTAAAAAATTCTTCCACCATTCGAAAGCTACATTATCCACGAGTAACATAGGTTATTTTTCATCCCGAAATTCCCACAGGAATGGACACAACGCGGGTAATACCGCGGGGCGCTGCTAGTATACTAATATTTTATAGCTACAGAGTTTGTTTGAACGCGCTAATCTCGGGAACTACTGGTCCGATTTGAAAAATTATTTTTGTAATGGATAGCCATTTTCAACGGGAAGGTTATAGGCTACTTTTACACAAAATTGTCATGACAAGGTTTTTATTTAAGAAAAATAAGGGAAAAAAAATCTCAAAATTCTCACGGGAACGGGGGCGCTGCGGGTGAAACCGCGGGGCACAGCTAGTATTAATATAGATTAGCATAAGTAACAGAAAGTCAGTGATTAGGTTAGTAGAATACAATACAACGCAGCTTGTGTAACGATGATAACACGCTATCGTGACCTACTGCCGAAATATCACATTCTTACGCGTGTCGCTGTGCAAGTAGGGATAATGTTGTTTTACTAAACGACTGCTCAAATACATAACTCTCGGGAATTATCAGTCTGATTTGAATATTTCTTTTTGTAATACATAGTCACATTCAACGGGAAGGTTATAATTATTCATTTAAACGGGAACTTACGTACGACGGAGACTACTGTCGAGAGTTCCTCGACACGTTTCGGTCACATACGGTGACCATCATCAGGAGGTGGGTGAAGCGCTCGCGACAGCGTCTCTCCCCGCAGCGGGAAGGTTATAGGCTATTTTTCATCCCGAAGTTCCCGCGGGAACGGGTATAACGCGGGTAACACCGCGGGGCACAGCTAGTGATTAAGTAGTTTTGTAACCTATTAACACTTGACTCATACAAGAACGTCAGTCAAGATTATTTAATTTAAACAAAGAAATTGTTAGTCATAATAAAAAACCGGCCAAGTGCGAGTCTGACTCGCGCACGGAGGGTTCCGTACTTTAAAAAACGGCTAAAAATCACATTCATTGTACGGGAGCCCCCTTGAATATTTGTTTTATTTTATTTTTAGTATTTGTTGTTATAGCGGCAATAGAAATACATCATCTGTGAAAACAACTGTCTAGCTATCACCGTTCTTGAGATACAGCCTGGTGAGAGACGGACGGACGGACAGCGAAGTCTCAGTAATAGGGTCCCGTTTTTACCCTTTCTATGAATACCATTCTATTAATAAAGAAAACTAGTTACATATATTTTGATCTCCCGGAGCCAAAACCACACTTAAAAACATTCATTAAATCGTCAATTAACTAATTGACGTAATTTTTTATACAAGGCGTATCGACATCACTCATTAAATCTCTCACAGCCTCCGTGGTCTTGTGGTTTGAGCGCCCGGCTCACGACCCGGAGGTTTCGGATTCGATTCCCGGTAGGGATACCTCACATAAATCTCTTTGTGAGACTTTCCGCAGTTTGGTTAGGGCATTGCAGGCTGAATCACCTGATTGCTCGAAAAGTAAGACGATTCCGTGCTTCGGAGGGCACGTTAAGCCGTCGGTCCCGGTTACTCTCTACGGATAGTAGTCGTTACATGAGCCATGTCGGAGGCCTTTGGCGGCTCAATAACTCTGACACCAGGATTGGTCAGGGTGACCGTCCACTCGGTGAAGAGAGATTAAATTTCTACTAAGGAAGCCTTTGACGTCTCTAAATACGGGAATTAGACATTTTTGAAAATGGCGTATTTTCGAAGTTGTCTACAACATTTACTATGTATATTTATTTTTACATTCGTAGTCACGTTTGGGCAGAAGGACAGACACGTGCTTACGTTTATGTAATAATAACTATTAACTAATTCATGTTTCGGAAACAAATATCAGTAGGTATATCCCGTAGGAAAATAGGGAAAAGTATAACTGTGTAAAAAGTAAGGCCAAAGGCCTCTGACACGGCTCATGTAACGACTACTATCCGTAGAAAGTAACCGGCACCGACGGCTTAACGTGCCCTCCGAAGCACGGAATCGTCTTACTTTTCGGGCAATCAGGTGATTCAGCCTGCAATGCCCTAACCAAACTAAGGACAGTCTCACAAAGTGATTTTTGCGAATCCCCACCGGGAATCGAACCCGGGTCGTGAGCCGAGCGCTCAAACCACAAAACCACGGAGACTGTTATACAATGTAGTGATGTAGAGACAATAGATTGACAAGTACATACATAACTATAATGTATATTACACCTATATGTATTAGTAACAATCACTCATTCATCTCCATACATTATAAAAAACTTCTTATTGTGTTGGTAGTAACTATTTGTAGTCTGTGTCTCACACGTGCGTCGTCGACAGATAATGTAACTCAATAGCGCTTCTTGTAAAGTGAGATATGACTAGAAAATACTTCGATCAATACACAACTAGATATCGGGTCACGTACAATATCAAAGCTAAATACTGTCCGCGTGGATGACGTGTGACAGCTTATTATGTTTACTACCGAACTGAAACAAAAGTTTTAAAACAGTTCGAAGTTCAACCTAATTACAACCATGACACCTAGCAATAAAGTAGCAAATGTTATGAATAAAATAAGTTAGAATAACGCCTCACTAGCAGCGCACTTATACTAGCAGCGCCCCGCGGTTTAACCCGCGTTGTGTCCATTCCTGTGGGAATTTCGGGATGAAAAATAGCCTATGTTACTCGTGGATAATGTAGCTTTCGAATGGTGAAAGATTTTTTAAAAACGGTCCAGTAGTTTTTGAGCCTATTCATTACAAACAAACAAACAAAGTTTTCCTTTTATAATATTAGTGTAGAAGTAGGACTAGTTAGATTATTAATTAACGGGTTTTACAATATTACGGTGACATGTACAGTCGGCCAAGAAAGTGGTCTACCACTTTTGACAAAAGTTTCTGCGAGATGTAACGATCGCTAAGGTTGACTTTTCTATGCACAATTATGTTATGACGTTTTGTCTGTTATCTGAGATGCCTGACATTTGACATCATTGGGTGACTTAGTTGGACCTCTATTATTAAATGAAAATTGACCTTGTTGTTTCATGACGTTCAAATGAATCTCAACCGTAGGGTGGTAGACCACATTTTTGGCTGACTGTACATATCATGGAGTCTACTGTACGTTCAGTTGTCCTATTATTAGATAATGACTTAATAAAATCTATACTAATATTATAAAGCTGAAGAGTTTGTTTTGTTTGTTTGTTTGTTTAAACGCGCTAATCTCAGAAACTACTGAACCGATTTGAATAATTCTTTCACTGTTACATAGTCTATTTATCGAGGAAGGCTATAGGCTACATTTTATCCCGAAATTCCCACGGGAACGGGCACAACGCGGGGAAAAACCGCGGGGCGCTGCTAGTATATTATATACCGCCCAAGGATGAGAAACCCTAGCTCGGCCGCCAACACCTACCTATATAATACGGTTATCACTACATAGTATAAAACAAAGTCGCTATTTTTGTCTGTTTGTTTGTATGCTTAAATCTTTAAAAATACGCAACGGATTTTGATGCGGTTTTTTGTAATAGGTAGAGTGATTCAAGAGGAAGGTTTTTATGTAAAAAAATTCCCGAAATTCCCACGGGAACGGGCACAACGCGGGTAAAACCGCGGGGCGCTGCTAGTATATTTATATATTGTACCGCTCGTGACGTAGATTGACTAAGCGATGTTAGTTCATTGCGATTGTTAGCAACGTGCAGCTCGACCCCTACTTGGAGGAGTGGCCGATAGTGGCATTTCTGTCTGAGCGCTATTGTGCTCGAGGGCACGTTGAATTGTCGGTCGCGGTTGTTTCAATCGTCAGACCATGTCGGAGGCCTTTAGGCGGTCTAAAAACTCTGATACCAGGGTTGACCACCGACCTGCTCGAACTTACTTATCTACACTTAATATTATAAAAGGAAAACTTTGTTTGTTTGTTTGTAATGAATAGGCTCAAAAACTACTGGACCGTTTTTAAAAATTCTTTCACCATTCGAAAGCTACATTATCCACGAGTAGCATAGGCTATTTTTCATCCCGAAAATCCCACAGGAATGGACACAACGCGAGGCGCTGCTGGTCTATACTAATATTATAAAGAGTTAAAATTTGTAAGTTTGTTTGTCCGAGCTAATCTCGGGAATTATCAGTCCAAATTGAATAATTCTTTTTGTAATAGATAGCCACATTCAACGGGAAGGTTACAGGATATTTTTCATACCGAAATTCCCACGGGAACGGGCACAACGCGGGAAAAACCGCGGGGCGCTGCTAGTGTATAATATTTATAAATTACACCGTCAAGTATGCACCGAGCTTGTTACATTGGAATTTGTTATTAAACAACACCGGTTGACCGCCGGCCGGTCTCGGTAGCCTATCTCTACGTATCTCTGATAGCAGATAGCATCATCACTACATAGTATACAACAAAGTCGCTTTCCGTATGCTTAGATCTTTTAAACTACGCAACGGATTTTGATGCAGTTTTTTATAGATAGAGTGATTCAAGAGGAAGAGCGTTTGTCCACCGCCGCCGGCACCGGACCGTCTCACCGGGAACGAGATTATTTCGGCCCGAGTTTATTATGACGTGACGGATGTGCGGTGGACACGCGGCTATAGCAAAACGCTCTAAATGTATCTACCGCTACTTCGGCGCCGTCATCTCGTTCCCGGTGACGGTCCGGTGCCGGCGGCGGTGGACAAGCGCTCGAAGGTTTATAATTATGTATAAAATATTAGTAGGATAGATAGATACTAGTATAGATAAGAATATTATAAAACTAGCAGCGCCCCGCGTTTTTGCCCGTGCACATGGGAATTTCGTGATAAAAAATAGCCTATGACCTCCCCGTTGAATGTGGCTATCTATTACAAAAGAATTATTCAAATCGGGCTGGTAGTTTCCGAGATTAGCTCGAACATAGGTACAAACAAATTTACAAATTTTACCTCTTTATAATATTACTAGCAGCGCCCCGCGGTTTTACCCGCGCTGTACCCGTTCCCGTGGGAATTTCGGGATGAAAATTAGCCTATGTTACTCGTGGATAATGTAGCTTTCGAATGGTGAAAGAATTTTTGAAAACGGTCCAGTAGTTTTTGAGCCTATTCATTACAAACAAACAAAGTTTTCCTCTTTATAATATTAGTATTTTAGTATAGATCATTAAGTTATAGGAGTATGTACTACGTTAGTACATAACTCAATATAGATGACACATATTGCATTACGTGTTCATTATATTATCGGACTGCAAACAGTAGTATCTTATGTAAGAAGACACGTGTACAGTCCGACGAACTTTGACATTGACATCAGTGGGCGGATGCCAACTTTCGCTTTTGTTACATGTACTAGTGTCCGCGGTTTTACCCACGTTGTACCCGTTCCCGCGGGAATTTCGGGATAAAATGTATCCCATGTGTTATTCTGATGTATAACCCATATTAGTGTAAAGTTTCATCCAAATCCGATCAGTAGTTTTTTCGTGAAAGAGTAATAAACATACATACATTCTCACAAACTTTCGCATTTATTAGTAGTAGGGTGTACTAGTGCCTTCCGGTTTTACCCGCATGCAGCAATGCGGTTGCGGGTCAGTGTGACACCTTTAATACATTAATACAAGCTTCGATCAACAATACACAACTAGATATCGGGTCACGTACAACATCAAAGCTAAATACTGTCCGCGTGGATGACGTGTGACAGCTTATTTTGTTTACTACCGAACTGAAACCAAAGTTTTAAAACAGTTCGAAGTTCAACCTAATTACAACCATGACACCTAGCAATAAAGTAGCAAATCTTATGAATAAAATAAGTGAGAATAACGCCTCGCTTTTCAAATGAGGCGTTATTCACCGAGACGTATTTTTTGCGTCGACCCGACATCTAGTTGTGTATTGTTGATCGAAGAATACAAGGAATACAACGTCACGCGGCCCGCTACCGGCCCGGACCCGCACTGTATGTCTTTCGGTTTATCCATCTCAATAAAAAGTCAGTTAAACTACTCGTTATGTCATACGTTACTTAATCTGTAGCGCTATGGCGTAGTTGGGCTAAGATGTTAGCTCATTGCGAGTGTTAAGCAACGTGCAGCCCTGCCTATACTTGGATAGGTGGCCGATAGTGGCATTGCTATGAGCGCTACCGTGCTTCGAAAGGCACTTAAAAGCGGTCTTCTTCTTCTTCTTCATCGAGTGGATGGTCACCCTGACCAATCCTGGTTTTAGAGTTATTGGGCCGCCAAAGGCCTCTGACATGGCTCATGTAACGACTACTATTCGTAGAAAGTAACCGGGACCGACGGCTTAACGTGCCCTCCGAAGCACGGAATCATCTTACTTTTCGAGCAATCAGGTGATTCAGCCTGCAATGCCCTAACCAAACTGAGGAAAGTCTCACAAAGAGATTTTTGTGAGATATCCCCACAGGAAATCGAACCCGGAACCTCCGGGTCGTGAGCCGGGCGCTCAAACCACAAGACCACCGTGGCTGTTACTTAAGCTGTTGAATACGGAGTTTCAATCGTTAGACTATGCCGGCGGTCTTTAGGCGGTCTAAAAACTCCGACACTAGGGTTGGCCACTAACATACTCGACATGAATAAACTAGCAGCGCCCCGCGGTTTTACCCGCGTTGTGCCCGTTCCCGTGGGAATTTTGGGATAAAATGTAGCCTATAGCCTTCCTCGATAAATAGACTATCTAACAGTGAAAGAATTATTCAAATCGGTTAAGTAGTTTCTGAGATTAGCGCGTTTAAACAAACAAACAAACAAACAAACAAACAAACAAACAAACAAAACAAACTCTTCAGCTTTATAATATTAGTATAGATAAACAAAAGAACACGGTTCCTGTAAAGGAGCCGAAACGTCAGATAAAAATCTCTACATAGTATAAAACAAAGTCGCTTTCCGCTGTCTGTCTGTCCCTATCTTTAAAACTACGCAACGGATTTTGATGCGGTTTTTAAGCTATTGCATAGCTTCTATCGCGGGCCTTGAGCGCGGGGACCGAATCCAGAAATTCCGTAACGAAAAAACCTCACGCTCCCCACTAACGCCATCTAGTGATATCTATACTAATATTATAAAGCTGAAGAGTTTGTTTTGTTTGTTTGTTTGTTTGTTTGTTTGTTTAAACGCGCTAATCTCAGAAACTACTGAACCGATTTGAATAATTCTTTTTGTAATAGATAGCCACATTCAACGGGAAGGTTATAGGCTATTTTTCATCCCGAAATTCCTACGGGAACGGGTACAACGCGGGTAAAACCGCGGGGCGCTGCTAGTAAAAAATAACTATGCAATAGCTTTACCGCGGCAGTCCCCGAGTGCCACACGTCTTTTTTTTGTAATAGATAGAGTGATTCAAGAGGAAGGTTTCAAGAGGAAAAATTCCCGAAATTCCCAAAGGAACGGGCACAACGCGGGTAAAACCGCGGGGCGCTGCTAGTGTAAAATAAAAGCAAAGTGTATCCGTAAATGTACTTTCAATTCAAAATAAGTATCGGTTCTTATATCATTTTAAAGTGACAAGTAGATTAACCGACGCGAAACAAGGGCGTGTCCAGCGTTTAACCTTGAATCTGAACGTGATATCAACACAAGGACGAACAAACATACAACTATAATTATTCTTTATATAACTCGCTGTAGTCGGAAATCAAATATCTTTTCAAGAGAAGTAAAGTAAATAGGAATATATTTATCTATACTTCTTCATCGAGTGGACGGTCCCCCTGACCAATCCTGGTGTCAGAGTTATTGAGCCGCCAAAGGCCTCTGACGTGGCTCATGTAACGACTACTATCCGTAGAGAGTAACCGGGACCGACGGCTTAACGTGCCCTGCGAAGCACGGGTCACTAATAGCTGTCCCGCGCGGTGGTTCCACCCGCGACCCAATAGATGTCGCTAGTGTGAATCTAAACCATCCAGGGTGACACCCAAACGCATACAAAAGAATCATTCAAATCGGTCCAGCCGTTTAGGAGGAGTTCAGTGACATACAGTAGAATTTTATATATAAAGATAAAAGTAGTGTTAGTTACACCATATATAACTCGAGAACAGCTGGACCAATTTTAAAGATTCTTTTTGTAATAGATAGCCACATTCAACGGGAAGGTCGTAGGCTATTTTTCATCCCGAAATTCCCACGGGAACGGGCACAATGCGGGTGCGATATAAATTAAAATATAGGAAGATACACTTCCGAGTCAAATTATCATATGACCTACATTAATATTAGGATATTAAATCATAGAATTACCAAAAATACATATCTTTAAATAATTTAGAGGTTTAACACTTATTTATATATGATTGTTTATTTAATATACTTCCTAAACGTTTTACATAGTACAATTAACAAAGTTAAGGTCACCACATTCATAGCAAACATTTCCTAATCTTTGGAACTATGAGTACCAATCCGATTTCAATAATACGTTTTGTAATGGATAGCCACATTCAACGGGAAGGTTAAAGGTTTTTTTTCATCCCGAAATTCCCAGGGGAACAAGCACTTTGCGGGTTAACTATGGAGCGCTGCTAGGAAAGAAGGAGTTAACAAATCGAATTGGTAGTTCCAGAGATGAACGCTTCAAACGAACAAAAAATCAAAGTCGTTAGTTTTACAGACTATATAGTCATGCCCCGCGGTGTTACCCGCGTTGTGCCCATTCCCGTGGGAATTACGGGATTTTTTATACTTATGAACCTTCCTCTTGAATCACTATGTCTATTTAAAAAAACCGCGTCAAAATCCGTTGCGTAGTTTTAAAGATCTAAACATACATAGTGACAGACAGACAGGCAGCGGAAAGCGACTTTGTTTTATACAATGTAGTGATTACTAGCCGCGCCCCGCGGTATTGCCCGCGTTGTACCCGTTCCTGCGGGAATTTCGGTATAAAATGTATCCCATGTGTTATTCTAATGTATAACCTATATTACTGTAAAGTTTCATCCAAATCCGTCGACTAGTTTATTCGTAAACGAGCAACAAACATACATACATCCTCACAAACTTTCGCATTTACAATATTTGTAGGATTAGTACGTCAGGTATATCACCCGACGTTAAAAATCGCATCAAAATCGGCTTTACGTTTGTATCAAAACAATACTGTGTTTGGAAAGTGAACAATTGATGTTACACGATTGACAATAACGTCAATAACTTACAAGTGACGAACAAACTTCAAACGAGGACATAAGAACGGGTTTCCTACGTAAACCGAAACACAAATTATCGATTTTAATTTCAACGAAAACCATTGATCAATCTTCTTCGAGTAGATGGTCAACCTGACCAATCCTGGTGTCAGAGTTATTGAGCCGCCAAAGGCCTCCGACATGGCTCATGTAACGACTACTATCCGTAGAGAGTAACCAGGACCGACGCGACGGCTTAACGTGCCCTCCGAAGCACGGAATCGTCTTACTTTTCGTTACTCCACCTGCGACGGAGAATATTAGACCGTTGGCTTCCGATACGGTCGAACGTTAAAACAACCGGAACCGACAATTTAACGTGCCTTTTGAAGCGCAGAAATAGTCCGAGTAGGCTTCTGGCGGTCTAAAAATTGCGACAAAATTTTTGTTGACCATAAGACGAAAGTTTTGAAACGTACTGTTGTCCTCATATCGCAACGTTACTTCATACGAAGTTTATCCTTGGAATGTAATTTGATGTTACATCAAAATTGGCTCAGCAAAAAGTTGCATAAACGGACAATGTTTTTCTGATACATACGAACTTTTAATAAAAGTATGCGGTAGCTGACTTCATCTTAACTGAGCACTAGCAGCGCCCCGCGGTTTTACCCGCGTTGTGCCCGTTCCCGGGGGAATTTCGGGAATTTTTATACATATAAACCTTCCTCTTGAATCACTCTATCTATTTAAAGAACCGCGTTTTATTCATAGAGTGTTTATAAATAAAATCACTACATTTTAAAAACAAAGTCACCGTCCACGTCTGTCTGTCTGTCCGCGATAAACTCAAATACTACTGCACGGATTTTGACGCGGTTTTTTTAAATAGATAGAATCATTCAAGAGGAAGGTTTATATATATAAAAATTCCCGAAATTCCCAAAGGAACGGGCACAACGCGGGTAAAACCGCGGGGCGCTGCTAGTGTAATCAAAAGGTTACTGATACTCACACTAGTGTAACTAGATATGGGTGTAGTTTGACGTTTCCCTGGCTGCCATCTTGTGCAATTGTGACGTCACCAGATACGGCCATGTTGAATTTTATCTGAAACAGAAATAAGAAGTATTTTGAATTTTAAAATAGAATTTATTTGGAAAATGTTTCAATTCACAACTAGGTAGGTAAAACAATCTATTTTAAAAGATTTTACGTGCGTTGTGCCTATTTTAGTAAAAAGGGGGTGAAATACCTCTTTAATTTCCAATACAAAAAATACATTAGCCATGTTAAAGGCAACGGCCTCTATAGATATCAGAACAGTGAGGAGAAAAAGAAATTTTGATTAACCTGTTGTCACAGTGGCAGTGCGAGCGCTTACTATGTCGGGGGTCGCGGGCTCGATTCAACGGAGTAACAATATGTGAAGACATAGTTGTTGACGACGTCTGGGTGTCAAGTATATCCTACTATTATTATAAATGCGAAAGTTTGTGAGGATGGATGTAAAGATGTTTGTTCCTTTTTCACGCAAAAACTAATCGACGGATTTGGATGAAACTTTACAGTAATATAGGTTATACATCAGAATAACACATGGGATCCATTTTATACCGAAATTCCCGCGGGAACGGGTACAATGTAAGTGACACCGCGGGGCGGATCTAGTACGTTAACAATGCCTGTACTTTACAGTTTCAGTACGAACTGAATGAAATGAAGTATTGTTCTAAATCGGTATGTTAGAGTTCAATAGAGTCGCGTGGATTTGAATAAAATATAAAGTGTCTTTAGGACACTTGGACTTATACGAAATAGTGAAGTTAATTTAATTTAGGTTGCTTTCACTTATGTTCACGTGTTAGTTAACGTAAAAAGAAAATGTCAGTTTCAACAGACGCCATTCCCGCGGGACCGGTAAAAATTCGGGTAAAAATTCACTCACTGTTAATCAGATCCAAACTAAGCTCTGAGCTTGTGTTATGAATCTAACTCACTGATACTACTACATATACATACACGAATACTTTATCTTATATATAAAATTCTCGTGTCACAGTGTTCGTTCCCGTACTCCTCCGAAACGGCTCGACCGATTCTCATGAAATTTTATGAGCATATTGAGTAGGTCTGAGAATCGGCCAACGTCTATTTTTCATCCCGAAATTCCCGCGGGAACGGGTACAACGCGGGTGAAACCGCGGGGCGCAGCTAGTAACAATATATAATTGACACCCAGACGTCGTCAACAACTATGTCTTCACATATTGTCACTCCGTTGACCGACCCCGCAACCCCCGACACAGTAAGCGCTCTCACTGCCACTGTGACAACGGGCTTGTCAAAACATATTAGATCACTAGCACTACATTATTATAAAACAAAGTCCCCGGCCGCGTCTGTCTGTTCACGATAAACTCAAATACTACTGCACAGATTTTGAAGCGGTTTTTTTTATTAGATAGAGTGATTCAAGAGGAAGGTTTATATGTATAAAAATTCCCGAAATTCTCACAGGAACGGGCACAACGCGGGTGAAACCGCGGGGCGCTGCTAGTAACTTATATAGTGACACAAAATTTGGTTTATAATTGTGGTTACTGTTGCCCTATATTTGACTTAAATACTTAATAATTGATGTTATTGAATTATTCGTCGCATTTTCCCATTGAGTTCCAACTCAATGCATTTTCCTTATACATATATACACTTGGGCGTTATAACATACAACAAATAATATATTTCATTATAATTTTATAGCAACAACAACCATTATTTATTTTCGACAAAGACTGTTGTAATATTTATTACGTACCTATAATCGTGCGCCTCGATTCGGCAATCATCGGAGATACTCGGTAACTAGTAGAACTAGAAACTACCGGTACCGAGTATCTCCGATGATTTCCGAACGGACCGAACCGAAGCCGATGTCGACTCAAATTCAACTATTCAAGGTTCAAGGTCAAGGTTAAAAAATAATGATAGCGAACTTCACATCGTAGAGCGTTAGACGAATATGAACTTTAAATTACTAAGTACAAGAGCAAATTTTACTTTCATTAAAATACAACAGTTTATTATAATTTTGATTTTATATTCGTATGAAGATAGATTCATGTCTTCGCTGTTGTTTTATTGGTGTATATTCATTCATTAGAAAGTTTGTTTTGATTGCGAAATTACGTTACGTATTTGTTTGAATTTTCTTACTCGAAAAAGTTGATGTAACCTGTAACGAGTAGGAAGGAAAGTTCGTTGAAATCAAATCAAAACCATTTTTTTTTTCTGTAACACATTTTAAAACATGCAACACTGAAAAAAATTGTACCTACTATTATAATCTATACTGTGCTATAACTTTATCATCGTATTTACAACCGTAAAATGTTATAATCGCAATTCAACATACAACTAATCTTACAACAGATAATAAATATTACAACAGTTTAACACAACAGTTAGAAAAATATAATATAACGGATAATGCAATATGAAAATATAGCGATAACGCCCAAGTTTATACATATATATCAAAACTAGCAGCGCCCCGCGGTTTTACCCGCGTTGTGCCTATTTCCATGGAAACTTCGGGGTGAGAAATATCCTATAACCTTCCCGTTGAATGTGGCTATCCATTGCAAAAAGAATTATTCAATTCGGGCTGGTAATTCTTGAGATTAGCTCGAACATACAAACAAACAAATAAACAAAGCTTACAAATAGGTACCTACCTCTTTTTACGAGCATAAAATGTTAATTACTCATTATTTGTTAAATTGTCGCGCATGGCGTAATTCGACTAAGCGATGTTAACTCATTGCGATTGTTAAGCGACGTGCAGCTCGACCCCTATTTGGGTGGCCGATAGTGGCATTACTACCTGAGGAGGGTACGTTAGATTGTCGTTCCCAGTTTTTTTAATAGTTAGACCACGTCGGAGGCCCTTAAGCGGTCTAAAACTCCGACACAGGGTTGGCCACCGACCTAGGTACTCGAACTTACTTTTTTTCCTGTAAACTAAAGTATATTTTTTTAATACTCTTCACTACACAGTATAAAACAAAGTCGCTTTCCGCTGTCTGTCCCTATGTATACTTACAATGCGATTAAAATAAGATTAGGACCGGCCTAGCGCCATGTTGTGACGTCACAACGGGAACTTGGTATAGTGTGCAAAAAAAGCAATGTTAAAAAATATTGGCTTGTTTTATTTTGTAATAGCACGTACTTTTTTTGCACACTATAGCAAGTTCCCGTTGTGACGTCACAACATGGCGCTAGGCCGGTCCTATTCTTATTTTAATCGCATTGTACATCTTTAAAACAACGCAACGGATTTTGATACAGTTTTTAAGCTATTGCATAGCTTCTATCGCGGGCCTTGAGCGCGGGGACCGAATCCAGAAATTCCGTAACGAAAAAACCTCACGCTCCCCACTAACGCCATCTAGTGATAGAAAAAACAACTATGCAATAGCTTTACCGCGGCAGTCCCAGAGTGCCACACGTCTTTTTTTAATAATTTTTTTTTTTTTTTTTTTTAATTTATTTTAATATTACAAAGAAACACACTTTACAGAGAAATCATCTCTTGCCAAACTATATAAGTTTGTTGGCAAGTAATTACGCTTATACATATAACATTGCGTGTTCCTACTTATCTAATAACATAATGAATAATCCTAATAAACTACGTAAACAAAAATTATTTGCTGAGTCGCATTGAACAACATGTTATTCAATGCGGCCCAGCAAACAATTCTTTATTTTAAATTTAAGTGTATTTTTAGATAATGTGGGTTCACCTCTCAGCCAGGCAACATTATTGAATAGGACCGGTACCACATATTTATTTAAACGCTTCCCATAGCAATTTTTATATTTAGGGACTATAAACTTCCGCTCCCTTACCCCTCTGGTCTTATATTTATTTGACACTGGTATTTTTAGGTCATTATTAAAATAGGAGTCGATTACTATTTTGTATTTTAGTTTTAAATCTACAGGTAGTATCTTAGTTAATATATATAATTTTCTATAATCCCTTCTACAATTATTCTTATCGCTTTTATTTACCAGGTATTTAATAAATCTTGTCTGTAAATCATAGATATCTTTAATATAGGAAGTATAGGTACGGCCGTACACACTTATACCGTAGCTGATCAGTGAATCCACCAAGGCAAAATAGACAGTACGAAGAGTTTTCTTGCTTATTACATATTTAAGTTGATAGAATTTACTCAAAATAGCTCTTAATTTAGCACACAATTCCTCAATATGCTGTTTTAAGTTAAAGTTTTTATCAACCACTAAACCTAAATATTTATATTTTTCTACATATTCTATATTCGAGCAATGACAATTTATTTTATTACCATGTAAACAATCGTAAGTGTGACCGGTTATACTTATATCAGTATAATTTACACTTTTGGCCTTTTTGTTGTATGGGGAAAAAATGTGCATACATTTGGTCTTTTGTAGGTTTATTATGATGCCGTTGTCATGTGCCCATTTTACTATCCTATCAAAATCTTCTTGAACTGCAAATCGAGAACTTTCTATATTTTCAGATGCGTATAATAGACACATGTCATCAGCATACATATACACCATACACTTTTTAACGACGTTAACTACACTATTAACCAGCATTGTGTACCCAATAGGTCCAAAAACCGAACCAGTCGGCACCCCCAACTTCACACTTGCACTTTCACCAACCGTTCCATTTATCGTTGTGTTAATTGCTCGGTTAGAAAGATAATTATGGAACCATTTAATGACCTTACCCCCCACCCCACACTCCTCCATAGCTTGGAGCAGCACACTATGATCCAAAGTATCAAAAGCCTTTTTGTAGTCTACAAAAAGAGCTATAACTTGTTTTCCACTGTTTAGGCTATCATTTATAAATTCCGAAAAGTTATTAAGCGCTGTGCTAGTACTGCGCCCCTTTCTGAAACCATGCTGGTGGGGTGTAAGTACATTAAATTTTTCCAAAAACGAGCATATTTGGCCAACAATTACCTTCTCAACAATTTTATTAATCACAGACAATATAGCAATCGGTCTATAGTTGCTATAGTCGTTATGACTACCCCCTTTGTAAATAGGCCTAATTAGCGCATTTTTTAACATATTTGGATACAAACCCGTTGAAACACTAATGTTTATGAAATGAGCCAACACTGGACTAATTTGTTTACTAATACATTTTAGGTCTTTAACTCTTATTCTATCAAAACCAGGAGATTTTTCATTACTCAGTGTATTAATTATTTTACAAATGTCTATCGAAGAGGGTTTACTAAATCTGAAGGATACATTATTTAAGTTTACATACGTTTTTCTATCCAATAGTTTTATATTACAGAAGTGCTTTAAATCCACAATCTCTTTAGTAAATGTTTTAGAAAATGTATTACATATATTTTTTAAATTATTGGTTTTCCCCATGTATTTCATAATAACACTATCCAAAGTAGGCTTCGTTCTACCTATCCAGCTATTAACATTTTGCCAAATTTTAATCTCCTTTACATAACCTTATTTGATTTTGTCTATATTTGTTTTTAGCTATGTTTATTTCCTTATTTACTTTATTTCTAAATTTGGTGTATAATAATCTATTGTTCATATTATTACAGGAGGATTTCCACTCACGAAATAAGGCGTCTCGTTTCACTAACATACTGTACAACTCTTTAGAGACCCACGGTTGCGTTACTCGCTTTCGTTTGACTATAGAAACCTTTTGACATTCTGAATAAATACCATTAAAAATAGAACATATGTTTTGATACAAGATTAATGGGCACGTAATTAGTAAAAGTTTAGCCCAGTCATAATTAGTCAATTTAGACACAATAAGTTTCTCATCATAAAAAGTTTTACACTCGTGTTTACTTTCACAGCTAGCGCGTTGTGGCATATTCATAGATATACCCACAGCATAGTGGTCCGATATAGTGCACTCCAACACAAAAGATTCCGAGTCGCAGGCGCTAGTGTCAGCTCCGTCCGTCGCGTTGTCGGCATACATCCCCCGTCTCGCTCGCACCCATACGTGGTCAATGCACGACGCAACCCGCCGGCCGTCGACGATCTCTTCCCGCGTTATCTCTGTACTCGGCAATGCGCTTTGTAAGCCCAATTCTGACAATGTAGTTATGTATTTACTTGTTATTGCATTGCTTTTATCTTTGTAAATATCGATATTTGTGTCTCCGATTACAATAACTTCCTCATTCTTAGGCATGTTTCGTAATAAAATGCCCAACTGCGTTATAAAACTTTCTTTGCACTTTCTTGGCGGTCTGTACAAAGCAATAATATGTATTGTTTCGTTGTTTATAAACACCTTTCCATAAAGGCCCTCGGCCACCGTGCATAGCAAATCCTCAAATTGTATGTTTAAACAACTCTTCGCATATATAATAACACCACCTCCTCTTTGGTTTTCTCTGGTATAGGCAAATTTACTGTCATAGCCTGGTAGCGGGTACAAATCTAACTCATCTTTTCTTATATTTATTTCAGATAGTATTATTATATGCAGGTGATTAAAACTGCTGCTCAATAATACCAAGAGCTCATTATAGTGTTTCTTTAGCGATCTAATATTTAGGTGCAATATGTTAAATCTATTTGTTTTCATATGTAATGATTTACAAAAATCGTTTGAATCTACAAACCTATTGAACTTGATAGGTGCATAAGCATTGAATTTTCAAGATTTGGGTACTTACATATCTGTACAATGTATACTGGCATTATTTATTTTTTATTTTTTTAGAACTTCAATATCCTTCTCATTTCTAATTCTTAGTATTTTCTTCTCATTCTCTCTTCTTACCAGTATATTTGAACTTTGCACCCAAATATATTTATACTTGTGTTTTAGCTCATTCTTTGCGTTCCAGAACAGCTGACGTTTGTATTTAGGCAGATCTTCATGAATGTAAATCCTTTCTTGGCTGTTGTTATTATACAATTGCCCATTTGTTATTATGGATTTACGCGCTTCTATCCATTTATCCCTGGTTGTTTTATTCCGACAGGTAACGATAAGCGGCTGATAAATTTTTCCGTTAATATTTTTTTCCTTGCCTACCCTCTTAGCATCAGAAATATCATCTGGCTTTATTTTTAGTAATTTCGACATATTTTTCGCAGTTTCCATCACCATTTCATCTTCTTTCTTCTCTAAGCCCATTATTTCAACATTTCTGTCTTTAGCCCTTTGCTCCAACTCCAATACTCTTTCTTCCAATGCCATGTTTTGCTTTTCCAAGTATATGTTCTTGTGTTCCAGTGCTTTGCATTTCTTCTCAGTATCTTCTTTAAATTCTAACATTCTTTGGTATTGCTCTGCGTAGAACTCGACAGTGTCTTTGAGTTCCTCAAACCGTTTTTCGATGGTGTATATGATGCTCAGCTTCGTATTTACTTGCTGCAGCAAGGCTTCAACCGAGAGGTCATTTGGGTCAACCTCTAGTCCAGGTCGAGTTTTTCTTCCTGAACTACACCCAGGCGAGTCTCTCTTTTGACACTCTTCGCATACTTCTTTGTGATTGAACGACTTGATATTTTTAGTACATTTCTTATGGAAGATTGCTTCACAGGATCCTTTGCATCGTACAACTTCATCTTTCGCCATCGACACATACTGCTTGCACTTTTTACATTGTACCATTTTGACTCACTTGATTTCACACACTTTATGTCAGATAAGTAAGCACTGCATCCAGTTATCCACATACGTCCGCACGCTAAGCGCTCGCGCACGGAACGAGTAGATAGAGTGATTCAAGGTGAAGGTTTATATGTATAAAAATTCCCTAAATTCCCACGGGAACGGGCACAACGCGGGTAAAACCGCGGGGCGTTGCTAGTTCTTTATATAAGTGCCTGTTACATGGGTGTATTACTGTAATAGGCTTTTGTTACTGTAACAGATAATACACTGTCGATCCTCATTACGTAATTCATTAATTATATAAGGTACCTATAGCCCACTTATATTATACGTATACTTATAATTCAAGTATAGGCATAATGCCCTTTAGATATATTTCACACTAGCAGCGCCCCGCGGTTTTACCCGCGTTGTGTCCATTCCTGTGGGAATTTCGGGATGAAAAATAGCCTATGTTACTCGTGGATAATGTAGCTTTCGAATGGTGAAAGAATTTTTTAAAACGGTGCAGTAGTTTTTGAGCCTATTCATTACAACCAAACAAACAAAGTTTTCCTCTTTCTATTATTAGTGTAGATGTAGATTAGTACATATAGATTAATTATTTTTTTGGTTTGTTAGTTGTATAGTTAGATAAAACTTAAACGTGATAGTTTATTAAATATATTCTCTTTAGTTTTTTCAATTATTCTTTAGAATGAGCTAGTAAATAAACAGCGAGTGAGCGTTAATTTCAATAAAAACATAATTATTTTCATTTCTTAAAGGTTCATAATTTTTCATCATAGCTATAAAGGTTTACAATTTACTATACAATATCGTGTTAAATCAATTCCTAAGTCTAGTTTAACACCATTACTTACAATTTAACCTTTCAATAGCCCGACAAGGCCACAATTACCTATCTATCTATCATTCTATAGGAGTAGGTACATAATATTTTAAAATCAAACTTATTACCTGAACCAAAAACAGCCTATAAACCCATATTGCACACCAAAAACCAATTTACGAGCACAGCACTATAAAAATAATAACATAACACTATTTACATAGATTGAAACAATAAAATAAACACGTAAAATGAAATGATGAGAAAAAAAGTTTTATCTTGGGCGGGAAAAACTACGCCGAACGCGCCTACTTCGCGACGGTTCGCGCGTAACTGATATACCTTTGAATTAGAGACGTTCACACATTGAATGTTGCTCCGCGTTTTTTAAACGATTATTTTAATCGATTTAATACTTACGAATTATTGTGTTTTATTTATTCAGCCTTGATATCATTATAACATGTGAATAATTTTAGCCTGAATGAAGTTACTTTATGTATATTAATAAGTGAAAATTTAAATATTTTAATTTATTGAGTTGTGTTCCGTAGTTGTTGAATATTATGAACAGACAACATATTACGCTATTTCTATATTTATAAACATGTCTATGTTAAAATACTTGAACACCTCTTTTTAGGTTATTGGTCAAAAAGATAAAAGAATCTATCTCTATATATCACAGAAACTACGAATCCGATTTCAATAAAGATTCTTGTAATAGATAGCCACATTTAACCAGATATAGTTTACACGCCATTTTTATCCCGAAATTCCCTCTGGAACGGACAGAACGTGGGTAAAACCGCGGGGCGATGTTTAGCACTACATAGAAATTATTTCAGTAAACACTTCTAAAAAAAACTTTACTAATAACAATAGAATTTCATTACAATTTGTGAGTCAATACATTACCTATGCTATTTACCTTCATTGACCTTTGTGTGACCTCCAAATGTACGTAAATATAAAAGTACTTCATAGCAACTGAAATAATTTAAATACCACGTTTTTAAACTTTGATACGTAAAGTAAATAAGGCATGTAAATTCAGTTCGTAGATTTTTTAAATCGTTTTTAAATTCCGACTATGATTATACCTTTAATTAGGAAACTAGAAGCGCCTGCAGTTTTACTCTCGTTGTGTCCGTTCCTGTGGGAATTTCGGGATGACAAAAAGGCAAATTTCCGTCCTGTTGAATGTGGCTATCCATTACAAATATAATTATTTGAATCGAGCTGGCAATTACTGCGATTAGCTGAACATACAAACAAACTATCTATGTATACTAATATTATAAAGAGGTAAAATTGTTTGTATGTTCGGGGTAATCTCAGGAATTATCAGTCCCATTTGAATAATTCTTTTTGTGATAGATAGCCACATTCAACGGGAAGGTTATTTTTCATCCCGAAATTCCCACGGGAACGGGTACAACGCGGGTAAAACCGCGGGACGCTGCTAGTTTTTAATATTCGTATAGAGAGATAGACAGTTATAATTAAAGCTGGGTTTTTGCTTGTTTGAATGTATAGGTATCTCTGTCAGATTAAAATCTTTGTATATAAACCTTGGTATATATTAATCAAATCCGAGAATTAATATTATGTTACTTTTCAACCTAAAATTCCAACTGTAACAATGCTATCCGCAAAGCGCCAGTTGGGGCTGAAATCCGGGGGCACAGCAGTGCCCCTGCCGTCGAGCAATATATACTTCATCACTACATAGTATAAAACAAAGTCGCTTTCCGCTGCCTGTCTGCCCCTATGTATGCTTAGATCTTCAAAACAACGCAACGGATTTTGATGCAGTTTTTGAAATAGATAAAGTGATTCAAGAGGAAGGTTTATAAGTATAAAAAATCCCGAAATTCCCACGGGAACGGGCTCAACGTGGGTAAAAACGCGGGACGCTAGTTATTTTAATAAATAAAACTGAAGTGTTTGTTTTTTTGTTTGTTTGTACGCGCTAATCTCAGGAACTTCCATTTCTATTCGAATAATTGTTTTTATATTTGATAGCCACGTTTACGAAGAAGGTTATAGGGTATTTTTCATCCCTAACTTCTAATAGAAATGGGTGAGCTAATCTCTTTAGAAGCCGTACCTATTCAACAGCCATAGATAATAGGATAGACGTAGGGTATAGACAATAGTAGATGATCTTATACTACTGAATTGGCGGGTTTCTTACAAAATGTGTGCAATAAGTTTTGAGTAGGTTGATGGTCAAGACTTGTCCGAGTTTTTAGACCGCCTAAAGGCCTCCAACGTGGTCTAACAGTTGAAACAACTGGGACCAACAATTTTACGTGCCCTGCGAAGCACGGTAGCGCCGCGTAAAGGCCTCCAACATGGTCCTCATCATAAATTTAAGTGCTCGTCTCTTGTCGGTGAGTCCGATGTAGACTTCTCCTTCTATTCCTGTTCAGTGCAAGCTCCTTCACATCTCTATACGACACGCATGGTCCCCCGATTGAAACACTCAAGGCCGACAATTTCACAACTGAAGCACGGTAGCGCTCAAATATAAATGTACTATCGACCTTTCATCTAAGTAGGTACGTCGAATGAAGTCACAGGTCAACCGTTGATATATTAGAAATTGCTTGGTTACGTGAACTCCTCGCTGTACTGACGTCTTCAGTGAGAGGACTTTGATCTGCAGTGTCTTATAGGATGACTAGCCACGCCCCGCGGTGTTAAACGCGTTGTACCCGTTCCTGCGGGAAATTCGGAATAAAATGTATCCCATGTGTTATTCTGATGTACTGTGAAGTTTCATCTAATTCCGTCCGGTAGTTTTTCGTGAGAGTAACAAACATAAATAGTAGGTAGGACTCGCTAACTCAAAATATCTGACAAATTATATTCGTAAATATGAAAATTTGTGCGAATGTAATTATGACTATTTTTAATATATTTAAATAAACATGGGATATCTTTAATTCCCAAAATCCTTCGGTAACGAGTACAACGCGGGTAAGACGCGAGGCGCTACTAGATTTAATACATTAATCGATTTAATGGTATCAAAAATCAATATAAAAAATCGATTAAACAATAAGTCCCATCACTAACATTGTTTTGTAATATTATCTCTGCTTCCAATTTTTAATATATCGTCCAATTTTATCTTCTCAACCTTATTTCTTTATAAATAAGGTATATATTAGTTTTAAGTGATACAACTGTCAAGTTGTTAGGTTATCTTCCATTTGAGTCAATTGACGATCCCATTATTATTTTGTACATGTGTGTACTCTATTGTAGTGTAGGCAGATAATGGAAATAATTTGGTACTATGCCCCGCTGTTTGGCCCGATTTATACCCATTTTCGTGGGAATTTTGGGATGAAAATTAGCCTGTTACCTTCCCCTTGAAAATAGGTATTATGTGCAAAAAAACCAGGCGCCCCACGGGCGCTGCCACTACGCTACGCCGTCGCTGCGTTGACGCTCAGTAGTTCTATAATCCACTTTTTTTGGTTTGGCACAAAATGTGGTTTGTCGTCAATTTTCCAGCGACGATTGCTTCTGAAGAGGAAAAAGGTTTAGAGATAGGGTAAGAATGAAATAAAATCACTAAACCTTTTTCCTCTTCAGGAGCAATCGTCTTCGGCTGGAAAATTGACGACATTGGTCCACATTTTGTGCCAATCCAAAAAAAATAGAGTATATGTACATACAAATCTGCCCGGCATGCCACACGGTGCGTTGAAACAATGTGCGTCGAAACTGCGCACAAGGAGTGAGGGAGACGAGGCGAGAGGGTGCTGCTATGACGCTGGGACGATGCAGGACAGCGCAGTATTGTTTACATTATCGAAGCTTCTTCATCGAGTGGATGGTCACCCTGACCAATCCTGGTATCAGAGTTATTGAGCCGCCAAAGGCCTCTGACATGGCTCATGTAACGACTACTATCCGTAGAGAGTAACCGGGACCGACGGGTTAACGTGCCCTCCGAAGCACGGAATCGTCTTACTTTTCGGGCAATCAGGTGATTCAGTCTGCAATGCCCTAACCAAACTGAGGACAGTCTCACAGAGATATTTTTGTGAGATATCCCCAGTGGGAATCGCACCCGGAACCTCCGGATCGTGAGCCGAGCGCTCAAACCACAAGACCACGGAGGTTGTTATTTAATATCGAAGCTGTCTTTCAAAGACAGACTATTAGTTAGTTGACGATTTGACGTTTCTGAGTGTGGCAGTATAAGTATAAAAATTATTGTTGTCTAAAAAGTTATTCTTTATTATCTGTAGAAATACAATGACAGAACTTATATACATATTTACTACTGAACGATGTATTGTTGTCTGCACAATGAGTCTTCCTGGGCGGTCTGAAACATTTTCCAACATTAGAACCAGTAAGATCTTTAATTCAGACAGTTTTTAGGCAGTAAAGTCTGTGGTAGGTTTAAAAATTTGATCATAAATCCTCTTTTGTTTGTAATCACTAGGTACATATTCTATAACAAGTCTGTCTGTCTGTCCGTCTGTTCCCGATAAACTCAAATACTAGCACGGATTTTGACGCGGTTTTTTAAAATAGATAGAGTGATTCAAGAGGAAGGTTTGTATAAAAACTCGCGAAATTACCACGGGAACGGGCACAACGCGGGTAAAACCGCGGGGCGCTGCTAGTTAGTACATATAGATATGTGTTTAGAATTAACCTTTGGCAGAATATTATTATATTTCGATTATATTTTCCTTCGGGATAATAACAACCATAAAATTCCATAACCTAATACCGTTACCGGCCGTATTTACCTCCTCATTTACGTGTTTGCAAAATGGGAAAATTTGGATAAAGTTCGGATTTTGACGTAATAATAAACTATAGAGTGACGTGATTTATGGCGTCTAGAATTGTCTATGCCTAGTCCTCACAATATACGTTTAGTCTATGTTGTAATCTATAGATAAGTAATACATAAATAAAGTTGGAGTGTCTGTCCTAATAATCCTAAATAATCTCTATCTACATCTACACTTCTACACTAATATTCTAAAGAGGAAAACTTTGTTTGTTTGGTTGTAATGAATAGGATCAAAAACTACTGGACCGTTTTTAAAAATTCTTTCACCATTCGAAAGCTACATTATCCACGAGTAACATAGGCTATTTTTCAACCCGAAATTCCCACAGGAATGGACACAACACGGGTTAAACCGCGGGGCGCAGCTAGTAAATCAATGCCACTTTTCGTTGTAATGTTATAACTCAAGAACGGGCTCACCTATCCAAACCAAATGGTTAGGCTTCGTTCGGACTATTTAGTAGGTAGATGGTTTATGTGAAGCACAAAATCGGTCGAGCGGTTCTTGAATACCCACGGGAACGGGCACAACGCGGGTAGCACCGCGGGGCGCAGCTACTAAATTATAAATGATGAGAAGAAAGTAACTCTGTCTCTCTGTCTGTTACGCCAAGACTACTGAACCGATTTGAATGAAATTTGGTACACAGTTAGTCCAGAGCCTGAGAAAGGACAAAGGCTACTTTGTATCGCGAAATTCCCGCGGGAACGGGTACAACGCGGGTGAAACCGCGGGGCGCGCCTAGTAATATCTATACTAATATTATAAAGCTGAAGAGTTTGTTTTGTTTGTTTGTTTGTTTGTTTAAACGCGCTAATCTCAGAAACTACTGAACCGATTTGAATAATTCTTTCACTGTTAGATAGTCTATTTATCGAGGAAGGCTATAGGCTACATTTTATCCCGAAATTCCCACGGGAACGGGCACAACGCGGGTAAAACCGCGGGGCGCTGCTAGTCTATACTAATATTATAAAGCTGAAGAGTTTGTTTTGTTTGTTTGTTTGTTTAAACGCGCTAATCTCAGAAACTACTGAACCGATTTGAATAATTATTTCACTGTTAGATAGTCTATTTATCGAGGAAGGCTGTAGGCTACATTTTATCCCGAAATTCCCACGGGAACGGGCACAACGCGGGTAAAACCGCGGGGCGCGCCTAGTAATATTATAAATGCGAAAGTTTGTGAGGATGGATGTATGGATGTATGTTTGTTGCTTTTTCACGCAAAAACTACTGGACGGATTTAGATGAAACTTTACAGTAATATAGGTTATACATCAGAATAACACATGGGATACATTTCATCCCAAAATTCCCGCGGGAACGGGTACACCGCGGAGCACGGATAGTAGAATATAGGCATATTTTAACAAATCTATTTTACTTACACTTGTGTCACATGTATCGCTTCCGGCTCAAAATAAAACTTCCCCATTGATGGTCGGTACATTGATATGGTTTCGTAATTAGCATTCGAGGGGTACAGGACTAACTGAAAGAGAATGCACGTTGGTACAACCCTTCCCGCTGAATGAGGCTTCTTCTTCATCGAGTGGACGGTCACCCTGACCAATCCTGGTGTCAGAGTTATTGAGCCGCCAAAGGCCTCCGACATGGCTCATGTAACGACTACTATCCGTAGAGAGTAAAGGTACGAGTTGGATCAGCGACTGCTGCAGTCGACTGCAGACAGCAGACACAGCTTCACTACTAGTTTCTATGAAATTTCGAGCGCACGGTGACACTTCTGCTGCGGTTGACAGTCGCCCTGTTGCCTGCTGTCTGCAGTCGACTGCAGCAGTCGCTGATCCAACTCGTACCTTAACCGGGACCGACGGGTTAACGTGCCCTCCGATGCACGGAAAAGTAAAAAGTAAAGTATTAGCCTGTCCCACAGCTGGGCACCAGGATTGGTCAGGTTGAGCATCCACTCGATGAAGAAGACGAAGACTTTAAAATTATCTTTTACTTTCTAACCGAACTTACTTTTAAAACCTACTTTTACTTCTCAACTTACACGAACTTACTTTTATCAACTTACTTTTACTTCTCAACTTACACGAACTTACTTTTATCAACTTACTTTTACTTCTCAACTTAGACGAACTTACTTTTAAAACCTACTTTTACTTCTCAACTTACATGAACTTACTTTTATCAACTTACTTTTCCTTCTCAACTTACACGAACTTACTTTTATCAACTTACTTTTACTTCTCAACTTACACGAACTTACTTTTATCAACTTACTTTTCCTTCTCAACTTACACGAACTTACTTTTATCAACTTACTTTTACTTCTCAACTTACACGAACTTACTTTTATCAACTTACTTTTACTACCTTTTAAAACCTACTTTTACGTTCTAACCTACACGAACTTACTTTCATCAACTTACTTTTAAAACTTACTTTAAACTTATAATGCTCCAGGTTGGAATTCAATCGATGTCTGACCCCGTGAGGCATCAGTCGCTTCACATATATGACTGACGAAATAGCCAGGACCTCACAGATATTCCTACAACACAAAGATTAAAACCTCTTTTGTTGATCGATGTATATAATGTACTAGCCCCGCGTCGTACCCGTTCCCGCGGGAATTTCGGGATAAAATGTATCCCATGTGTTATTCTGATGTATAACCTATGTTACTGTGAAGTTTCAACCAAATCCGTTCGGTAGTTTTTTCTTGAAATAGTAACAAACATACATAATACATATGTACATCATCCATCACAAACTTTGGTATTTATAATACTCGTATTAGGAGAACGTATGGTATAATTTTGTTGTCTATCTGAGCGCTACCGTGTATCGAAGGGCACGTTAAGTAGTCGGTCCCGGTTGTTTCAATCGTTAGACCATGTCGGCGTCCTTGCGGCAGTCTAAAAACTCCCGAAACCAGGATTCGCCACTAGCCTTAAGCTTGAAATGTCACTCGGCTAAAATAGCAGTAGAACCGTCTCCACTAGTGCGCTTTTAGTGCGTCTACGCTCTTTTTAGTGCGTACTCGCTCTTTTTAGTACCTTCTCGCTCTTTTTAGTGCGTACTCGCTCTTTTTAGTGCGTACTCGCTCTTTTTAGTGCGTACTCGGTCTTTTTAGTACCTTCTCGCTCTTTTTATTGCGAACTCGCTCTTTTTAGTGCGTCGTCACCCTTCTTAGTACTTTCTCGCTCTTTTTAGTACGAACTCGCTCTTTTTAGTACTTTCTCGTTCTTTTTAGTGCAAACTCGTTCTTTTTAGTGCGTACTCGCTCTTTGTTGCTAACTCTAATAAGACTAACCTGACATGCTTAGTGAAACTATTGATATAGTCCACGAACGAATTAATTAGTGCACTGTACAACATGTCGTGGAGGTATAGGTCTTCCCAGTCAGGGCAGGAACACCAGCGGGGGTCGATGTCCGCGTCCCCGCAGGAGCGCTTTTTGGGGATCTGTCGAGGATTAAGAGGTTTATAGCCGACACTGCGTTAAGCGTGCACACGCCGCGGTTCCATACAAAAGTGAACCGTCGCGGGTGCCCGCGGCGTTCGCATGCCGCGTGAGGCTTTATGCAAAGTGACCCGTCGCGTGTGGTATCATACAAAAGTGAAACAAAGCGTGCGCCTGCCGCGTGCGTCCGCCACGTGAGGCTTTATACAAAGTGAACCGTCGCGTGCGCCCGTCGCGTGTGGCTTCATACAAAGTGACCCGTCGCATGCGGTGTCATACAAAAGTGAAACAAAGCGTGCGCACGCCGCGTGCGCCCGCCGCGTGAGTCTTTATACAAAGTGAACCGTCGCGTGCGCCCGTCGCGTGTGGCTTCATACAAAGTGACCCGTCGCATGCGGTGTCATACAAAAGTGAAACAAAGCGTGCGCACGCCGCGTGAGGCTTTATACAAAGTGAACCGTCGCGTGCGCCCGTCGGGTGTGGCTTCATACAGTGTTGACCCTTACAAGTAAATTGAGCGTTTGACGTAGCGCTCGGGGCGTACTTTGGCTAAGCGATGTTATGATTGCGATTGTTGAGTAACGTGCAGCTCGGCTATTACTTGTATGGGTGGCCGATAGTGGCGTTTCTAGCTGAGCGCTACCGTGCTTCGGAGGGCACGTTAGCTGTCGGTCGCGGTTGTATCATTCGTTGGACCATGTCGAAGGCCTTTAGGCGGTCTAAAACTCTAACACCAGGGTAGGCTACTCACGTATTCGAAATTAATAATGGGTACATTGAGCATCGAATGAACTTTTCAAGGAAAAAATGGACGGTATAGGCTCTGGGGAAACTTTGGCCCAATGCTCAAGTGACATATTATGACATAATTATGTCATTTAAAGAGTTGTACAAACCACTCTATAGTGTTTCAGGGGTATTTCAAAATATTGTTTCAGGAATGATCGAATGAACGACAAGAACGAAATGAACGAATGAACGGAAAGAACGAATGAACAAAATAAAAAAAATAACGAATACAGGAATGAACGAATAGTTAAATGAATTATTTAACTAGTGAATGATAGAATTCGTTAGTAAATGACTTAATGAATGATTGAAAGAACAAAAAAAATAAAAAGAATACATACTTACATGCCGAAACAGAGAGATTCCCCTCTTAAATTTCGACCCGTTGACAACCGCGTCATTCTTATGCTCGACCATAGACACAGCTTCTAGAATCGTTTCGTAAACGTCAAGCGAAGTTGTCAAAGCTTCAACGTTTTTTTTCAAAAAGGCGTCGAATCGGCGGAGCTTTTTCGGTAAATGTATGGCTAGGAGAGGGAGGCGCAGCTCTGCATTGCCTTGGTTGGAGAGGAGGATGTCGGGGTTGCTGGAAATATATAGAGACTAGCAGCGCCCCGCGGCTTTGCCCACGTTGTACCCGTTCCCGCGGGAATTTCGGGATAAAATGTATCCCATTTGTTATTCTGATGTATAACCTATATTACTGTAAAGTTTCATCCAAATCCGTTCAGTAGTTTTTGCGTGAAAGAGCAACAAACATACATCCATACATCCATCCTCACAAACTTTCGCATTTATAATATTAATAGGATTACAGACCTTGTTCATATAAGCTTCCTAGCAGCATTTTAGCTATCAAATGTTTTGTCCCTTTCTGACATACGCTATTTTCCAAAGAGCAAAAGAGACAAAACACTCACTAACTCCGTGGTCTTGTGGCTCACGATCCGGAGGTTCCGGGTTAGATTCCCGGTGGGGATATCTCACAAAAATCTCTTTGTGAGACTGTCCTCAGTTTGGTTAGGCATTGCAGGCTGAATCACCTGATTGCCCGAATAGTAAGATTCCGTGCTTCGGAGGGCACGTTAAGCCGTCGGTCCCGGTTACTCTCTACGGATAGTAGTCGTTACTTGAGGTATGTCAGAGGCCTTTGGCGGCTTAATAACTCTGACACCAGGATTGGTCAGGTTGACCGTCCACCCGATGAGGAGGGGATACATAGATGTAGGTAGACTCACTTAATCCCATGGTCTCCCATCAAGATGACGAGCGTGTTGTCCATCAAGCCGCTGTGGTTGAACCTTCGGAGGAAGTTCTCGAGCGTCCCGTCTGCCGACGAGATGTAGTCGTAGGTATCTCCGCTATGACTGTTGAGGAACGAGAAACAGAGCTTCTTGCCTTCTTGTTCGAAAAACTGCAACATATTGAAATACTAAAAACTTGAGAGGTGTCAAGGGACACCCGGATGGAACGAAGTTTATTTATTATCAACAAATATAATCATCGCGACACCACACTGTTCAATGCGAAATAGAAAGACGAAACGAAAATATCTGGCTTGCTTTCTATAAGTGAGAGAGAGACAGGCAGAGAAACATCTCTCTGGCGTGCGCAAGTTACACTGTCTGTCCCTCTTTGGCCTAAAAAATGTCGTAAAGTTTTTTTCCGTCTAGCCCCCTTTCGCAACGCCGTGATAAGGCACTTGCATCAATAGCTCCGCCCTGCGGTTTCAGCCGCATTTATTCCGTCACTGCTTACCGTTTAAGCCTTACAGCATATAGTTAACTAGCAGCGCCCCGCGGTTTTACCCGCGTTGTGCCCGTTCCCGTGGGAATTTCGGGATAAAATGTAGCCTATAGCCTTCCTCGAAAAATAGACTATCTAACAGTGAAAGAATTATTCAAATCGGTTCAGTAGTTTCTGAGATTAGCGCGTTTAAACAAACAAACAAACAAACAAAACAAACTCTTCAGCTTTATAATATTAGTATAGACTAGCGGCGCCCCGCGGTTTTACCCGCGTTGTGCCCGTTCCCGTAGGAATTCCAGGATGAAAATAGCCTATAACCTTCCCGTTGAATGTGGCTATCCATTACAAAAAGAATTTTTCAAATCGGACCAGTAGTTTCTGAGATTAGCGCGTTTAAACAAACAAACAAACAAACAAACAAACAAAACAAACTCTTCAGCTTTATAATATTAGTATAGATTAAAAATACAAGCCTGTTATATTCCACTGACGCGCACAGGCCTTCAAAGGAAGCTTGCCTAATGCAAGTTGGTGATCTCAAATCCGAGCCATGTTTGAAAAGTGGGAAACATGTTTTCGCTCGACCCGGGAATTGAACCCGAGACCTCAGTCTTGGCAGGCGAGTGCACATACCACTAGATCACCAAACCATTTCAGCAATCCTACTAATATTATAAATGCGAAAGTTTGTGAGGATGGGTATGTATGGATGTATGTTTGTTGCTCTTTCACGCAAAAACTACAGAACGGATTTGGATGAAACTTTACAGTAATATAGGTTATACATCAGAATAACACATGGGATACATTTCATCCCGAAATTCCCGCGGGAACCGATACAACGCGGGGTGCGGTTAGTAGCTGAAAAATTATTCTTCACTTACTTGGTATGTGACTTTCAGTACGATCTCGTACAAGGCCGAGTCTCCCACGCACTTATTATTATGAGATCGTTTGGATCGACCGAAGGCATCTATCAGGAAAGGCTTCAAATAATGTTGCGCGGGCTGGGCATCGAACCCGTTGAAACGAGAAAACGTAGTGGAGTACGGACTGTCTTCAAAGTAGGCGGTGCGGTAACTGGAACGAAGAGAAGTAAATAAAAACCGACCAAGTGCGAGTCGGACTCGCGGTCCGTACTTTAAAAAAAGGCAAAAAATCACGTTTATTGTATGGGAGCCCCCATTGAATATTTGTTTTATTTTATTTTTAGTATTTGTTATAGCGGCAATAGAAATACATCATCTGTGAAAATGTCAACTGTCTAGCTATCACCGTTCTTGAGATACAGCCTGGTGACAGACGGACGGACGGACAGCGAAGTCTCAGTAATAGGGTCCCGTTTTTACCCTTTGGGTACGGAACCCTAAAAAGTGAAGTGTAAGTAAACTTAAGAAACCAGAAAAGTATTGGCCTGTAATGTCCCACTGCTGTCAAAGGCCTCTCATCTCCCCTCAGATATCAGTACAGTGAGGAGGATGTCGTAATCACCACGCTTGACTAATACGGGTTGGTGATATCAAACACGAGCCGTGTTTGTGTAGGAAACTTATTGTTAAGAAGTAAATAAATAAAAATAATACTAGGAGTGCCCCGCGGTGTTACCCGCGTTGTTCCCGTTCCCGTGGGAATTTTAGGAAGAAAAACTATCCGTTTTGAATAATTATTTTTGTAATAGATAGCCACATTCAACGGGAAGGTTATAAGGCTATTTTTCTTTCCGAAATTGCTACGGGAACTGGAACTGACAAAGTGAGTAAAAACGCGTGGCGCTATTTAAATTGATAAACTTTATAAAATTTTACCCATCCTCGCTTAGCTTATGGAACAGGAGTAGGCTCTGGTCCAGGGTCTGGTTGGTGCGACCTTCCAGATTGAAGGGCACCTCGTGAGGCTTCCTCCCGCTGAGTAGAGGGAATATCGTGTCTATGGTCTCGTCTCCGAAGGTGGTGAATCTATGGACATTAATCGAAAAGGAAAAGTATAAGCCTGTCTTCTTCTTCATCGAGTGGATGGTCACCCTGACCAATCCTGGTGTCAGAGTTATTGAGCCGCCAAAGGCCTCTGACATGGCTCATGTAACGACTACTATCCGTAGAGAGTAACCGGGACCGACGGGTTAACGTGCCCTCCGAAGCACGGAATCGTCTTACTTTTCGGGCAATCAAGTGATTCAGCCTGCAATGCCCTAACCATACTGAGAACTCTCACAAAGAGATTATTGTGAGATATCCCCACCGGGAATCGAACCCGGAACCTCTGGATCGTGAACCGATATCAGTACAAAGAAAGAAAGAAAGAAAAGAGTATGTACTTCAAAAACTTCCCACTCACCCGTTGAACATAGTAAAGTGAAGCTTCTCCATCATCTCGTAGGACTTGGCCATCTGTCTGATGAAGGCGTTCTTGGACATGGAGCCGAGGCCGACCACCAGCACGCTGGCGGCGCCCGCCTCGTGCTCGGGGAGAGCCACCAAGTCTACCTTACGGAAGCCCACGGCGCGCCCCGACCACATAGTCTCAAATTGGCTGGGACAAAGTAAGTAAGTCAGTTTATTATGGGATTTGTCTATAAAAAACACCGGCCTCGGAGGGTTCCGTACATTAAAAAACGGCAGAAAATCACGTTTATTGTATGGGAGCCCCTTAAATATTTGTTTTATTTTATTTTTAGTATTTGTTGTTATAGCGGCAATAGAAATACATCATCTGTGAAAACAACTGTCTAGCTATCACCGTTCTTGAGATACAGCCTGGTGACGGACGGAAGGAAGGACAGACGGAGTTTAAAAAAAAAATCTAACCCGTAAACATGATTTCCGACGCACTGCACGCGAACATGGTCGCTATTCCACAGCTCATAGGACTGGTTGTCGATCACCACCACCGGTGGCCCCAGTTTGTACTTAGAGTCCTTGACGTATAGTATCTCTCTGTACACGCATTTGATGTCTTCTGTTGTCTCCAGGATTTCCGGTATTATCCTACATTTCGAGCCCTGGGAATTATTGTAAAATATCCATGTTTGATATACCTATCCTAACTAATAAATGTGAAAGTAACTCTGTCTGTTCTTCTTCATCGAGTGGATGGTCAATTTGGCCGATCCTGGTGTCAGAGTTATTGAGCCGCTAAAGGCCTCTGACATGGCTCATGACTCTGTCTGTCTGTTACGCTTTCACGCCAAAACTACTGAACCGATTTGAATGAAACTTGGTACAGAGTTATTCCAGAGCCTGAGTAAGAACATAGGCTACTTTTTATCGCGAAATTCCTGCGGGAACGGGTACAACCGCGGGGCGCTGCTAGTTGATATATATTTTCGAAAACAGCTTTACATATCATTGAGACAAGTTGGTTAACGCCAAGAGCCATCTAAAGAGAATTAAATGACTTTAGACCCTATGCCAATATGTCTTGGATTCATTATGATGTGCACAGACTACGAAACAAAGATGATGAGAGTGAGTTTCGATTTGGATACTGCTTTGTGGTTTTACTTTTGGTAATGGCAACTGGTAATGTGCGAGCGGGACACAGGGCTCTCTAATGCCTCTCATGCGAGACGTTTTCTCTCTTTGGTTTGATTGACTTATATAATGTCATAGAATTTAATCACTACAGTCATAGTATAAAAAAGTCGGTTTCCGCTCTGTCTGTCTGTCCCTATGTATGCAAATCTTTAAAACTACGCAACGGATTTCGACGCGGTTTTTTTAAATAGATAGAGTGATTCAAGAGGAAGGTTTATATGAATAAAAAATCCCGAAATTCCACGGGAACTAGTGCAACGCGGGTAAAACCGCGGGGCGCTGCTATATTCTATAGAAACATAGTAGTACGCAATCCAGTTTCTATAAATATTAAGTCCATGACTGTAGTGTTCGAAGTGACAAGTATAATTTGGCAGATGACATAAGTGACAGGTACAAACATGGCACTTGACCCAGTCGAGTCCGTAGCAGACGAGCCGTGGCACATAGTGGTCAAACGCCGATATCTCCTCGTCGAACGGTTCGTATCGTATCACCTCGCAGCCCTGACCGAACTCTGCAGGACGCGCCAACTCCAACTCTTGAAGATCTAACACTTCCGTTTTTTCAGGAAGAGTTACCCTGAAAGTAAAGTAATTAGAGCTTTATAAGAACTTTCATAAAACACTGATTTAGTCCTTTGTCTCTTTTGCTCTTTAAAGAATAGCGTACGTCGGAAAGGGACAAATTCTTCTTCTTCAAGTGGATGGTCAACCTGACCAATCCTGGTGTCAGAGTTAATGAGCCGCCAAAGGCCTCTGACATGGAGAGGACAAATTATTTGATAGTATAAAATACTGTCAATAAGCGTTTAATAATAAAGCAATTAGCCTGTAATGTCCCACTGCTGGTCAAAGGCATCTCATCTCACCGAACATCAGTACAGTGAGGAGGATGTCGTAATCACCACGCTTGGCTAATGCGGGTTGGTGATCTTAAACTCGAGCCTGTATCTGTGTGTGTTTCAGTCTGTGGCATAGAACTAGAATACAGCGAAGAGGTTTCTATGTCTATGGTCTGTTGTTTCGTAGCTTTGAAACGGATGGACCGATTTCGATGTAATTTTGTTATTCGAAAGCCAGTTTTTGTGGTTCTTATGCTATGTTTGGTAAAAATCGATTTTCTAAATTATAGTGTACTAACTACGTGATAGTAAACGGCAGTTAAAAACAGTATAGATAATTGTTTTCGACTAAATTTCATTTGACATTAAAACGGCTGAACCGATTTTAACAAAAAAAGTTTTTTGGATTTCTTGCGAAACACATGCATGGTTATATTTCCAAAACTTTGCTGAAACCAAAACATGCATATGCATAATGTTATTTTGTAGACACATTTTAAAACTATTACCGTTTCAACGAAGTGATTACGGATGAATGTTTCCTAAACTGTGATAGATTGACCAATGTTTGTATCCTAAAAGAAAAACAAACTCATTATCAAAAATGTCAAAAAAGCAAGATAAATACAAGGGTTTTGTGAAGGTCCTACTATTATGTTATAAATGCGAAAGTTAGTGAGGATGCATGTATGTATGTTTGTTACTCGCTCACACAAAAACTACTGGACGGATTTTAATGAAACTTTACAGTGATATAGGTTATACATCAGAATAACACATGGGATACTTTTTATCCCAAAATTCCCGTGGCAACGGGTACAATGCGGATGAAACGGCGGGGCACGACTAGTATTATAAATGCGAAAGTTAGTGAGGATGAATGTATGTTTGTTACTCGTTCACGAGAAAACGATTTGGATGAAACTTTACAGTAATGTAGGTTATACATCAGAATAACATATGGGATACATTTTATCCAGAAATTCCTGCGGGAACGGGAATAACGCGGGTGATACCGCGGCGCTAGTAGTCATAGATTATAGAACTTACCTCGAAATTAATGGAGAATTATTATAATATACCGTGTTCTGCCATTGATAATGAAAATATATCACCAGCAATGTCCCGAGAAAACTTAAAACCAACCCCAAAATAAACGGGTTCGGTTTTTTACGTTTAATATAGCGTTTTATTGTCATTGTCGTCTGAAAAATAAATTAAAATTGAATGGTGCTATTTCTTATCAGCCACAAACAAACAAAAAAACCGGCCAAGAGCGAGTCTGACTTGCACACGGAGGGTTCCGTATTTAAAAAAAGGCAAAAAACACTTTTGTTGTATGGGAGACCCCTTGAATATTTGTTTTATTTTTAGTATTTGTTGTTATAGCGGGAATGGAAATACACCATCTGTGAAAATTTCAACTGTCTAGCTATCACCGTTCTTGAGATACAGCCTGGTGACAGACGGACGGACGGACAGCGAAGTCTCAGTAATAGGTTCCTTTGGGTACGGAACCCTAAAAATGTACAATTTTATAACCGAAAATTTTGTTTTAGGCTACATAATAATTTTAATATTAATGTCTGTTAGTTTGGTTAGGGTTAGGCATTGAGTTAGAATCCTTTAGTCACAATCTATAGTTGACAACACTCAAAAAAAGCGGCCAAGTGCGAGTCGGACTCGCCCATGAAGGGTTCCGTAGCAGCGAGTAACATAATAAAGAAGTTCTTGAAATAAATGTTTTTTTATTTACATTTGAGTTATTGAATGAATAATCAGTATTTTTTTGCGGTTTACGATTTATGTCGTAAAAAAAAAACTACTAACTAGACCTCGTTCAAACCAATTTTCGGTGTTAGATTACATTGTTATGTACATCATATATTTTTTTTAGTTTTATCATTCTCTTATTTTAGAAGTTACAGGGGGGGGGACACACATTTTACCACTTTGGAAGAGTCTCTCGCGCAAACTATTCAGTTTAGAAAAAAATGATATTAGAAACCTCAATACCATTTTTGAAGACCTATCCATAGATACCCCACACGTATGGGTTTGATGAAAAAAAAAAAATTTTTTTCATTTCTAAGTATGGGAGACCCCCCTAAAATTTTATTTTTTTTCTATTTTAGTGTGAAAATATTAATGCGGTTCACAGAATACATCTACACACTAAGTTTCAACAACATAGCTCTTATAGTTTCGGAGAAAAAAGGCTGTGACATACGGACAGACAGACGGACAGACGGACAGACAGACAGACAGACAGACAGACATGACGAATCTATAAGGGTTCCGTTTTTGCCATTTGGCTACGGAACCCTAAAAATGTCCAAGCACCGCTCAGTATGTCGTTTGCAATGACACTTGCTCGAATGTAGACGTTATGGAACTTGTTTAAGAGTTCAATGTCGCTTGTACGATAACTCGCACTGCGTCATGCGCCGAGTTTTTGAGCGGACATTTTTTTTTGTCTGTTTATGACTCTATCTATAGGATTCTAACTAGGGTTTTATGATTAAAAAGTGTACCTATTACACTGACCTGTAGACAAGTCAGTGACTTTTTAAAAACACTGACCTGTACTTTATAAAAAGTATGCAGTAACGCACACGACGCGCAAAAATTCTCGACCGAATTTTTGTGCGCCGCAGACTCGATCGCACAAAAAGTCTGTCGTCTGCGATGGGCCTTAATAGTTAATTATTACGGTTATTAATTACCATGACTTAACTATAATTGAAATTAAACGTATTTATTTAAGTTACTTACAACAGCCATAGTATTTTACTTCTCCATATTTTGTACCCTATATTTTAATTTGTTGCTACGTAAAGTTGTGAACGTTAGTAAATTATCTTCCCTTTCGATTACATGCAAAATGTAGTAATACTATAAATGTAGTAATATTATTACTTGATAATTCATTTCATTACGCGCTTGAAAGAATGTGATAATTTACGATAAATCGCCATAAAATATAATTTACCGGTGCTTAAAATTTATGCATGCTTTGCGTTTCATTCTACATAATAATACATAAACATTGTTTTATGCGTGAAATGGAACTTAACAGGCAAAAAAAAATCAATATGACAGTGACAGCTAATGTCAGTCGAATAATGTTGCCATGCCAATAAAATTAGTTGTTAGGGTTCTGTAAGCACGATTATTATTTATACGTTTTGTTATAAAATCATGTTTTTTTAGCGTTGTTGTTGTTATCGCCTAAAATGTATGTATACATTTGAAGTTCTTATTATTGTTCGTTTGTGTTTGCATATTTCGTGTACGCGTCGCGTTAGAAAATCGAAATAATAAAAAAAAAACATGTTTAAAAGCCACAGAAAGAAAATTTATTGCATGTGCATCTACAGAAAGGCAACAAATACTTTTTACATTTTGTATTGGTAGTTATTATTTCCTGGTTAAAATTTGACATAATGAGTTTACATGCATGTTACCTTACTAAATTTTATTATAATCAAAATAAATGTATGTAGTAATGTTCGTTATTCCATGTATGGATCAAAAAATCTCTAATCTACACGAAACCCTAAAAAACACTTTATTAAAAATTTCACATTTTTAATTTTACTAGCAACATTAGTACATACGTCAGTCAGTAACTTACTGGCATTTTGATGGTGTTGTGTTGATAAATACATTTTCATAAAATTATCTTTAATAATTTATCTATTTCATACATTTATTACAAACTGTATTCGCAAAATGAATCCTAGAATAAGTTTACAAGTTAAAAGTTAGTGTTGGACCGGCAAATTGACAAATATGAAGCATTAAAAGTTATCGTTTTGTAGTGTTGGAAAAAATGGTGATTTTTTTGTACATAAACTGAGTAACAGGTACATTTTTTTGCTCTCTGCGTATCGATTAGTAACAGCCCCAGTGACATTGAGACTCGGAACAGTGGTTTCGTGAGAAAATCCGATGTAAAATTGACTTTATATTCATTGTTTACATTATTTACGAACCAATAACGTCTTTGAGAGGTAAATATTCTAAATTCAAAAGTGAACTTGCTTTGTTTCGTAAGATATTATAACGTCTATGGGTTTTTAATTTTTTTTTGTAAACTCTTTGACTTAGAAACAGATAAAAAATATTTAAAACACATTACCTTTTTTCTTGTGTTTAGGTTAATTGTATATTTTAAGGTCATTCATTATTAACATAAAAACGTTATAATTAAGAACTTTCATGTAATTAGTATGTAGTCTTTTAATAATAATATACCTACCTTGACAAATTCACTCACGGTTAATTAGACTCAAACTGAGCTCTAAGCTTGTGTTATGGAATCTAACTCACTGATACTACTGCATATACATATACAAATACTTTTATCTATAACTAGCAGCGCCCCGCGGTATTACCCGCGTTGTTCCCGTTCCCGTGGGAATTTCGGAATGAAAAGTAGCCTATAACCTTCCCGTTGAATGTGGCTATCCATTACAAAAATAATTTTTCAAATCGGTTCAGTAGTTTCTGAGATTAGCGCGTTTAAACAAACAAACAAACAAACAAACAAACAAAACAAACTCTTCAGCTTTATAATATTAGTATAGATATAAAAATGAATCACTGAATCTGTTGGTAAGCGCATAACTTCAGAACGACTGCACCAAATTGGATGATTCTTTTTTAATGTGTTCCTTATTGTCAGGACAAGGTTTTTATATAAGAAAAATAAGGAACAAAAATGTCAAAATTCCCACGGGAACAGGGGCGCTGCGGGTGAAACCGCGGGGCACAGCTAGAAATAAGAATAAATAATTGACACCCAGACATTGCCAACAACTATGTCTTCTTCTACTCTTTGACGCATTGTACGTGGGAATTTCGGGAATTTTTATACATATAAACCTTCCTCTTGAATCACTCTATCCATTTAAAAAAACTGCATCAAAATCCATTGCGTAGTTTTAAAGATCTAAGCATACATAGGAACAGACAGACAGACAACGGAAAGCGACTTTGTTTTTTACTATGTAGTGATGTAGTTTACTTTTCAAGTAAAATATATATTGAAATTAAATATCCTCTTATTTCCAGATGCCGAAATGGAGTCCAACATCTTAATGGAAATAGATCCGTTAAACCCCTACACTCAATACAACTACCAACAGACAAACATACCATACGCTCCTGAATATTCATACAACTACACATACAACCAAGCTGACGCATCGAAATACAACAACAGTAACAATAAACTGAGCAACGGAATAAATAATGGGAGTAACGGAACAAATAACGATAACAACAAGAACAATTTGAATCAAAGAACCGTTAATATAAACCAAGATAACGGTAATATAAATCTGAGCAACGGAACCCAAAATGGAAGTCTAAGCAACGGAACGGAAAAGAATTCAAGTCAAATTGAAGAGCAAGATGTCAAACCAGATTTGAATTTGGATTTAAATAAGAATGGAACAAAGAAAACACGGAACAGAAAGAGTAGCTATTGGAATAAAAAAGTTGATAAGAACTTCCCGTTTTATGGCTGCGCTGTATGCAACATCTCCTTCATGGAGATACAACAACTCGATCAGCATGTGAACATACATTCAAATCGCTTAACGAGTTACGACGTCAGGAAGCTAAGTAAAAAGAAAAAGAAGAAATTGAAAAAGGAAAAGAAAAAGATTAAAAAGGAATCTAAAGTTAAAAATGAACTGGAAATCGAAATAAAACCCGAAGACGGTTACATTGGTAACAATACAGCTGATAATTATACTAAGCAAGAAAAACTTAACGATAATGAATGCAGTGACCATAACGGAAATGAGAATAATGGAAGTCAAGTTAACGGAAATAATGGAAATCAAGTTAACGGAAATAATGGAAGTCAAGCTAACGGAACTATTAACGGAACTCAAATTAATGAAAATGAGAGTAACGGAAAGGGGAAAAACGGAATTAAGAATAATGATATTAGTCATGTAAAGGTTTACAAATGTTTTGCGTGTAATAAGGAGTTTGCCTTGAGTTACTATTTGAGGATTCATGTCCGGTCTCATACAGGTAATTTATACTTCTTTTATCACTAGCAACACCCCGCGGTGTCCCCGTTCACGTGGGAAGCGGGGTTGCCAGGGCACAACTAGTAATCGATATATTATACACTTTCTTACATATTGTAAAATGAATTTCACACATCTGTTTATGGTGTCGGTTCGTTTAACAGCCTCCGTGGTCTTGTGGTTAGAGCGCCCGGCTCACGATCCGGAGGTTCCGGGTTCGATTCCCGGTGGGGATATCTCACTAAAATCTCTTTGTGAGACTGCCCTCAGTTTGGTTAGGGCATTGCAGGCTGAATCACCTGATTGCCCGAAAAGTAAGACGATTCCGTGCTTTGGAGGGCACGTTAAGCCGTCGGTCCAATAACTCTCTACGGATAGTAGTCGTTACATGAGCCATGTCGGAGGCCTTTGGCGGTTCGATAACTCTGACACCAGGATTGGTCAGGGTGACCGTCCACTCGGTGAAGAAGAAGAATTGAAATGTTATTATTTTTCAGACGACAAGCCCTACAGCTGCAAGTTGTGCAATGAGTCTTTCATAACGGCGAGTAAACTCGGGCGTCACAACAAGCGAGCACACATGCCCTCCTCGAGGAAACAGTGCAGAATATGTTATAAATTGTTTACAAGGCGAGTCCAATCTATATATGTATACACTAGCAGTGCTCCGCGGTTCCACCCGCGTTGTACCCGTTCCCGCGGGAATTTCGGGATGAAAAATAGACGTTGTCCGATTCTCAGACTTACCCGATATGCACACATAATTTCATGAGTATCGGTCGAGCCGTTTCAGAGGAGTTCAACCACGCACCCCGTGACACGAGAATTTTATATATTAGAATTCGCCCGAAGCTGTTTGTTGTCAGAATGCTAAAGAAATATCATATATTTTTTGTGTATAACATTATTCTATTTTATTTTCCAGATTCGACCTGCTGGTGGCTCATTTTGATAAATTACACGCAGACGACAAGTTAGAAGGCGAACCCTATGGTAAGTACATCTATACATCTACTAGCAACACCCCGCGGTTTTACCCGCGTTGTGCCCTTTCCCGCGAGAATTTCGGGAATTTTTATACATATAAACCTTCCTCTTGAATCACTCTATCTATAAAAAAAACCGCATCAAAATCCGTTGCGTAGTTTTAAAGATCTAAGCATACATTGAGACAGACAGCGGAAAGCGACTTTGTTTTATACTATGTAGTGATTGTATAGTATGTACAAACAAATGTGACGTCACCACTTTGTCTATCACTAGAGTAAATAAACTGTTTTCTTTTTAATGTAATATTATTAAAGGCAATCGCATAATAAATCTATTTTTGTATACACAGAATATAGAATGTATTTAAATATCATAAATATCTATAATATAAAAATGAATCGCTGAATCTGTTGCTAAGCGCATAACTTCAGAACGACTGCACCAAATTGGATGATTCTTTTTTTAATGTGTTCCTTATTGTCAGGACAAGGTTTATATATAAGAAAAATAAGGAATAAAAATCTCGAAATTCCCACGGGAACGGGGGCGCTGCGGGTGAAACCGCGGGGCACAGCTAGTCTACACTAATATTATAAAGAGGAAAACTTTGTTTGTTTGTTTGTAATGAATAGGCTCAAAAACTACTGGACCGTTTTTAAAAATTCTTTCACCATTCGAAAGCTACATTATCCACGAGTAACATACCTAAGCTATTTTTCATCCCGAAATTCCCACAGGAATGGACACAACGCGGGTAAAACCGCGGGGCGCTGCTAGTATTAAATATAGATATTCCCCACCGGGAATCGAACCCGGTACCTCCGGATCGTGAGCCGAGCGCTCAAACCACAAGACAATAAAAGTAAAAAAGTATTAGCCTGTAATGTCCCACTGTTGGGCAAAGGCCTCTCGTCTCACTGAAGATATCAGTACAGACAGTAGCAAACTTTAATTCATACATTTTTTTAAATTATTACAGACTACAACGCTATCATCCCCTATCTACCGGACTTATCCAACGTGGAAGGTATCGAGAAACAGGAACCGGAGGTGAAGCCCAAAGACGAGGAGCCCTGGCCCGGCGCTGATGATGGAGAGCATCCGGAGGCGATGAAGGTTGAAGGGGAAAAGGTGGGTGCTGGCTGTAGTTCAAATTCAAATATCTTAATTTTATCAGACTAGCCCGCGGTATTACCCGCGTTGTGCCCGTTCCCGTGGGAATTTCAGGATGAAAAGTAGCCTATAACCTTCCCGTTGAATGTGGCTATCTATTACAAAAATAATTATTCAAATCGGACCAGTAGTTCCTGAGATTAGCGCGTTCAAACAAACAAACTCTGCAGCTTTATAATATCAATTTTTATAATCTACGAGTATACTAATACTAGCTGCGCCCCGCGGTTTCACCCGCTTTGTACCCGTTCCCGCGGGAATTTTGGGATGAAAAATAGATATTGTCCAATTGTCAGGCCTACTCGATATGTACACAAAATTTCATGAGAATCGGTAGAGCCGTTTCAGAGGAGTTCAATTACGCACCCCGTGACACGAGAATTATATACAAGGAGTAACATAATACCCCTATAAGTACCGGGGCAGGGCATTCTACTCGTCATGGCGAACTACGTTTTTTATACCTTAATTGATATTTCGAAGTTTTTCATTCATGTATTTACTTTTAAAGTTTCCCTTAGAAATACACTATCAAAAGGATGAGGCAACCCTACAACAGCTGTTTATTTGACCTTTCACTTTGAACTCTAGACCAAAAAACCAGAAATCAAAAATAGACAAAACATAGGTAGAAAAGTAAAATATTGACATTTCAAAGAGTATTATTTAAAGAGGCCGTCATCAACAGTAGCTCTTAAGAGGCCCATACACGGTAAGATTTATCTGTACGATCCGTCGCGTTAAACCGATCGAAACGACGAATCGATGGTGTATGTCAAGATCGTTAAAGGTACTGACAGACGTGCTCAAAAAAAGCATGCTAATAAGCTTGCTTAAAATTAGCATGCTCTGCAAACTGTTCACATTTGCCAGAAATAAGCATGCTTGTTTTTTAATTACATCAATTAATTGCATAAAACATGTTTAGACGTGCTCGGATCACGCCCCCCCCCCCCTAGCCGCGCCTCAGGTAGCATGCTCGAAAATCAAACGTTGTTTGATTTTTGAGCATGCTCTAAATAAGCGCATGCTCATTACATTACACACGTGCTACTAATGAGCACTTGCTCAATAAAAGTATGCTTATGTGCTAGTAATGAGCACGTCTGGCAGTACCTTTACGATTTACTTAATCGAAAATGATGTCGAAAATCGCAACCAAAACATTTATTTGAACACGTCCTTAACAAGCTTCAAACAAGTAAATGATCGATCGTTACGACCAGTCGTTTCGAGTATGAGCGACATTTTTGATGCGATCAATAGGCTAGTTGACAAAATTTGGAAATTAGTTTAAAACTATAGCTTAGCATCTATTTCACCCCAAAAATATATTATTTTAAGAAAAATAGTTTTTTTACGTTTGTATTTTGAGTTTTAAGAAATGAAATTGAAATTGACCGCGAAAAAGGCCAAGACTGTCATGCCGTCTTGAATGACGTCACATTTCGCAGAACAGCCGTGTTTGTGTATGAAAGTCAATTGTGTTTTTTAATAAATAATGAATTCCTCGTATTATAAATACTGTATAGTGCCCCAATGTTAAAGTACAACGACAAATAATTCATATACGTTCCAAACAATAAAAAAATACGAAGAAAGTCATTATCAACTAATTCCACAATGTATAGTCGATTTCTTTCGCATTGGCGAGACGTATGTACAAATAAATAAATGGCCGATTTTCTGAACAAAGATAATATAGAGGTAAAGATTGATACATTAGCCACGGAGGTAGGAGTTCATAATATTTTTTATAGCAGTGATAGTTATATTCTATATTAAAATATGACTGATATAAATTCAGAAGTTGCTTAATGGCTGACATAGTATCTGTTCATTGGTTTATACATTAATTAAGTTAATCAGTCGGGTTTTTAAGTTTTTCTTTTTAATCACGCAGATACAACGCTGATAAAAAACCGCGAATTGCTGTCAGTCGTATAATATCCTACTATCCTATCCCATCCTATCCTACTAATAAATAACACACCAAATCACTAAACAAATCGAAGTCCAGAGAGAAAGCCAAGTTTTTTAGGAAATCGAACATAGAGGAGCACCCGTAACGTACGACATCAAGCAAACGAGACGAATGACGAACGAAGCATGGCGGCTGACTAGGTATCGGCCTGTCTTGCCAGCATAATGACAGTTCTTAGTTAACCGACAGTGGCAATACCGCTTAATTATCTCAAAACTGAACATACAACAAAAATATAATCGCTTTAGCGCTAGTATATTAACGTACGTTGCTAGTATATTAAATTAAAAATAATGTCGTGAGTTTTCAAAGTAATACGATGATTTATTTTAATTTGCCTTTTTGTGAGTTGAAAAAGTTCAATCACTTAGTTGATTTCATACTCTGTTATATTTTTTTGCTTGCTTTGCTCATCACTATAGCCATAGTCAAAAAAATAGCATTTTACTATCTGTATTTTCACAACCTCACTTTTTTTCTTTTTGTTAAAATATGATGTTGAAAATTAATAAAATTCATGAATTCCGTGTTTAGAACTTAGGAAAAAGTGTATAGTGTGTGGCAAACTATTGAGTGTGTAGTTTAAGATAAATACGTGAATGTCGTAAAATCTAAGGTTTGTTAACATGAATTGCCAAAAAATTAGAAATCTACTATGCATCGTAGTTTTATCCGAAATGTGACGTCACGCTTCTCTGATTGGTGTTTAATGTCACGTGATTAAACGCCTCATTTTGTCGATTTTATTTTCCAAAAATATTATTAATCTTTTATTATTTTAATAGCAAAGTTGATTATTTATTTACTAATTATCATGGTTAATCATTAGAAACTAAAAGCCATCCGATTCATTCTTAGTGGAAACAAGCCTATCGTCACGATTTTCATCAGATCGATCGTATAGACGAATCGTACCGTATATGGGGCCCTTTACGCTGTGAAATGAGGTTGGCAATCGACATATTTATGATTATTTATGGGTAGAGTTTATAACCTTATTATTCTCTTGAAATCTACGTCTTGAAAGCTGTCAATATGTAAACAACTATTTTTAAGCTGATAAATTTGTTTGTAGGATTTAAATATTGTCTTCTTATGAAGCGATGTTTGTAGACTGTGGAGTGTCTTGTCTGTTGTGTACCTAGTGTTGTGTAAACTTAATCAATGATAACCAAATCGTGTCAATAATCAGTTGTTAAACCAGTGATACAATTGGTAATGTCAAAGTTTAGGTATGTGATTTAAATAAGAATCCTAACAATGGATTGGCCGTGGTTCTACTTACCTACCAGTGCTACCAAGGATAAAATGGTACGTACCTACCTAGAGGTAGTTTCATAAACCATCTAACATTTCTGCGTACACACGTGCAGTACGATAGTAGGTAATAAACATTTAGGGTTGTCGCAAATTTCTAAGATTAAAATATTTTTACTTTTGTATGGGAATTTTAAATACGATGTATTCTACCTTTGCACACGTAAAACAATTTACATGCTTTATCCAAACAAACCGGCTGAGTACTTATAGGGCCATACAGATATACCTTGTATATTAGATAGATTATAAAGCTGCAGAGTTTGTTTGTTTGAACGCGCTAATCTCAGGAACTACTGGTCCGATTTGAACAATTCTTTCAGTGTTGGATAGTCCACTTATCGAGGAAGGCTACAAGCTATTTTTCGTCCCGAAATTCCCACGGGAAAAGGCACAACGAGTAAAACCGCGGGGCGCTGCTAGTAGATAAAAAACCTGAAGAGTTTTTGCCTCTGTCGTACTCCAACTGACCTAATTTTACATTAAATTCAGGTGATTCTTCAATGCAAGCCTGACTTCGAAGCGAAGACGTTCTTCAATGAGAACGAAACCATTGGGTATGATGACATCAAGATCGAACCTGTCGAGCTAGAGGACAAACAGGTGGGTTGTGTGTTTTACAAACTTCCGCGATTTTTACACATTACCCGCTTATATCTATACTAATACTAGCTGTGCCCCGCGGTTTCACCCGCAGCTCCCCCGTTCCCGTGGGAATTTTGAGATTTTTATTCCTTATTTTTCTTATATAAAAACCTTGTCCTGACAATAAGGAACACATTAAAAAAAGAATCATCCAATTTGGTGCAGTCGTTCTGAAGTTATGCGCTTAGCAACAGATTCAGCGATTCATTTTTATATTCACGATCGGAACCTCCGGATCGTGAGCCGAGCGCTCAGACCACAAAACCACGGACGCTGTTAAGGGTCAGCTAGTATAGATATATTATTTTACAGGACGAATCGTTACAGGCCGAAGAGATAAAGTCTGAAGATAGAATAGACCATGTTGCCGATGCGGAGGAGCGCGACGACGATGACGACGACCCCGATTACGACGTCAAGGGGGAGGACAGGTGAGGGGTTGAAATGAATGAATGAACTAATCTAACTAAGACCTCTCTTGAGTCAGGGGTTAAAGAATAGTTTAGTCTATAGTTATAAACACACACAAACACACACAATCTCTCTCTCACACACACGCAATCTCACTCAATCACACACACACACTCTCACTCAATCACACACACACACACACACACTCTCTCTCTCTCTCTCTCTCTCTCTCTCTCTCACTCAATCACACACATACATACACACATCGTCATGAAAATTGACTACACCCCTTTTTAAATTGTTGAAAATGTCCCCCGCAGCTCGGAGTCGGACTACTTCCCGGCGGGCGGGTGCGCGGCGGCGGCGGCGTGGTCGCCGCCCTCCGCCCCCCGCGCGCCGCCCGGCCGCGTCTGTCACGTCTGCAACAAGACCTTCAGCTCCAAGAGTTACTTGAGCGTGCACATGAGGACGCATACTGGTCAGTAGTGTACCCGTGTACTACCCGTTCCCGTGGGAATTTTGGGATAAAATTAGCCTGTGTGTTGTTCTGATGTCTGAGCTATATTTTTGTAAAAATTCATCTAAATCCGTTCAGTAATTTTTCATCCATATCTAAATACATACATTTATACATCCTCAATGAATGATATATGTAACAAGACGATTGATTTCGACACCCTCCTCACTGTACTGATGTCTTCAGTGAGATGAGAACCCTTTGCCCAGCGCTGGGACATTACACGCATATAATTTACAATTTATCTTATTTTTCCCACATCACACCATAAATACAAACATCGCTTGACTCATAATACACATTAATTCACCTATATAATGATTGGTCTGCAGGCGAGCGTCCGTTCCGGTGCTACATCTGCGCGCGCGGCTTCATCACCGCCAACAAGATGCACCGCCACGTGCTCACGCACAAGGACTGGCAAGGTAACCTATACAACCTACTGGTCAGAGGTTCCTAGAGGTCCCTAGAGGTTCCTAAAGGGTCTTAGAGGTTCCTAGTAATTTCTAGAGGTGCCTATACGGTCCTAGAGGTCCCTATACGGTACCAGAGATTTCTAGAGGTCCCTAGGCGGTCCTAGTGGTTCCTAGAAGTCCCTAGACGGTCTTTGGTTCCTAGAGGTCCCTAGATGATTCTAGAGGTCCCTAGACGGTCCTAGAGGCTTCTAGAGGTCCCTAAACGATCCTAGAGGTTCCTAGACGTCTCTAGAGGTTTCTAGACGTGCGTGATGTAAACTTAGCTTCATACATGTACCCTAACTTGTCCTAATAAATACAATCTATTGAATTTTTTAGTTTGGACTAGCAGCGCCCCGCGGTTTACCCGCGTTGTGCCCGTTCCCGTGGGAATTTAGGGATTTTTTTTACATAAAAACCTTCCTCTTGAATCACTCTACCTATTACAAAAAACCGCATCAAAATCCGTTGCGTAATTTTAAACATTTAAGCATACAGACAAACAGACAATCAAACAGACAAAAATAGCGACTTTATTTTATACTATGTAGTGATGTAAAAATGTTACAAGCATACAAAAATTTGCATCAATTATGTTACTTACTGACCTACCTACTCAAACTTTTACTTTATTCCAGGTGAAATCGAAGCTCCGAAGGCGGAAGGTGACGATATCAAGACGGAATGCGACTCGGACGATGTGAAAGACAAGGAATCGAAGAGCAAGCCAAAGGCGAGGGTGAAGAAGCAGAAGGTCCAGGAGCCCAAGGGGAGCAAACTGAAGAACAGCAAGCGGCAGCATGTGTGCGAGTTTTGTAACAAGAAGTGAGTAGAATCTAATTTTTTGGATTGGCACAAAATGTGGTTAAATGTCGTAAATTTTCCAGCCGAAGACGATTGCTCCTGAAGAGGAAAAAGGTTTAGTGATTTTATTTCATTCTTACCCTATCTCTAAACCTTTTTCCTCTTCAGAAGCAATCGCCGTCGGCCAATCTAAAAAAATTGAGTATAGAATAATCTATAGTATAGATTATTCTATACTCAATTTTTTTAGATTCTATACTATACTAGCTGTCCCTGCGGTGGTCCCACCCGCGACCCAATAGATGTATACATACCTCAGAATAACACATGGGATACATTTTATCCCGAAATTCCTGCGGGAACGGGCTCACTGCTGGCCGCGGCTAGCACTATATATCCTAATACGTACGTTCTTCATCAGATTCCTTCACCTGTCAACTCTTCAAATCCACCGCAAGTGTCACGACGGCGAACAGGTCACCTTCAAGTGCCACTACTGCCTGCAGCCGCAGCCCGACGCGGCGGCGCGGGCGGAGCACGAGCGCTCCCATACGGGACCGAAGCCCTACCTCTGTACCACGTGCAACAAGGAGTATGCGAAGAGGGAGAGCTTGGTGAGTCATGACACGACTGGCGTGTTCATACTATACAGGGTTACACACCTGGAGTGTCTATATTATACAAGGCCTCGTGTGACCACACTGTACGCAGTGCAACGAGGAGTACGCGAGAAGGAAGAGCTTGGTGAGTCATGACACGACTGGCGTGTTCACATTTTACACCATGACACGCCTAGCGTGTTCACATCATAAAGGGCCGTCATTAATGTTGTACTTTCTGACACAAGTTCAATATTCTGAACACCCGCACAACCCGCTCACACCTGCCTCCATACCCTAGCTATACCACGCCAAGTCGCACTGCGGCGCGGCCCCGCTGGTGTGCGAGCTGTGCTCGCTGCCGTGCCGCTCGGCGACGCGCCTGGCGCGCCACGTGTCGGCGCACGCGCGCGACCACTTCGTGACCCGCTACGAGTGTCCCGTGTGCGCGCATCTCTTCCACACCGCCTACCACGCCGCCATGCATCTCCGGACGCATATTAAGGAGGGCTTGTGAGTATCACTACATACTATAAAACAAAGTCGCTTTCCGCTGTCTGTCCCTATGTATGCTTAGATCTTTAAAACTACGCTATTTTCACGCGGTTTTTTCAATAGATTCAATATGAAGATTTATATGTATAAAAATTCCCGAAATTCCCACGGGAACGGGCACAATGCGAGTGAAACCGCGGGGCACTACTATTATATATTATTCTATTGTACTTGTGTATGTCACTGACCTCTTCTTAAATGGCTGGACCGATTTGTATGTTTTTTTTGTATACATTTGTGTGGCACCCTGGATGGTTTAGATTCACACTAGCGACATCTATTGGGTTGCGGGTGGAACCACCGCGCCGGACAGCTAATATAGTCTAGATATTTTCGCATAAAGTTGATTTATAATATAATTTTTTTCTCCAGAATCCAGGAAGAGAGCAAAAGCGCAGTCCTCGCCATGGTCCTCCAGAATGCGCGCCGCATCCCCACGTCTAACCCGCCCGCCCCCGCCCCCGACTCCGCCCCCGCCCCCGACTCCGCCCCCGCCCCCGCCCCCGACGAGCGCTCCCGCGTCTGCAACATATGCGGCCAAACGTTCACCCACTTCACCTACCTAGAACAGCATCTCAACTCACACGCGACAGAACTCCATACAGAAAAACAGGAGAAGAAGTACCAATGTCCCATCTGCAGCAAATCCTTCAAGCTGCACTACTACCTGAAGCTGCACAGCTTCACGCACTCCAAGGAGAAGCCCTTCATATGCCAGCAGTGCGGCAAAGGGTTCATCACCAAGGGCAAGCTGAAGAGACACCTGGAGACGCATCAGGGGTTGAAGAAGTACCAGTGTCATGTGTGCTACAAGTTCTTCACGAGGCCAAGCTACTTGCGCATTCACGTGCGGACTATACACGGCGTGCACGGGCCGCACGACGCGTTCAGGGGGCTCGGGGGGGTGAGGTGAGGGGGGCAGGCGAGGGGTTAGGGAGTTTAGTGCGGTAAGGGGTGGAGTTTGGGCTTGTGAATATAGATACAATATTTGTAAGTTATGAGGGGGCAGTCGAAGATATGATAGGGTTTTAGGGTGTTTAGAGGGGTGCAATAAGGGGGGGGAGTTTGGGGGTGGAAGAGGTAGTTCATAAGTTTACTTATAAGGGGGTGTAAATGTATATATAGGATAGTTTAGAGGGAAGGGATGAAAAATAGGGAATGGTTAAAGGGTGTAAATAGTTTATAGATTTTGTTGTGAGTTGCGGTGTAAATATATTTAGGAAATATTGTTACTTAAATATGTATTGACTAGCAGCGCCCCGCGGTTTTACCCGCGTTGTGCCCGTTCTTATGCAAATTTCTGGACGGGAATTGGCCTATAACCTTCCCGTTGAATGTGGCTATCCATTACAAAAATAATTATTCAAATCGGACTGGCAGTTTCTGAGAAACGCGTTCAAACAAACAAACTCTGCAGTTTTATTATATTAGTATAGATATGTGAAGGGTGAATATGAAACACGGATTTATTTTAGTTAATTATTAAGTTGATTTAGTTATAAGTTCCTGGTTTTCTGTTATCTCATCCCCTAGGAAACGTGGGATAAATGTTATCTTCAAGTACTTAATACATTTCACAAAATAAAATAGATTATTAAAAGTGTACAATTTGAGAGATGAATTTAGTGACTAAAATTATGATCAAAACTGAAATCGGAATTAAAAAATCACTAAATAAATTATCTTCTGTCCCTTTCTTGCATAACGGTTTTCTGCACTGACCTCTATATATATGGACTGTCTGTTACCATACAAATGACAGCTAATTTTGTGTGCCAATTTGAAGCGCCACTGCGAGTGTCCCGAGAACTAATTCTGACGTTCACTGCAAGCAAATAGGGTACCACAGTCGACTTAAGACATCACTAATTTTAGTTCCATGGACATTCGTATCTGCCTACAGTGGCCTACAGCGCCAAAATGGCGACACTCAAATAGGCACAAAATTATTATGACTGCAGCCTGTCCAGTGTATATAATAGAGGTCAGTGATTTTCTGTATGTAAGAGGAAAAAGGTTTAGTGACTCCATTCCATTCTTACCATCACTGAATCCTTTTCATCAACGGAATAAGTTGTCTTCGGTAGAAAAATCAATCTTGATGGTTTTAATATAACTCTTGTTAAAAAAAATACAAGCGGTCTCATTAACAACCAAACTACACCTACAGACTACACCAGCTTCACTCTATTGACAGTTCTGTCTTAAGTTTTAGTTTGGTTTAATCCAAACCTTTGTTCATAATATTAGTGTACTAGCCCCGCAGTTTTACCCGCGTAGTAGCCGTTCCTGTGGGAATTTCGGGATAAAAAATAGCCTGTAACCTTCGCGGTGAATGTGACTATCTAATACGAAAAGAATTATTCGAAACGGATTGGTAGTTTCTGAGTTATGCGCGTTCAAACAAACAAACTTTTTAGTTTTATTATATTAGTAATTAATAGTATGTTGAATGGCGCGGATCTATACTAATATTATAAAGCTGAAGAGTTTGTTTTGTTTGTTTGTTTGTTTGTTTAAACGCGCTAATCTCAGAAACTACTGAACCGATTTGAATAATTCTTTCACTGTTAGATAGTCTATTTATCGAGGAAGGCTATAGGCTACATTTTATCCCGAAATTCCCACGGGAACGGGCACAACGCGGGTAAAACCGCGGGGCGGTGCTAGTGTAAAATAAATATTTTTACATTAATAGAAGTTGTTGTGTTAATAAATTGTGGTTTTTATAGGCTGTTGTTTCTTTTTAGTAATTACTAGCTACGCCCAGCGGTTTTACCCGCGTCGTGCCCGTTCCCGTGGGAATTTCGGGATGAAATATAGCCTATGGCCTTCACCTTGAATGTGGCTATCCGTTACAAAAATAATTATTCAAATCGGATTGGTAATTCCAGAGATTAGCTCGAACAAACAAACGAAGAATTTTACCTCTTTATAATACGACATGACAGATTCATAAATAATATCATGGAAGGTAAAGTAGAATGAAAGCGAGGTAGGGGAAGGCCTAGAATCAGTTACATGAGTCAGATTAAAGAAAAAGTGTCTGTCATGTCTTATAGAGATGTGAAGGAACTTGCACTGAACAGGAATAGATGGAGAAGTCTGCATCGGACTCACCGACAAGAGACGAGCTCTTAAATTTATGATGATGATAATATTAGTAATTATTAAGTCTATATCCTCACTGTACTGATATCTTCAGTGAGATTAGAGGCCTTTGCCCAACAGTGGGACATTACAGGCTAATACTAATAGTACAGCGTATCTCCGCTGGACGAACACCTCAAAATAAAAGGTACGTGTTTCAATAATATACTTTATTTATATGACAACAATATATTAAATATCCTCAACGCCGGTCTTCATCCAGATCAGTACTCGTCGTTCTCGAACGGATGGTCCTTGTGACCCTGAGCCCTGGAGCGGAAAGATATGGTTTTATAAGTCACTACCAACGCCTCGTTGCACCCGTTCCCGCGGGAATTTCGGGATAAAAATTGCCTATAAACCTTCCTGTTGAATCTGGCTATCTATTACAAAAAGATTTTTTCTAATCGGACTGATAATTCCTGAGATTACCTCGAACATACAAACAAACAAACTTACAAATTTTACCTCTTCATAATTAGTATAGACTAGCAGCGCCCCGCGGTTTTACCCGCGTTGTGCCCGTTCCCGTGGGAATTTCGGGAATTTTTTTACATAAAAACCTTTCTCTTGAATCACTCTACCTATTACAAAAAACCGCATCAAAATCCGTTGCGTAATTTTAAAGATTTAAGCATACAGACAAACATACAAAAATAGCGACTTTGTTTTATACTATGTAGTGATAACAGTCAGTCAAAGAGGACTCACTCAATGTTAGGGACGAGCCGTCCGTTGCAGTCGAAGGAGTCGATCAGGGCCAAGTCGTCTGCGGTCAGCTTGAAGTCGAACACGTCGAAGTTGGACTCGATACGCGACCGAGTGACGGATTTGGGAATCACGACGATACCGCGGTCGATCTGGTACCTGTGTGTGTAACAAAAGTGTTGAATATGTTGCGGTCAAAATGCATTGCAGTCGCTAGTCCGCTAACAGCCTCCGTGGTCTTGTGGTTTGAGCGCTCTGCTCACGATCCGAAGGTTCCGGGTTTAATTCCCGGTGGGAACATCTATCTATCTCACAAAAATCTCTTTGTGAGACTGCCCTCAGTTTGGTTAGGGCATTGCAGGCTGAATCACCTGATTGCCCGAAAATAAGACGATTCCGTGCTTCGGAGGGCACGTTAAGCCGTCGGTCCCGGTTACTTTCTACGGATAGTAGTCGTTACATGAGCCAGTCAGAGGCCTTTGACGGCTCAATAACTCTGACACCAGGATTGGTCAGGGTGACCATCCACTCGATGAGGAAGAAGACCGAACAGTACTCGAAATAGAGAGATACATAGTCAATCGCTCACCTAATAAGCACCTGCGCGGGCGTCTTGCCGAGCCTCTTGGCCAGTTGCACGAGGCGCGGCTCGTCGAGCAGGCGCGGGTCGCCGGGCTGCGCCCACGGGCGGTCCGGCGAGCCCAGCGGGGAGTACGCCGTCAGCGCGATCCCCAGCGAGCGGCACAGGGCCTGCAGCCGCTTCTGGGTCAAGTACGGGTGGCACTCCACCTGCAATACATCCCGTACCACTAGGGAGGGGGAGGGGGAGGCGAGCCCAGCGGGGAGTACGCCGTCAGCGCGATCCCCAGCGAGCGGCACAGGGCCTGCAGCCGCTTCTGGGTCAAGTACGGGTGGCACTCCACCTGCAATACATCCCGTACCACTAGGGAGGGGGAGGGGGAGGCGAGCCCAGCGGGGAGTACGCCGTCAGCGCGATCCCCAGCGAGCGGCACAGGGCCTGCAGCCGCTTCTGGGTCAAGTACGGGTGGCACTCCACCTGCAATACATCCCGTACCACTAGGGAGGGGGAGGGGGAGGCGAGCCCAGCGGGGAGTACGCCGTCAGCGCGATCCCCAGCGAGCGGCACAGGGCCTGCAGCCGCTTCTGGGTCAAGTACGGGTGGCACTCCACCTGCAATACATCCCGTACCACTAGGGAGGGGGAGGGGGAGGCGAGCCCAGCGGGGAGTACGCCGTCAGCGCGATCCCCAGCGAGCGGCACAGGGCCTGCAGCCGCTTCTGGGTCAAGTACGGGTGGCACTCCACCTGCAATACATCCCGTACCACTAGGGAGGGGGAGGGGGAGGCGAGCCCAGCGGGGAGTACGCCGTCAGCGCGATCCCCAGCGAGCGGCACAGGGCCTGCAGCCGCTTCTGGGTCAAGTACGGGTGGCACTCCACCTGCAATACATCCCGTACCACTAGGGAGGGGGAGGGGGAGGCGAGCCCAGCGGGGAGTACGCGGTTAGCGAGCGACACAGGGAGTGCAGCCGGTTTTAGTCTTCACTTGAGAGTAAAAACGAGAGTTTTGTAGACATAAAGAAATTTACCTATAAAATTGGATGCAACTTAGAGAAAACCTTTTACTTGTATGCTTCCCCCACAGGGCCTATTCTGGTATTCCCCTGTCACGAATATTCCTGAAATTTCCTGAAATGTCTGATGGAGTTTTTCTTGGTCTTATTTTATGTCACTCACACACAGACACCACTCAGTTTCATATTCACTAATCCCTACTAGTATTCATGGCATGCTTATGGCGTGACTAACCTCTGATCAAAATATATTAAAGTTCGAATCATCGAATCGAGAAAATAAGTAGACATGTCTGTCTGTCTACAAAGGTGTCTCCGTCCATTTATCTACGTTCTCCCCTAAAATTTAATTAAAATTTCCTACAAGTATCTATAATCTATTTTTTTTTTTGTGATTGGCACAAAATGTGGTTAAATGTCGTCAATTTTCCAGCCAAAGACGATTGCTTGTGAGGAGGAAAAAGGTTTAGAGATAGGATAAGAATGAAATAAAATCACTAAACCTTTTTCCTCTTCAGGAGCAATCGTTTTCGGCTGGAAAATTGACGACATTGGTCCACATTTTGTGCCAATCCAAAAAAAAAGAGTATACAAACAGCACAGCACCTGCAACATCTGCGGCTTCACCTCCGCCACCGCCATCACTCTCTCGATCTGCCTCTTGTTGAAGTTGGACAGCCCGATGCTCCTCACCACGCCTTCTTTCACCAGCTTCTCCATCTCCTTCCACGTGTCCACGTAGTCCACGTCCGAGAACAGGATCTTGTTGTTCTCGTCGGTCGGTAAGATGGGGCCACCTTCCTACGGGGTGGAGTGGGGGGGGGAGTGTGAGAGACAGTTAGTAAGTAGATAAGTATCGAAACATAGTGCCTCATAAAAAAACTTCAGGTTACATAGCGCCTCGGTGGTCTAGTGGTATGTGCGCTCGCCTCTCTCGGTCAAGACTGAGATCCCGGGTTCAATTCCTGGGTCGAGCGAAAACATGTTTCCTACTTTTCAAACATGGCTCGGGTTTGAGATCACCAACCCGCATTTGGCAAGCGTGGTGATTACGACATCCTCCTCACTGTACTGATATCTGAGTGAGATGAGAGGCCTTTGACCAGCAGTGGGACATTACAGGCCAATACTTTTTTTTTACTTTGTTTTTTGTTACTGGGCAACCGCAGTGAGCTGTCGGGGTTTTAGACCAACTTAGGCCCTCGGTATTCTCTATAGTAAAAGTCTTGTCACAAAACTCCTTATACGGGTTACAGGGAAAATCGTGCTAGATCCGTTAAGGGCGTGGAGTACCCATCATTTCTGACTTATTTCACTATGAAACACCCTAAACTTAACCCTTTTCAAGATATTCGACTTTAAATTTATTCTGATCGCTGGTAAAAAATACAATACTGATGCAATCAAGTACAGGACAGATCGCCTCAACTCAGCTCATCTAGGACTCGACGGACCCAAGGCAGAAATATTCATGTCGGAGCATCTCACGCCTCAAGCATCGAGGCTCTACTTTTTAGCGAGAGAATTTCGGAAGACAGCGGGATATGAGTACTGCTGGACGTCAAATGGTTTAATCTACTTGCGGAGAAAACAAGGTGACCCATATATCTTAGTTAGAAACGAAGATCAACTACAAAAACTAAGGAATAATTGACTAATTTATCATACTAATAACTCTTTTTATAATTCATGCATGCACTTTTGCTACTTACTATTAATATTAACTATGAATTTAAAGGTACAATTCTCCTTAAAAAAACTACACAGTACACAAACTCATCTTCACACATTAGGTGCTATATATAAAAAACAAAATACTCGTCAAGCATCATCTACGGTAACACAACAACTAAAAGTATACATAACCACCAAACACATAAGAGTCATTAAAAAAATACTCTACTTTGATCTGATCCACTTAACTTCCACTGAGACTTAAACATAAAATTAACATGGACCTAATTGACATAGCTGAAGACATTGATATGTCCTGCGCAGTTCCTTGTCGAGCTATAAGAGACTTGACGTCTCTCCAAAGCATAAATTTGCAATCTAGCAATAATTTAAATGTATTACACATGAATATCAGAAGCGTCAATAAAAACTTTGATTCACTACTAGTATACATCACACTGCTAAAAATAGATATCCATGTTATAGTATTATCGGAATGCTGGTGTGATGAAAATTCATTACCCCCGCTTATAGACGAGTACAATATGGGTTTCACGAAGCGTAGCTTCAATCAAAATGACGGTGTCATTATATATACTAAAAAAGATCTTGAAGCTACTATCGAGGAAATAGAAATGCAGGATGCTAACTGTCTATTAGCCAAGATTAACAACACTGTAGTATATGGTATATATAGGCCTTATTGTTTCAAAAACATACAACCGTTCCTCGACTCCCTGGATACTTTATTGAGCAAAACTAAAAATACCAACATTATTTTAACTGGTGACATTAATATTGACACTCTTGATAAATCCATCACTACCCAGGAATATCTGGATACAATAGGGTCGCACGGCCTACAAAACGCAATTAGCATACCTACTCACGGTGCCACTTGCTTGGATCACTTCATGTGTAAGTCCCCTTATGAATTTCAGTGCTTTGTTTTGGAAACTGACATTACAGATCACTATCCTATTCTTCTTTCAATGCCTAGGGCTCCAGCCCGAAAAACTGATTCATATAGTAGTCCTGAAATAACCTGTACCAACTACGACTCTCTTGATTATGATATTAAAAATTTTAACTGGGAATACTACTTTAATATAGATGACCCAAATCTAGCAGCCCAATACTTAATTGAAACTCTCCAAAAACTAATAAAAAATAACACAAAGACCAAGTCGATAACCAAGAGATATCAACCGCTAAAACCATGGATAACTCCTAGTCTAGTAAAATGTTTTAAAAAAAGGGATCGCTTACACCACTTAATTAAGAAAAACAACACCTACGTCAATTTACAGGCACGTACAGAACATAACGATAATTTACTGGAAAAATATGTTAAGGTAAGGAAAATCTGTAGTGATATAGCGCAATTGTTTAAACGTAACTATTTTAGAGACAAAATACACAAATACCGAAAAGATAATAAAGGAACATGGGATACTATAAAAGATATGTGTAATATTAAGAAAAGAGACACAAAGTCTTCTGCACTGCTCAAAATAAGATCTACTCATAAAGAGTCTCTAAATACTGTTAATAAATATTTCACAACGATAGGAAGCCAATTAGCTGAGCAAATTTTGCAAAAAAAAGGCACTACACACGTTCCGTTAACAACTATCACCACAACAAATAACTTTAACACCATGTGGTGTAGTCCAACTGACAATATAGAAATTGACAACATAATTAGAAAACTAAAAAAGAAAAGCGCTCCAGGGATTGACAATATATCTGCAATGATCCTCGCAAAGTCGCATAATGTCTTATGTCCCTTAATTTCTCATCTGTGTAATCTTAGTATCTCTACAGGAATTTTTCCAACCATTTTCAAAAAAGCAGTTGTGATTCCAATTCACAAAGAAGGAGATGTAACACTTGCATCTAATTATCGACCAATCTCATTGCTCGGTACCATAAGTAAAGTCCTAGAAAAGGTTATAAACATTAGACTTATTAACTACTTAGAAAGTAAGGGATTAATTTCGCCTAATCAGTTCGGGTTCAGGCATGGTAAAAGTACTGAAGATGCAGTATCGGGGTTATCGGCGGACATAACGGAATGTTTAGACAAAGGAGAATATTGTTTGGCCATTTTCCTCGACCTAAAAAAAGCATTCGACACTGTCTCTATTCCCCTGCTCTTACATAAAATGGAAAGATTAGGGATTAGAGGTATCTTACTCGACTGGTTCCGCAGTTATCTTACGGACAGACAGCAGGTGGTCAAAGTGGGCAATTTTTATAGTTCAAGTCTACCGATTACATATGGAATCCCACAGGGTAGCACCCTTGGTCCTACTCTATTTTTAATATATGTAAACTCGCTGTGCAACTTAGTTATCGACCAAGGACAGATTTATGCCTTTGCAGATGATACTGCGGTATTATTTAAGGGAAAGAATTGGCTGGCTGTTCAAAGATCTGCAGAAGCTGAACTACGTATAGTCTCTAACTGGCTCAACGATAATCTCTTGACTCTAAATATAGCCAAAACTAAATTCGTCTGCTTTAGTATCAACAAAACTAGAATGGCGCCAACTGAACTTAATATAAAAGCACATCAATGTAATATAACGGACCTACGTCATGCTACTTGTAGCTGTCCCTCACTCTCAAGAACTGAAACCCACAAATACCTAGGCGTTATAATTGACCAAAATTTAAACTGGCAGTCCCATATATATACTCTAAGCAAAAAAATCAGGCGTTTACTCCACATCTTTAAAATTCTTCGCGAAGTTGCAGATGCAAAACTAATAACTAACATCTACACCAGCCTGTGCCAATCTTTACTGACGTATTGCATAACATTATGGGGTGGTACAGCTGCTACTCACCTTATACCGCTGGAAAGAGCACAGAGGGCCATTATCAAAGTTATGCTTCGCAAACCTCGCAAATATCCGACTTCCGAATTATATAAGGAGGCCCAAATCCTAACTGTCCGTCAACTGTTTATTAACCGCGCAATTCTTAAGCATCACAGAAGTGTTGACCTTTCATCGCTTCCTGTAACTAAAAGAAGAGTCCAGACCCCCATAACAGCGGTCAGGACCAAATTCGCCCAGTGCCAACTACTATTTTTGTGCCCATATTTATATAGAAAACTCAACGACTTGTCTCCAATTTACAAAATGAATAGGGTTAAACTGAAACTCCATCTAAAATTACTCTTACTCGATTTAGACTATCCTGCTACCGAACTGCTCTTGACACCATTAAGATGATTAACAACGGCCTTATAGCTCTTAAATGCACTCGGTTAAATCATACGTAGGGTACACAACTTGTTTTCTTGCAATAATATACTTCTTTATTCAAGTACCTATTCTACATTATTTGCGAGTTAGAGTACTTAGCAACAAGTATCTTATAACATACTTTTTAAACTCATACTTTAATCGTTAAAGTTAATTAACTTAAATTAAGGTTAAATAAATTTAACGATCAAAGTATCTTATAACTTAGACCACACAACTCTCACTACTACTCTTGCACACCGTTCCCCACACACCATACTACTCGATACTCGTACATCAACACTTAACTCTTCCACGCACTCACCTGAAGACGAACATACACACATACAAAATGCCCACTCATTATACTCGTACCAATATTTATTTACCCACTCATACAGATACAATGCTTATCATCGCACACTTACACTCCTTACAACACATCGATCTTGTAAATTACTACGAGTAAACTACAGACGCAAAGTACCCCCATCCTACATTTTTTGACAAGTTTTATGTTACATTGTATAATATTTTTACTATCACCAAAACACCTGTTATTCTATTGTGTTTAATTGTTTGTTCATGCGTTGGAATATTTATTAGACATAACAAATTAATGAACTTTGTGTACTTTTAGCAATAACATTATGGTGTTAAAAATTAGTAAGTAAGTACCTTATTACTTTAGTCTATTAGGTATAAAATATAAGTATGTAATGACTATTTAATCTTATTGTAAGTAGTTATCAACATTAATTATACATAATTTAAGATAATAAATGAAAGCACACCGTGCTTAGGCACCAGCAGTGTCCTAATTGTTGAGGTGGAGGGTTGATACTCTGAGATACAGGTTATCCCCAGTTCAGATGTCAACCCACCATAATCAAACATTGTACAAATTTAATACTACCGTCTATTGTATGATTATGGTGAGAAATAAACGATTTATTTATTTATTTATTTAATTTTTTCATTGAAAATTGCCGATTTTTGGGCTACAAAATTTAATTTTGTTTATTTTGTGTGTCTTATTATTATTATTACATGTGTAATAAGATGCTTTAGGACGTCAATCATTAAAATAGTACATAAGCAATCGTAATAAAAATCGGCAATTTAAAAAAAATATATTAAAAGTCGAATATCTTGAAAAGGGTTACGTTTAGGGTAGGGTGTTTCATAGTGAAATAAGTTAGAAATGATGGGTACTCTACGCCCCTAACGGATCTAGCACGATTTTTCCTGTAGCCCTGTATAACCTTCCAATAACCGTCCCATCAGATAGGTCCATCCACATCAGAGATTAGCCTCATTTTTCTGCGACATATTATTATGTGCGTTTGTCGTTACAACTGTCTGATACAACCAGGCAAGTATTATTGACTATAGATACTTATGTGTAGTGATTTCTTCTCTCTCACCTTAAACGCATGGGGCCAGTGAATGAGGTACAAGTCCAGGTACTTGACATTCAGGTTGTCCAAAGACTGCTGCAGCGCGCCGCGCACCAGGTCCGGCCGGTGGAAGGTGTTCCACAGCTTGGACGTGATGAACAGGTCTTCACTGCAAGAATGGAGGGAGGGGGTGAGACGGCGATATGCGAAGACGATGAGAGGGAATGGGATGTAAGATGGGTCGCGTAAGTAAATACAATCCAGTGCTTCTCTAATGCTGGGGCCACACCTATGCCATATGCCATAGAATATGTCATTAACCGTAGGTGTAGCCACGACTATGCGTCATAATTTGACAATAGCATTGACAATGCCATTTGGCGTATGCGATAGCTCGAGTGGCGGTACATCAAAGAGATGAATGCGAGAGTTAAATGCATGAAGCGGCCACACTACGTATTGTCAGTGTGCGTCGAGAGCGCAACGGGTTCGGACGTATTTGCTTATTACGACGGATTTGCCTCAAAATCGCACGTTTTTGTCTATACGTACTAGTTACACACTATGGCGACAGAGTGGAGTAACAACAAAATTATTACTTTTCTTGAGATTCTGCAAACATGGTCTCTTTATTCGATAATGATTTAATAAAGTCAAATAATATAAATTAACTCTCATGAAATATAGAGCTCTGTCGACGTCCATCTTGCCTGAATTGAAGTAAATTCAATGCCGTTGTCAATGTCAAATTTTTCCAATAAATGAACATTGACATTGACAGTTTAAGTGTAGCCACCCACTATATTGCATTGAAAATTATTGCATTCAATGGGCATTGACATTGAGCGTAAGTGTGGCCCCAGCATAACCATTTATCATCAAATTGTGATTTTTTTGGTTCAAAACCTCACGCTCCCCACTAACGCCATCTAGTGATAGAAAAAATAACTATGCAATAGCTTTACCGCGGCAGCCCCCGAGTGCCACACGTCTTTTTCTTTTTCATGTCTTGTAGTAGTAGAGAGAAAGCCTTCTTTAAGAAAAAATGACGAAAATTCACCCTTACTCTTCAGAAAGTAATCGTGTTTTATGAACTTTTTACTTTACAGGCCCTGTAGCATTAGGGAAAGTCCTCTCTAAGAAAAATTACAAAAATTCACTTAATTGTGATTTTTCGTAATTGGTTTTATTTTACAGGCCATGTAGCAGAAGATAGAAAGTACTCTTTAAAAAATATTACGAAAATTGACCATTTCTCCTCAGTAATGGCTGATTTTCGTAATTGTTTCATCTACCCTCACCGTGTGACCACCCCCTCCTTGATCTTGGCGGTGATGGCCTCCCCCACCTCGGCCTCGTTTTCGTACAAGTACGCGCAGTCGATGTGCCGGTACCCGATGTCGATGGCGTCTTTCACCGCCTGCGTCACCTCGCCGGGCTTGGACTGGGGACAAATATATGTTGTTAACCGTACCGTACCCGCGTTATACCCATTCCCGTGGGAATTCCAGGATAAAATATATCCCATGTGCTATTCTGATGTATTACCTATATTACTGTAAAGTTTCATCAAAATCGGTAAAGTAGTTTTTGCGCGAAAGACTAACAAACATACATACATACATCCATCCTCACAAACTTTCGCATCGCTGCTGTCTGTCTGTCCCTATGTATGCTTAGAAATTTAAAACTACGCAACGGATTTTGATGCAGTTTTTTTAAAAAGATATAGATTATAGAGTGATTCTAGGCGGAAGGTTTATATGTACAACAATTTCCGAAATTCCCACGGGATAGTAGGATAGTTGACACCCAAACGTCGTCAAGACTTCCTAGTTTAATTACATAGATTCCATCTGAGAATTCCATTCATAAAGAAATAAATAAATAAAAATAAATTTGTTGTCATAAAAAAATCATAAATAACAAAAAGGAAATTAAAAACATACAGAATTTGACTGTTGGCTGTAACTCAGCTGTTGCTGTACGAGACAGAACCCGCACTGCGCTGGTTTTCAGTTACCGCCATTCCACATTCATTTTAGGATCGTCCTACTCATAACTGACAGTCCATTAATCCAGTAGGTACGCCCGAGGGTTATCTCATGTTGTTCTCAACACATCCCCGAGAGTCAGGGTCTTATGTTGTTGATAAACGATGATAACTTCATGTGGAGTGGAACTTAGATAACCCAACCAAATCCGTCCAGTAGTTTTTTGCGTTTTTGCGCCTTAGTTTTACTCGTATTGCTACCATTCCTATGGGAATTTCGGGATATAATTTTGGTTAAATCTTCCTGCTTAATACACCTATCGAATAGAACAAGAATTATTCAAATCGGACTGGTAGTTCCTGAGATAATCGCATGCAAAGAAACTAAAGAATTTAATTTTTCAGGGTTATTATATCAGAGTTATATTGTTAATTTCACAGTTGACGAACACTGATAAGAAATATTTGCTTTATTTATTGCTACTGATAGTAAAAAACTATAACAATAATAGTATGAACAATTAGTGTGTTTATTTAGTAGACCAAATAAGTCCAAATTATTGTTAACTAGCAGCGCCCCGCGGTTTTACCCGCGTTGTGCCCGTTCCCGTGGGAATTTCGGGAATTTTTTAACATAAAAACCTTCCTCTTGAATCACTCTACCTATTACAAAAAACCGCATCAAAATCCGTTGCGTAATTTTAAAGCTTTTAATGCTTAAGCATACAGACAAACAGACAAACAAACAGACAATAATAGCGACTTTGTTTTATACTATGTAGTGACTAGTCATGTCCTGCGGTGTTACCCGCGTTGTGATAATCACTACATATCCCCGGCCGCGTCTGTCCGTCTGTTCGTGATAAACTCAAATACTACTGCACGGATGTTGACGCTGTTTTTAGGGTTCCGTAGCCAAATGGCAAAAACGGAACCCTTATAGATTCGTCATGTCTGTCTGTCTGTCTGTCCGTCCGTCTGTCTGTCTGTCTGTCCGTATGTCACAGCCTTTTTTCTCCGAAACTATAAGAGCTATGTTGTTGAAACTTAGTGTGTAGATGTATTCTGTGAACCGCATTAATATTTTCACACTAAAATAGAAAAAAAATAAAATTTTAGGGGGGTCTCCCATACTTAGAAATGAAAAAAATATTTTTTTTTTCATCAAACCCATACGTGTGGGGTATCTATGGATAGGTCTTCAAAAATGGTATTGAGGTTTCTAATATCATTTTTTTCTAAACTGAATAGTTTGCGCGAGAGACTCTTCCAAAGTGGTAAAATGTGTGTCCCCCCCCCTGTAACTTCTAAAATAAGAGAATGATAAAACTAAAAAAAATATATGATGTACATAACAATGTAATCTAACACCGAAAATTGGTTTGAACGAGGTCTAGTTAGTATTTTTTTTTTTACGACATAAATCGTAAACCGCAAAAAAATACTGATTATTCATTCAATAACTCAAATCTAAATAAAAAAACATTTATTTCAAGAACTTCTTTATTATGTTACTCGCTGCTACGGAACCCTTCATGGGCGAGTCCGACTCGCACTTGGCCGCTTTTTTAAATAGATTGAGTGATTCAAGAAGAAGGTTTATATGTATAAAAATTCCCGAAATTTCCACGGGAACGGGTACAGCGCGGGTAAAACCGCGGTACTCTTAAGTATGTAGGTAGGTAAGAAAAAAGTTTTTGACAGCTCCATCCATAGATATAATAATATTTGACTTTGAAAGGACACCATTTTGATATTGACATAGACATATTTTTTACATTCTGCAGTCTACACACGAAAATAGGTAGAATGAATAATTTCTTTACAATTGGTTTATAAATAAACTACAAGCCCCCCGCGGTTTTACCCGCGTTGTGCCCATAGCCGTAGGAATTTCGGGATATTTTACACTTATAAACAGTCCTCTTGAATTACTCTATCTATTAAAAAACGGCATCAAAATCCGTTGCGTAATTTTAAAGATCTAAGCATACATAAGGACAGACAGACGGCGGAAATCAATGATTTATACTATGTAGTGATGATTAAAAGTGGATTATAAATTATAACACATAATAAAAGTGTACATAAGTAAGTACAAAGTAAATAATAATAAAAACTTACCAGCCAAGTCCCGAGTCCGATGACAGGAATAGTATTTCCATCATTTAATTTGAGTACCGGAACCGACATCGTACAGTCAGCCAAAAATGTGGTCTACCACCCTACGGTTGAGATTCATTTGAACGTCATGAAACAACAAGGTCAATTTTCATTTAATAATAGAGGTCCAACTAAGTCACCCAATGATGTCAAATGTCAGGCATCTCAGATAACAGACAAAACGTCATAACATAATTGTGCATAGAAAAGTCAACCTTAGCGATCGTTACATCTCGCAGAAACTTTTGTCAAAAGTGGTAGACCACTTTCTTGGCCGACCGTACACAACCGCTTTATTTCCCGCTTAAACTGAAATGAGACGTCAAACCAAGGAGGTTATCATTTGTTATCTAATATTTAACATAAGTTTGTTTGACACGACGAAGAAGAAGACTCTATCTATAAAAAAACCGCGTCAAAATCTGTGCAGTAGTATTTGAGTTTATCGCGAACAGACAGACGCGGCCGGGGACTTTGTTTTACAATATGTTTCGACAAGTCCGTTGGCACAGTGGCAGTGAGAGCGCTTACTGTGTCGGGGGTTGCGGGTTCGATTCCCGCCCGGAGTCAACAATATGTGCAGACATAGTTGTTGGCGACGACGTCTGGGTATCAATTAGATATTGTTGTAAAGTATTTGTGTATGTATATGTAGTAGTATCAGTGAGTTAGATTCCATAATACAAGCTTAGAGCTTACTTTGGGTCTAATTAACCGTGAGTGAATTTATCCGGATATATATTTATTTAAACTACTATAGTCGATTTCCCAGCCGAAGAGGATTCCTTCTGAAGAGAAAAAAGGTTTAGCGACTTCATTCCATTCTTGGCACGTTAAGCCGTCGGTCCCGGTTACTCTACGGATAGTAGTCGTTACATGAGCCATGTCAGAGGCCTTTGGCGGCTCAATAACTCTGGCACCAGGATTGGTCAGGGTGACCGTCCACTCGATAAGAAGATTCCATTCTTGCCATCACTGAATCCTTTTCATCGACGGAATAAGTCGACTTTGGTCAAAAAATCAGTCGTAATGGTTAGAATTTTAAGTCTCGTTAAATAAAATACAAGCGGTCTCATTAACAACCAAACTACACGTAAACGTAACGCACACAAGACTACACCTACTTCACTCTATCAACAGTTCTGTCTTAAGTTTTAGTTTGGTCTAATCTAACGGATTTTGACGCGGTTTTATTTAATAGTAGAGTGATTAAAGAGGAATAGTATAAAAATCCCGAAATTCCCACGGGAACCTATGTATAAAAACTCCCGAAATTCAACGGCACAACGCGGGTAAAACCGCGGGGCACTGCTAGTATTAGTATAGATTGGTAGGCCTCCATCTCAAGAGTTTATCTTGTAATATTTTATTTTAAAACGTAAATAATTATAAATACTCGAAGATAAGTTGTAATGTAGGTAAATAACATCAAGTAGTATCGTGACTTGAAGTTTTATTGATAAAGTTGGTACGACTATTTGACATTTGACAAGTTGTCACAGTGGCAGTGAGAGCGCTTACCTACTACATAATTATGTGGGGGCAATCACTGACCTCTATTATATACACACTGGACTGGCTGTTACCATACAAATGACAGCTAATTTTGTGTGGCAATTTGAAGCGCCCCTGCGAGTGTCCCGAGAACTAATTCTAACAGCCTTATCACACTTGCGATTTACAAGCGTATTGAAAGCGAAACGTACGCGCGGCGTGTTCGTCGCGTTCCCGTAACCAATTCGCCGCGAGTGCGTCGCGATTTTGCCGCGATTGCGTAACGAATACGCTGCGCAGCCGTCAGTAAATCGCTGAGAGTGATCTGAGTCTTGGACAGTCACTTACATAATGGATTCCGACGAGGGAACACTTCTGTTAGCTTTATTGCTTCGAAGAAATAAGATGCGGAAACAAAAGCAGAAACGGCGTGTTTGGGAGGATCCATTTTTAAGTAATCGACTGCAAGAGAGCGACTATTATGTGCTGTTTCGTAAACGAATCAAAAATAATCCCAAAAAATTTCGTTCCTATCTGCGCATGTCAAGACTTACATTTTACGAGTTGTTAAATGTGATCCAAAATGATATAAGACGTGAAAACTCGCGTTTAAGATTGTAAAGTGGGTAGAAATGAATTTCGATGACGAATGTACGGCATGATGTCTCAACTCTTGACGCGGCGAACACGCTGCGCAGTCGCGGCGTATTCGTCACGCGGTCGCGGCGTAATCGCGACGTCTTCGCGGCGAATTGGTTACGGGAACGCGACGAACGCGCCGCGCGTACGCTTCGCTTTCAATACGCTTGTAAATCGCAAGTGTGATAAGGCTCTAACGTTCACTGCAAGCAAATAGGGTACCACAGTCGACATAAGTCATAACTAATTTTAGTTCCATGGACACTCGTATCTGCCTACAGTGGCTTACAGCGCCAAAATGGCGACACTCAAATAGGCACAAAATTATTATGACTGCAGCCAGTCCAGTGTATACAGGGTGTAATCGTTAAGTGTGCACAGGCGATTATTCCGTAACTATTGCAGATATCAAAAAACTTTAAACTGATATCGAAAGTACTTTACCTAATGAGTAAAATGACATTAATAACTTTTTAAAAATAAAACGAGAAATATCCAAAAAAAATACATTAATCACTCCCATACATTTTATTTCTTAGTAAGTACAAAATTTTGTATTCAAAGCATATGTTCGAAGTGACGTCCTCCTTGTGCAATACAATGACGAGCTCTAATGGCTTAATAGCCTATAATAGTGCAACCCCTTGGCCTGCCAGATCCCCGGATCTCACGCCTTGTGATTTCTTCCTATGGGGATTTGTCAAAGACCACGTGTACGCTGAGAGAGTACACAGCCTAGAAGAGTTACAGAATCGTGTACGTCGTGCAATTGCTTTAATTACTCCGCAAATGTTAAGGAAAGTTCATTTAGAAACTGTAAATAGAGCTCGTCATTGTATTGCACAAGGAGGACGTCACTTCGAACATATGCTTTGAATACAAAATTTTGTACTTACTAAGAAATAAATGTATGGGAGTGATTAATGTATTTTTTTTGGATATTTCTCGTATTATTTTTAAAAAGTTATTAATGTCATTTTACTCATTAGGTTAAGTACTTTCGATATCAGTTTAAAGTTTTTTGATATCTGCAATAGTTACGGAATAATCGCCTGTGCACACTTAACGATTACACCCTGTATAATAGAGGTCAGTGGGGGCAATCCAAGAGCAAAAGCGCAGTCCTCGCCATGGTCCTCCAGAACGCGCGCCGCATCCCCACGTCTAACCCAGGCCTTTGACAGCAGTGGGACATTACAGGCTAATTTAACAGCCTCCGTGGTCTTGTGGTTTGAGCGCTCGGCTCACGACCGGAGGTTTCGGGTTCGATTCCCGTTGGAGACAATATCTTACAAAAATCTCTTAAGTGCGACTGTCCTCAGTTTGGTTAGGGCATAGCAGGCTGAATCACCTGATTGCCCGAAAAGTAAGACGATTCCGTGCTTCGGAGGGAACGTTAAGCCGTGTCGGTCCCGGTTACTCTCTACGGATAGTAGTCGTTACATGAGCCATGTCAGAGGCCTTTGGCGGCTCAATAACTCTGACACCAGGACTGGTCAGGGTGACCGTCCACTCGATGAAGAAGACAGCCTAATACTACTAGTATAGCGTATCTCCGGTGGAAGAACACCTCAAAATAAAAGGTACGTGTTTCAATAATATACTTTATTTATATGACAACAATATATTAAATATCCTCAACGCCGGTCTTCATCCAGATCAGTACTCGTCGTTCTCGAACGGATGGTGCTTGTGACCCAGAGACCTGGAATAAAAAAATATGGTTTTACAAGTCACTAGCAACGCCCCGCGGCTTTACCCCCGTTGTGCCCGTTCCCATGGGAATTTCGGGATGTCAAACATGTGTACATTATATATTGTTATAAAGTATTTGTGTATGTATATGTAGTAGTATCAGTGAGTTAGATTCCATAACACAAGCTTAGAGCTTAGTTTGGGTCTAATTAACCGGGAGTGAATTTGTTCGGGAGTATTATATTATTAGTAACAGGCAGTCAAAGAAAACTCACGCAGTCATAGGGACGAGCCGTCCGTTGCAGTCGAAGGAGTCGATCAGGGCCAAGTCGTCTGCGGTCAGCTTGAAGTCGAACACGTCGAAGTTGGACTCGATACGCGACCGAGTGACGGATTTGGGAATCACGACGATACCGCGGTCGATCTGGTACCTGTGTGTGTAAGAAGAGTGTTCAATATGTTGCATTTTAAAGTGAAACTACGTTCACTTTAAGTGTACCCCTTCGCTTTTATTTTAAACTAGCTGTGCCCCGCGGTTTCACCCGCAGCGCCCCCGTTCCCGTGGGAATTTTGACATTTTTATTCCTTATTTTTGTTATATAAAAACCTTTTCCTGACAATAAGGAACACATTAAAAAAAATCATCCAATTTGGTGCAGTCGTTCTGAAGTTATGCGCTTAGCAACAGATTCAGTGATTCATTTTTATATTACTATAGATTTTTATGTGGCGTTTCGGTTCCTTTACAATTCAAAATGAGTAGTGTTCGCTTAAGATTAATCTTAAGAAACCAGTAAATATGTTGCAGTCAAAGTCCATTGCAGTCGCTTGCCCGACTAGCTCGGTGCGGAGCTCAACTGACCAATCACGATGCAGTAACAAAAGATTTTGACAATGTCAATGAGTCGTTTCACAGTCCAAATGCGCTGTGATTGGTGAATCGAACCCCGCACCGTTCTGCTTCAATGCAAACGCAACCTTAGAATGTTGATTTTACAGTTTTTATTTCTTAAGAAACCGAACAGTACTCGAAATAGAGAGATAAAAATGTTAAATAAAAGCGAAGTGTAATCGTTAACGTAGTTTTTATTCCAAGAGTTGTTCAATCCCTCACCTGATAAGCACTTGTGCGGGCGTCTTGCCGAGTCTCTTGGCCACTTGCACGAGGCGCGGCTCGTCGAGCAGGCGCGGGTCGCCGGGCTGCGCCCACGGGCGGTCCGGCGAGCCCAGCGGGGAGTACGCCGTCAGCGCGATCCCCAGCGAGCGGCACAGGGCCTGCAGCCGCTTCTGGGTCAAGTACGGGTGGCACTCCACCTGCAATACATCCCGTACCACTAGGGAGGGGGAGGGGGAGGCGAGCCCAGCGGGGAGTACGCCGTCAGCGCGATCCCCAGCGAGCGGCACAGGGCCTGCAGCCGCTTCTGGGTCAAGTACGGGTGGCACTCCACCTGCAATACATCCCGTACCACTAGGGAGGGGGAGGGGGAGGCGAGCCCAGCGGGGAGTACGCCGTCAGCGCGATCCCCAGCGAGCGGCACAGGGCCTGCAGCCGCTTCTGGGTCAAGTACGGGTGGCACTCCACCTGCAATACATCCCGTACCACTAGGGAGGGGGAGGGGGAGGCGAGCCCAGCGGGGAGTACGCCGTCAGCGCGATCCCCAGCGAGCGGCACAGGGCCTGCAGCCGCTTCTGGGTCAAGTACGGGTGGCACTCCACCTGCAATACATCCCGTACCACTAGGGAGGGGGAGGGGGAGGCGAGCCCAGCGGGGAGTACGCCGTCAGCGCGATCCCCAGCGAGCGGCACAGGGCCTGCAGCGGCTTCTGGGTCAAGTACGGGTGGCACTCCACCTGCAATACATCCCGTACCACTAGGGAGGGGGAGGGGGAGGCGAGCCCAGCGGGGAGTACGCCGTCAGCGCGATCCCCAGCGAGCGGCACAGGGCCTGCAGCCGCTTCTGGGTCAAGTACGGGTGGCACTCCACCTGCAATACATCCCGTACCACTAGGGAGGGGGAGGGGGAGGCGAGCCCAGCGGGGAGTACGCCGTCAGCGCGATCCCCAGCGAGCGGCACAGGGCCTGCAGCCGCTTCTGGGTCAAGTACGGGTGCACTCCACCTGCAATACATCCCGTACCACTAGGGAGGGGGAGGGGGAGGCGAGCCCAGCGGGGAGTACGCCGTCAGCGCGATCCCCAGCGAGCGGCACAGGGCCTGCAGCCGCTTCTGGGTCAAGTACGGGTGCACTCCACCTGCAATACATCCCGTACCACTAGGGAGGGGGAGGGGGAGGCGAGCCCAGCGGGGAGTACGCCGTCAGCGCGATCCCCAGCGAGCGGCACAGGGCCTGCAGCCGCTTCTGGGTCAAGTACGGGTGGCACTCCACCTGCAATACATCCCGTACCACTAGGGAGGGGGAGGGGGAGGCGAGCCCAGCGGGGAGTACGCCGTCAGCGCGATCCCCAGCGAGCGGCACAGGGCCTGCAGCCGCTTCTGGGTCAAGTACGGGTGGCACTCCACCTGCAATACATCCCGTACCACTAGGGAGGGGGAGGGGGAGGCGAGCCCAGCGGGGAGTACGCCGTCAGCGCGATCCCCAGCGAGCGGCACAGGGCCTGCAGCGGCTTCTGGGTCAAGTACGGGTGGCACTCCACCTGCAATACATCCCGTACCACTAGGGAGGGGGAGGGGGAGGCGAGCCCAGCGGGGAGTACGCCGTCAGCGCGATCCCCAGCGAGCGGCACAGGGCCTGCAGCCGCTTCTGGGTCAAGTACGGGTGGCACTCCACCTGCAATACATCCCGTACCACTAGGGAGGGGGAGGGGGAGGCGAGCCCAGCGGGGAGTACGCCGTCAGCGCGATCCCCAGCGAGCGGCACAGGGCCTGCAGCCGCTTCTGGGTCAAGTACGGGTGCACTCCACCTGCAATACATCCCGTACCACTAGGGAGGGGGAGGGGGAGGCGAGCCCAGCGGGGAGTACGCCGTCAGCGCGATCCCCAGCGAGCGGCACAGGGCCTGCAGCCGCTTCTGGGTCAAGTACGGGTGCACTCCACCTGCAATACATCCCGTACCACTAGGGAGGGGGAGGGGGAGGCGAGCCCAGCGGGGAGTAGGTACGCCGTCAGCGCGATCCCCAGCGAGCGGCACAGGGCCTGCAGCCGCTTCTGGGTCAAGTACGGATGGCACTCCACCTGCAATACATCCCGTACCACTAGGGAGGGGGAGGGGGAGGCGAGCCCAGCGGGGAGTACGCCGTCAGCGCGATCCCCAGCGAGCGGCACAGGGCCTGCAGCCGCTTCTGGGTCAAGTACGGGTGGCACTCCACCTGCAATACATCCTGTACCACTAGGGAGGGGGAGGGGGAGGCGAGCCCAGCGGGGAGTACGCCGTCAGCGCGATCCCCAGCGAGCGGCACAGGGCCTGCAGCCGCTTCTGGGTCAAGTACGGGTGGCACTCCACCTGCAATACATCCCGTACCACTAGGGAGGGGGAGGGGGAGGCGAGCCCAGCGGGGAGTACGCCGTCAGCGCGATCCCCAGCGAGCGGCACAGGGCCTGCAGCCGCTTCTGGGTCAAGTACGGGTGGCACTCCACCTGCAATACATCCCGTACCACTAGGGAGGGGGAGGGGGAGGCGAGCCCAGCGGGGAGTACGCCGTCAGCGCGATCCCCAGCGAGCGGCACAGGGCCTGCAGCCGCTTCTGGGTCAAGTACGGGTGGCACTCCACCTGCAATACATCCCGTACCACTAGGGAGGGGGAGGGGGAGTCTTGTCGGTGAGTCCGATGCAGACTTCTCCATCTATTCCTGTTCAGTGCAAGCTCCTTCACGTCTCTATACGACATGACAGACACTTTTTCTTTAATCTGACTCAAATGTAACTGATTCTAGGTCCCTACCTCGCTTTCCTTCAACTTTCATGATGTTATTTATGTATCTGTCATGTCGTATGAGATGCCTCTTCAGCATCAGACCTATTTCCTACATAAATCTACAAACAGCACAGCACCTGCAACATCTGCGGCTTCACCTCCGCGAACGCCATCACCCTCTCGATCTGCTTCTTGTTGAAGTTGGACAGCCCGATGCTCCTCACCACGCCTTCCTTCACCAGCTTCTCCATCTCCTTCCACGTGTCCACGTAGTCCACGTCCGAGAACAGGATCTTGTTGTTCTCGTCGGTCGGGAAGAGGGGGCCGTCTTCCTGTGGGGTGGAGTGGGGGGTGAGTGAGTGAGAGGGGGGGGGGGCAGTGAGGGAGTAAGTAACTATTACCCTGTATAACTGAGGAACAGCGTCATATAGTGAAAAAATAGTTATATTATGGTCTTAAATGGCTTGGTATTACAGTAGAACCTCGATAAGTTAAAGTCCAAGGGAAACACAAAATATTTTAAGTTATAGAGGTTTTAAGTTATCAAGGGTCTATGTTAGGGATAGGTTAATATAGAGGTAGGTATGTACATATGTATGTCAGAAGGACATCAATTTTAGTACAGGAAGTAATTAAGTAATGTAACGCCCCAGTGCTGGACAAAGGCCTCTCATCACCTCAGATATCATTACAGTGAGGAGGATGTCGTAATCACCGCGCTTGACTAACGGGTTGGTTGGTTATAGAAAAAATACAAAATCCTACTTCGTTAATTCGTTTCGAGTAGATCAGTAGCGATCAGATAGAAATGCCGCTATCGACCACCCATCTAAGTAGGGGTCGAGGTGCACGTTGCTTAACAACCCCAACTAAAACCGCTTGGTCAAACAACGCCACGAGAATAAGTGCCAACGGGTTTTACAAATGTTCCATTTATGCCCGTTTTTCCATTTTTCCATACGTCACTAATATCGAAAAATAAACGTCACATAATTATGTGTCCCCTAGTTAGGTGATAGGAATGATGGTGAAACGAAATTTAACTTGGGGGCTGGTTTAGAGGACCTTTTAAGTAAGGGGTCCCATACTTATGTGGTAGTTTAGGGGATGTCGGTGAAAACGGGCATTAGTAATTTGTTCGCACATTACATTGGGACATTACAATACGTTACTTTTTTAATTTATTCTCCCTTACCTTATACCCTTGGGGCCAGTGGATGAGGTACAAGTCCAGGTACTTGACATTCAGCTTGTCCAAAGACTGCTGCAGCGCGCCGCGCACCAGGTCCGGCCGGTGGAAAGTGTTCCATAGCTTCGACGTGATGAACAGGTCTTGACTGCAAGAATGGGGGGAGGGGGTGAGACGGCGGTATACGAAGACGACGGCAGGGAATGGGATGCAAGATAGGTCGCTTTGTGATGGGGACAATGTGAGATAGCAATACGTGATGGACACGCGAGTTAGTGTGCGTCCATACTGCGGGCCTAGCGCGGTGGCGACGGCGGGCGCGAAATATCAAACGTATGAAACGCGTGTAAGTGTCCATACTGAAGTGACTAGGCGGAAGCCTAGCGCGACAAGACCGAGCGACTCCGCGCGCGGTGATTTCAAACGCACCGATCCGCGCGTTGTGTCCACAGTGCGGGCCTAGGCGGCGAGCGACTTAACAAGCGAGCGGGTGGCAGGTGTATCAAACCAGTGGTCTTACCGCTCGGCGTTTTGACGTAAAATGGCTTCGATCAACAATACACACTAGATTTCGGGTAGCGCAAATAATACGTCTAGGTGCTTAGGGTCTCATTTGAAAAGTGAGCCACTCTTTTATTTAGTTCCCTCGAACCACAGCCAAAAAAGTTGCAAAAATAATGGCCGGAAAAACAATTTAACGGCCGGAGTGTCTTACTTTCTGTGAGTACATGTAGAATAAGTTATATTTTAAGCTTTTAACTAAATAATATCAAATTTTGAAAAAAAAAACTGATTTGAAGTCACCGCTACAAATGTTTGGCCAACGTTGGCGCAAATTTTGTGAAACAGAACAGCAGAAACATGGAGTAGATTTGTTTTGTAGTAATAATTTATTTATCCGGGGGGCGATTTTTTTTTATGTCGTGGGGGGTGGTTGGACTTATAAATTTCGATTTTGTAACTAATCCCGGTAGAGTATTCGCCGCCATCTTGTTTTAAGTACATTTTTTTTTAGTTTTTCTGAAATAACTCGTTAATTTTCAACTCTAGAGCAAAAATGACAGTAAGTTTGATCATTATTATTTAATATATACGCTAGGATCTATATTTTAGTTATACTATCAAGTTTATCAAAAAAATCGTAATGAAAACAAGTGTTTCGGCGGGTGACCGAACAGTGGGTTCTCGTATTTTGTAGTCCTATCCAATTTGTTTAGGCGTAGACTCAATGAATCGTATTTATTTATCGTTTCAATCATTTAATATGGATAATTTACAAATAGTAATTACAATTTTAATTAGAGAGAATGTACGTAGTTGTAGCGTGAAAAAAATATGGAGAGGTAGTCCCTGAAGTTGCCGCGACGCCCGTCATTGGCCGCTGTGACGTCAGCTCGCTGCTCGACGCTGGTTGGCTGTTGGCTGGTGGCTGTCGTTCACTTCACGTTAGTTGTTTTAAGGCGCGTTTGCTCTAACTGCTTAAGGCGCGGTAACATGGACCCGGCCTTGGAATCAGCAGGTTCCAACAGGATCGCATCTCGTCACGCTGTCCTCTGTATCTGTTGGTGGAACTGGGAGTGGACAAATTTTCGAGAATCCTCTTCGTGTGATGCCTGTTGAGGTGCGAAGATCAGCTACACGTGAGACGCCGTCTGCTCCGGGATAAACGCGTACGATTCGGCCCAGTTTCCATTTTAGCGGCGGCAACTGGTCATCTTTGATAAGAGCGAGAGTGTTAAGCTTGACTTCGCCTTTATTCGTTTTCCATTTTGTTCGTGTTTGTAACTCCGAGACGTATTCCTTTGACCATCGCTTCCATAAGTCCTGCCTCATCTTCTCGATCAGGCCGTAGCGTGCCAGGCGGTGAATTGGTGTAGCAGTCAGGTCTTCGCAGGCCGGGGCAGTCAATGGCCGACCGATGAGGAAGTGAGCGGGGGTGAGGGGTAGGAGGTCATTCGGATCTGTTGACAGAGCTGATAAAGGACGGGAATTCAGGATGGCTTCAGTTTGAACTAAAACCGTGCTGAACTCCTCATAAGTAAGATTAGCTTGACCGATTACACGACGCAAGTGGTATTTGCACGACTTAACCCCTGCTTCCCACAAACCGCCAAAATGAGGACAATATGGTGGAATAAATGTGAATTTAATATTATTATCTGTTGCGTAGTTAATAACATCTTGATTGGCAATTTTAATAAACAAAGAGAGCATTTCTTTATCTGCCCCTACGAAGTTTTTACCGTTATCTGATATTATCTCAGCCGGTTTACCACGGCGAGCTATAAAGCGTTTTAACGCAAGTATGTAATCGTCTGTCGATAAGCTAGTGACTAACTCTAAATGTACAGCGCGCGTGCTAAAACATACAAATAAACATATGTACCCCTTTTTGAGAGTAGCCCCTCTGCCTTTACGATTTAAAAGCATAACAGGCCCAGCATAATCGACACCACAGCGCATGAACGGATAACCAGGTTCAAGACGTTCGACAGGTAAATTCCCCATGATAGGGCACAAGGTCTTCCCTTTGATGCGAGTGCACTTGACGCATTCATGCACAGTTTTCCTCGCCAGGTCTCGCCCACCTAAAGGCCACCAGGTTTCGCGCACACAGGATAGCAGGAGCTGAGGTCCGGCGTGGAATAACTGTTTATGTTCGAATTGAAATAACAATATAGTAAATCTATGTTTACCGCACAACAATACGGGATGTTTTTTATTATTATCAAAAATAGGTGAATTTTCTATTCTCCCGCCTACACGTATTAATTTATTATTATCTAAGAACACATTAAGACCGATTATTCGTTTAGATTTTATAATACAGTTCTTAGACAAGTTATTATATTCATCATGAAATGATTCTAATTGCGCGAGCCGGGCGAGCATTGAAACAGATGCATTTATTTCGTCAACAGTTAACAAACCGGTTTTACGATGTTGTTTACTCACTCGGGCATTACCTATGAATCGTAAAACGTAGGCTGCTGCTCGGCGCAATCGATTGAATGATGAAAACCTATTAAAATCAATTAAGTTACAACTAGTACTCGTACCTTTACACATCATGCTGACCACTTGCGATTTTATTTCAGGTAACAGCTGATTATTGTTTGAGAAATTAGTTGAATAAGTCAAATCGCGATCTTTTAAAAACTCTGGCCCGAGCCACCACATATTATTGTCCTTTAGTTCGTTGAGGTAAAGACCCCTAGACACTATATCTGCCGGGTTATCTTTACTATTTATATGCAACCATAACGCATCACTCGTTAATTCATTAATCTGTGACACACGATTTTGTACGAACGTTTTTAGACAATGAGGCGACATGCGAAGCCAGCCCATGACTATAGTCGAGTCTGTCCAAAAGAAAATTTTAGTAAATTGAACTCTGAGGGAGTTAATTATTTTTTTATATAACTTAGCGCCTAACAAAGCTCCGCATAGCTCAAGACGTGGAATAGTACATATCGTCTTAACAGGTGCTACTTTACTTTTCGCGCATAACAACTTGACTGATACGGGTGTGTTATCGCCATAGGATCGAATATATGCACAGGTTCCGTACGCCTCCTGTGAGGCGTCACAAAATATGTGTAACTCGCGATAGTCTGCACGTTCACTCATGACGTAACGGGGTACGCGTAAGCTACCTAAATGTGACAAGTTTCAATGAATCGATTCCAGTCATTTAACACATCGATGGGAACTACGTCATCCCAGTCGATTTTTGACAACCACAATTTTTGTAGCATAATTTTTGCGATTATTATTATCGGAGATAAGAGGCCTAATGGGTCATAAATTTGTGAGATTACAGATATCATGCTCCGCTTTGTGACTATAGATTGATTGTTTATGTGTGTCGTGAAATGAAGTTCATCGGTACCAACTTGCCATCCTAACCCGAGAGTTTTATTCTGACAATGGTCTCCAATACCTAACTCTTTAGATGTACTCATGTTTACGTCATGATTGAACGTCCATTTTCGTAACGGGAAACATCCCGATTTAAGAACCTTAGCTGTTTTTTCACAAATGTCTGACAAAATCAAAGGATCGTCGTGGCCCGTTATTAGATCATCAACGAAAATATCACTATTGATGACGTCAGCGATGACGTCATCGTCACATTCTTTTGCAAGTTGTTTAATACATCGCATACTTAAGAACGGCGCTGATGACGTTCCGTAAGTAACCGTATTCAATTGATAGATACGTAAATTTTCAGACGAATTTTCGCGCCACAATATGAGTTGCAGTCTGCGCTGATTTTCCTGCAGCGCCACCTGTCGGAACATCTTCTCAACGTCGGCGCAGGCTACGTACCTGTGTTGTCGAAACCGGAGTAGTATTGAAGTTATATCATTTTGAAGCGGAGGGCCAGTTATCTGTATATCGTTTAAAGACTTATTCGAAGTCGTAGCGGCGCTCGCATCAAATACTACACGTAGTTTCGTAGTTAAACTGTGTTCGCGGAACACCCCATGATGGGGAAGAAAATAGTACGGCTTACCATAGTTGTCGATAAGCGACATGTGCCCTAAATCGATGTACTCACGCATAAAATCAGAATACATCCTTTTGTACGATGGTAATCGATCTAATTTGCGTTCCAATGATAAGAAACGAGATTTCGCTCTTTCGTATGAGTCACCGAGTACGTCAGCTGACTCCTTCATTGGCATGCGCACCGAGAATCTACCATCACTATCGCGTTTCGTAGTGCTGACAAAATGTTCCTCACACATACGTTCCTCATCAGTGAGAACAGAACAAGGCTTTCCAACTTCTTCGAGTTCCCAAAAGTTACGCAATTGGGTATCGATTGCAGACGACTGTACAAAATTGCACTGAACAAGACTGGGTGCGTGAATTTTGCCTTGAATAGGACCCGAAATGAACCACCCCAGTTTTGAACTTTGTAAATACGGCCCGTTGGAAAGTCTTCTTCTTTCCCCACCCAATAAGTCCCAGAATACGTCCGCGCCTATCAGTAAATCAATTTCAGACGGTACATTAAACAATGGATCTGCAAGACAGACGTTATCTGGAATAGATAGTGAATTATAATCGACATAAGTAGATGGTATACTTGCCGTGATGCTTGGCAGAACAAAACATCTTAGTTGTGTATTGTAGGTATTTGTTTTCGATCGTATATGAATATCGCATAATTGATTCGATTGTGAGACTGACTGTCCGACGCCCGATATACGTATAGTGGACTGTATAACCGATACGTTTAACTGTCTACGTAGCTTTTCCGAAATAAAGCAATTTTGACTACCGCTATCTAACAAAACTTTGGCCGTATGATATTTGTTATTATTATCCCTGACTTCGATAAGTGCAGTGGACAATAAAACTTGCGGTAATTGAATAGACGAATTATTGTTAATCGCATGTAAAGAGTTGACTGCACAAGATGCGATCGACACCGGGTTTCTATCAGCTGGCTGTGAATTATGCGCACACGCCTCTGACGAAGCCGGGGTAGATGCCCTGTTGTTACCTACGATATGTAACAAGCTATTATGCCTTTTGTCACACTGTTTGCATGGCCCGAACATGCATTCTGAGCTCGAGTGACCTGCACGCAAACAATTACGACAAAGTTTGTTTTCTTCGACTAACTTAATTCTTTCTTGAATAGTTACATTAAGAAAATTAATACACGTATACAATGGGTGGTTACCACCGCACACCACACAGGCTCGTGTTGATTTAACTGACTTACTGCCGTTATTACGCGTGGACACGAAACTGTGTGATTGTTGAACTTGCGAATTATTATATGGTTGTTTATTAGTAGACGAACTAGGCTTGTTCTGAGTGTGAGTGGGTTTCGAATAATTATTTTGAATCATATCGAGCATGTCTGCTCGGTTCCGTAAAAAGTTTAACAAATCGTCTAGTTTTACTTTACCCTTATGCGAATCATAAGAGACGGAACCCTTGTAGTTCTCCCACTCACGCTCAGTACTCGAATCAAGCTTGGACACAATAATATAATTAATGAGAGTGTCCCACCCTTCCGTGGGTTCACCTAACGAATTAAGCGCACGTATATTACGTAATACGACATCAATCAACCTTCTGATAAGCGTCGGAGATTCCTTGTTAATCGATGGTGCGGTAAACAAAGACTTCACATGATTGTGAATAAGTAATCGATTATTCTGGTACCTATTCTCTAATAAATCCCATGCGTGGGAGTAATTAGCTGCCGTAAACTCTAAAGCGCTAATAACTTGAAGGGCTGAGCCGCTTAGCGAAGATTTTAAGTAATGAAATTTTTGAATTGAATCTAAATCGCTTCGCTTGTGAATCATAGACTGATACGAATTTTTGTACTCAAGCCAGTGATCGTAGGAACCATCAAATAAGGGTAGCCTAATATCTGGAAGTTTCATGCTAATAAGCTTGTTTTGCGCATGTGTACATTTAGACTCGTCACTACCTTTCCTATCTACTACGTCTAATAAACATTTAGCTATAGACATGATACTAAAGTACTGGTCCTCAAATGATTCCCTATAATCGAGCTGTAGCTCCAACTCGATATCATCACACATTTGCTCAATTCTATCCTGAATTTTATGAAAACTTTTTAATATGTTTCCTACTGATTCAACACGCAACTCGAATTCGGCCCGTTGCCTTTCAGATAAAGCAACACCTTCAAATTTACTAACATATTTTTCGAATAAAGTTAACCTACTCTTAAAGACACCCCTTTGTTTCTTAAAATCGCCAATAGTCATAGGATTAACTGCTTCAGTATATTCGTCTTCACTCATTTTAACAGTTTATGAAGAAACAAAGGTTAAGTACTCACAATTTAGCAGCCACGTGGTCACGCTGCCACGTGCGGGGCGCGCTTTGTACAGCGAATTGTCGCGAACTGGAATAACAAGATTACAGCACGATATTAGCACAAATCGGATGAGGATGGGAAGAACAGGAATAGATGGTCTGACCGTTTCTGGCTGATCCTGGATGCGTCGTATATCCGGCTCGAAGGACCATGTGTTTCGGCGGGTGACCGAACAGTGGGTTCTCGTATTTTGTAGTCCTATCCAATTTGTTTAGGCGTAGACTCAATGAATCGTATTTATTTATCGTTTCAATCATTTAATATGGATAATTTACAAATAGTAATTACAATTTTAATTAGAGAGAATGTACGTAGTTGTAGCGTGAAAAAAATATGGAGAGGTAGTCCCTGAAGTTGCCGCGACGCCCGTCATTGGCCGCTGTGACGTCAGCTCGCTGCTCGACGCTGGTTGGCTGTTGGCTGGTGGCTGTCGTTCACTTCACGTTAGTTGTTTTAAGGCGCGTTTGCTCTAACTGCTTAAGGCGCGGTAACAACAAGTATGTATACTATCAAACCTAGATAGCCCAAAACATAAATAATTTTAAGTAAACTTTTACGTGCATATTACAAATTATTTAAGTGTTCAACACGACTCCATTCTATCTGTAGTTCTTCTAAAAGAAACGAAACGAAAGGAAGGTAAACACGGGAATAAAATACTTTATTTGTAGGTCGTTAAGGTTGATTTCACACTAAATGTTGTCTTTTCGTTTCTAAGTGACAGTAGTAATTTTAAATATTTGAAGATTTGCTAGGTGTCATGGTTGTAATTAGGTTGAACTTCGAACTGTTTTAAAACTTTTTGGTCAGTTCGGTAGTAAACAAAATAAGCTGTCACACGTAATTTTTTAGCTTTGATTTTGTACGTGACCCGAAATCTAGTTGTGTATTGTTGATCGAAAATTGTTTGCAACCCCTGATATACGTCTGATCGCTACTAGAGCTCGCGCCTCAGTGTGGCCACCTCCGCCGCCGCCGCCGCGTAAGCCACCGCGTAAGTCACCGCGTAAGCCACCGCGCATTCACTGTGGCCGCACACTGAGAAAGACGCAACGCAAGATGTAAAGTTGTCGAGCGATTGGAAGGTGTTACACAGCTTGAACGTGAGAAACAGGACTTCACTGCATGAATGGGGGAGGGTAATGATATTGCGTTATACGAAGATATGGGAGCGAAAGAGATGCAAGGTGGGTCCACTATATAATGGGGGAAATGTGAGACAGCAATACGCGAGTGAGAGAGATGCAAAATACGCGACGTTCAATTGAGGACTGCTGACTGAGGAAAAGGTCTTCACTGGAACGAATCGGGATGGAATTTAGGCTCGCATAGGCATTATATAGGATTTAAAGAAAAGAAACAGCTTTTTTATTGTTTCAGGCCCAATAGTAGCGGGCAAAAGAAAGACTTCTTGAAGAAGAATTTCGAAAATTGACCATTTCTCCTCAGTAAACGCCAATTTTCGTAATTTTTTCATCTATCCTCACCGTGTGACCACCCCCTCCTTGATCTTGGCGGTGATGGCCTCCCCCACCTCGGCCTCGTTGCCGTACACGTACGCGCAGTCGATGTGCCGGTACCCGATGTCGATGGCGTCTTTAACAGCTTGCGTCACCTCGCCGGGTTTGGACTGGAAACAAATAATAACTTACTAGCCACTGGTATTACCCGTTCCCGTGGGAATTTCGGGATAAAATGTATCCCATGTGCTATTCTGATGTATTACCTATATTACTGTAAAGTTTCATCCAAATCCGTTGAGTAGTTTTTGCGTGAATGAGTAACAAACAAACATACATAAATCCATCCTCACAAACATTCGCATCACTACATAGTATAAAACAAAGTCGCTCTCTGCTGTCTGTCTCTATGTATGCTTAGATCTTTAAAACTACGCAACGGATTTTGACGCGGTTTTTTTGAATAGATTCAGAATTGATTCAGGCGGAAGGTTTATATGTGTAACAATTTCAGAAATTCCCACGGGAACGGGCACAACGCGGGTAATAATAGTAGTAGGATAATTGACATCCAGATGTCGTCAAGTCTTCCAAGTACATAACTTTTTTTACAAAATCATGATGCTGTCTGAGAATTCTGATCCACATCCATCTTGGGATCGTCCTACCCATAACTGACAGTACATTAATCCAGTAGGTACGCCAGAGTGTTATCTCATGTTATTCTCAACACATCCCAGAGTGTCGGGGTCTTATGTTGTCGATAAACCATGATAACTTCATGAGGAGCTTAGATAACGCTATCGATGGAATTTTATGTACTTATATAACCAATTTTATGTGAGTTGTATAAATTTATTACTTAGTATTTGTAATATTATTAGCAACACATGGTTATATTCCACGCACGCCGCGCCCCATAGTGTTACCCACGTTGTACCCATTCCCGAGGGAATTTCGGGATAAAATGTATCCCATGTGTTATTCTGATGTATAACCTATATTACTGTCAAATTTCAACCAAATCCGTCCAGTAGTTTTTGCGTTTTTGCGCCTTACAGTTTTACTCGCATTGATACCATTCCTATGGGAATTTCGGGATACAATATTGCTTAAATCTTCCTCCATAATGCACCTATCTAATAGAACAAGAATTATACAAATCGGACTGGTAGTTCCTGAGATAATCGCATTCAAAGAAACAAAAGAATGGAATTATTCATCTATCTAATCTTATATATAAAATTCTCGTGTCACGGGGTGCGTAATTGAACTCCTCTGAAACGGCTCGACCGATTCTCATGAAATTTTGTGTACATATCGGGTAGGTCTGAGAATCGGACAACGTCTATTTTTCATCCCGAAATTCCCGCGGGAACGGGCACAACGCGGGTAAAACCGCGGGGCGCGCCTAGTAATATTATATTAGAGGGTACTAGGTTGTCAATTTCACGGTTGACAAGCACTGATAAGAAACATTTGTTTTATTTATTGCTACTGATAGCAGAACACTATAATAATAATAGTTTAAACAATTAGTTTGTTTATTTAGTAGACCAAATAAGTCCAAATTATTGTTAACTAGTCGCGCCCTGCGGTGTTACCCGCGTTGTACCCGTTCCCACGGGATTTTCGGGATAAAATGTATCCCATGTGTTATTCCGATGTATAACCTATATTAGTGTAAAGTTTAATCGAAGTCTGTTTAGTAGTTATTGCATGAAACACAAACTCACAAGCTGTCAAACTTATAATATTATCATGATTTACTTCAATATACAAGATTTTCGAGGTTTTGTAGATATACCACATTACTCTTATGTACATACATAAATGTTAGTTAAAGTAATAAATAATTTGTTAGTGGTTATTTAACATAGTGCTTCGGAAAGTTGATATTTTTAAAATACTTTTATTAATAACTAGCTGTGCCCCGCGGTTTCACCCGCAGCGCCCCCGTTCCCTTGGTAATTTAGAGATTATTATTCCTTATTTTTTATATTTATAAACACCTTGTGCGGACAATAAGGAACACATTAAAAAAAGAATCATCCAATTTGGTGCAGTCGTTCTGAAGTTACGCGTTTAGCAACACATTCAGCGATTCATTTTTTTATTAATAATACTTATATTTATGGTTTCAAAGCATGTTTAAATAAACTGTTAAACTTGATAATGGAAGAGATGGCTCTTATAGATAAGTCCGCCCAATGTGCAACTTTTTATAATATTTCTCGAGTTTTGTTAATGCGATGTACAATAAAATACTTATCAGTCAATCAATCGAATTGTGTATGAATTAGATCAGATAATATATCATTATTGATACCTATTCCTTACGAAATAGAAGCCTACCGCGTCTAGTATTCGTAATAATCTCAAAAACTAATTTTACCGAGGTGGACTTTTAATCTCAAATTCCCCATGGGAACAGGCACAACGCGGGTAAAACCGCCGGGTACTGCTAGTATTACTTACAACTTACTGATAAATTATCTATTATCGCTTTGTATAATGAGATAAATTGTTAAGTTTAAATATTAAATAAAGTCTCCCACAGAGCCGGCCGGAAGGACCAATCTTTTAATTTAACATAATATCCACCCACCTTCCAGGTCCCAAGGCCCAAAATAGGACACTCGTAGCCATTACTCAATGTTACTTTCATTTTAGAATCCATTTTTCGTGTTTATTTATTGTTTTTCTTTAATTTACAACTTTTTCAAATAGAAACAGACAGAATCCAAATCGAAACGAATGTAAGAAAAAAAGTTTTTGACAGCTCCATAGATATATTTGACTTTGAAGGATATCACAGAAAGGACACCATTTTGACATTGACAATTAGAAATATTTTTACTTTTCGTCTACACACGAAAATAATAAGGACGAATAATTTAAATGCAAGTTACAAAATTATACATAAAAGTGGTTAAAATTGAATTAAATTGTATATAATAATAAAAACTTACCTTCCAAGTCCCGAGTCCGATAACAGGAATAGTATTTCCATCATTTAATTTGAGTACCGGAACCGACATCTTACACAACCGCCTTATTTCCCGCTTAAACTGAAATGAGACGTCAAACCAAGGAGGTTATCATTTGTTATCTAATATTTTATTATTGGTAGGCACTTGAAGTTATTGTAAGTATTTATCTATTACTAGTCCGTGGATTCACTTGCAATATAACTGTTTATTGCCTTTTATTTAGTCCTTGGGCGTTAAAGAACGTTTTTATTTAAACACTAGCTGTGCCCCGCGGTTTCACCCGCAGCGCCCCCGTTCCCGGGGGAATTTTGAGATTTTTATTTCTTATTTTTCTTATATAAAAACCTTGTCCTGACAATAAGGAACACATTAAAAAAATAATCATCCAATTTGGTGCAGTCGTTCTGAAGTTATGCGCTTAGCAACAGATTCAGCGATTCATTTTTATATTATCTCTAACAGAGATGAAGTAAGGCTTATGACTCCGCTCAATATCGTAACTTTTAAATAATAGAGGTTTCCTACGTAGGGACAGACTGCGGAAAGCAACTTTGTTTTACCTCTAAAACACTGTTTTGTCTGTTTCGTTCTGTGGAAAATAGCGTAGGTATGTCGGTAGGGACAAACCATTTGGCGGCTAAAATGCCGTTAAACCGTTTATAAATAAAGCCGCTAATATATCTGTTTGGGATTGAGTGGAAACAAATAACATATTATGTATTATAAAACAAAGTCCCCGGCCGCGTCTGTCTGTCTGTTCGCGATAAACTCAAATACGGACGGATTTTGACTTTGACGCGTTTTTTTTTAAATAGATAGAGTGATTCAAGAGGAAGTTTTATATGTATAAAAAATCTCGAAATTCCCACTGGAACTGCACAACGCACACCGCGGGTAAAACCGCGAGGCGCTGCTATTATTAGTATAGATTGGTAGGCCTCCATCTCAAGAGTTTATCTTGTAATATTTTATTATATAACGTAAATAATTATAAATACTCGAAGATAAGTTGTAATGTAGGTAAATAACATCAAGTAGTTTCGTGACTTTATTGATAAAGAACAACTACTTGACAAGTCCGTTGTCACAGTGGCAGTGAGAGCGCTCACTGTGTCGGGGGTTGCGGGGTCGATTCAACGGAGTAACAATATGTGAAGACATAGTTGTTGACGACGTCTGGATGCAATTACATATTCATATAAAGTATTTGTGTATGTATATGTAGTAGTATCAGTGAGTTAGATTCCATAACACAAGCTTAGAGCTTACTTTGGGTCTAATTAACCGTGAGTGAATTTGTCCGGGTGTATTATATTACATATTTTTATAGGGCAAGTTATACGAACATATTTTAGGAACTAGTTACCTGATGTAGAGATAAGATTATTTTTAAATATTTACAATCGGCTAGCAATAAAGTACCTAGCCGTTATTTTTTTGATAAAATTTGACAATTTTTTTGTAAAAAAAATATTGGCCAATAAAGATCCCTTCTATTCATCAATAAACAGCCAATCCCGCATTTTGCCACGCAATCTTAATGTCAATGTCACAGTGACAGTTTTATTGGCGGTATAACATATTCCCGCATCGCCGCGCGGTTGGCCTCCCGCCAAAACACGGCTGAATAACTATTTGACTAACAAAATACTTGCGATATCCAATAAACTTGTTTGATGTACTTATCATTTGAAATTAAAATTTTGATATTTATATTAGTACTAACCGCGCCCCGCGGTTTCACCCGCGTTGTACATTCCAGAGGGAATTTCAGGATAAAATGTATCCCATGTGTTATTCTGATGTATAACCTATATCACTGTAAAGTTTCATGCCAACCCGTTCAGTAGTTTTTGCGTGTAAGAGTAACAAACACATCGTCACAAACTTTCGCATTTATATTAGTAGGTACTTATTTCCCACGGGAATGGGTACTAAGCGGGTAAAACCGCGAACCGCTGCTTGTATAATCTGTCTGTCCATCTGTTTCTTGTCTCCGACCAACGACCGACTAATAAACGTTTACGATATGGATGTAAATAAACAATCTAATCATAGAATTAATTTGTGTCTATGTTATTGTATACAAGCAACGCATCATGGGTTTACACAAACTTCCAAAATGGCGCCTTGGGACTTCACCCATAGACAGACAGACAGACTTTTGACTTTGACTTTATCCCAACTTATCTTATCTTTAAAACTATAGTCTATACAAGTCATTCAAAAGAGAGGTTATGTGAGAAGAGAACTTTGTGTCCCAAGATGGCGCCTTAGTACCTCAAAAAGTAAGAGATCATTAAGGAAGGATTTTAAGACATTCAACCCCTAACAAGGGTGGTTCTTGCTCGAGAAGCGAGGGCGGCCGCTAGTCATCACTATCACTACATAGTATAAAACAAAGTCGCTTTCCGCTGTCTGTCCCTATAAATCTTTAAACTACACAACAGATTTTGACGCTTTTTTTAAAAAGATAGAGTGATTCAAGAGGAAGGTTTATTTGTATTCAAATTCCCGATATTACCACGGGAACGGGCACAATGCGGGTGAAACCGCGGGGCGCTGCTAGTATATATTGACAAGCCCGTTGGCACAGTGGCAGTGAGAGCGCTTACTGTGTCGGGGGTTGCGGGTTCGATTCCCGCCCGGAGTTAACAATATGTGCAGACATCAGTAGTTATTGGCGACAACGTCTGGGTGTCAATTATATATTCATATAAAGTCATATAAAGTGATTCAAGAGGAAGGTTTGCATGTATTAAAATTCCCGAAATTCCCACGGGAAGGAGCACAACGCGGGTAAAACCGCGGGACACTGCTAGTATTAAATAGGTATCTAATATCTATTAATGTGACATTGTTTACACAGGTTTTATTTTTAGTGAACATCAATATAAAAGCCACAAGGCTGTAAAATCAGTTAATAAACAACTGAATCCAATAATACACTATTTAATGTTCCATTTAACGATCTCCCGCCATTTTAATGACCAAACGCCATTTTATGACAAATGTCAAACCACGATTCATATTTGTTTAAGTTAAGTTACCTACGGTTGATCACGAAATATTTATTCAAACTAATAACATATTAACTAATAATAATTTTTATAAACTAATACTATAATAACAGTTATTTGAGTCAAAAAGGTGGAGAGAAGTGAGACCCTATGAAATAAATAAATAAAAACCGGTCAAGTGCGAGTCGGAGGGTTCCGTACTTTTAAAAAAGGCAAAAAAAATCAAGGTGGTTGAATAGGAGCCCCGCATGAATATTTGTTTAATTTTAATTTTAGTATTTGTTGTTATCTTGATCTTGATCTTTTTATTACCTACAACTTTGCCATTTGACTTTTTTCCATAGGCCTTAGTTTTGCCGGAAATCGATAAAAACCGTTTTTTACCCTTAAAAACTCACCCCTATCTCCTTCCCGACCTCAGATCGCCCGTAATTTATTTTTCATTTTTTTCATCGTACTATTACTTTGGTTTAAAAAATTATCGACTCTGGTCTAATATTAATATGTGCAGACATAGTTGTTGACGACGTCTGGGTGTCAATTATATATTGATAAAAAGTATTTGTGTAAGTTATAGTAAGTAACACTAAGTTGGTTTTCCATCAAGCTTAGATAAGTTTGGGTCGAATTACCCGTGTGTGAATTAGTCCGGGTGTGTTTATTTATCAGTTCGTTTACTGTCGCTCGGTGATGTATTGAGAAATCCTACTAATATTATAAATCCGTAAGTTTGTGAGGATGGATGTATGTATGTTTGTTGCTCTTTCACGCAAAAACTGCTGAATGGATTTGGATGAAACTTTACAGTAATATAGGTTATACATCAGAATAACACATGGGATACATTTTATCCCTAAATTCCCGCGGGAACCGATATAACGCGGGTAACACCGCGGGGCGCGGCTAGTACTATTATATAATAAAGTATTTGGTGGGACTGAACAACCGTTTGTCACAGTCGGTACTTTGTTTTGAGAATGTATACTAATTCTATGTACCGTTGTTAGTCATAACATAGCCCACGCCCACATGGAATGACATTTTAAAATTACATTCATAAAATTGAGAAATAAAAAAAGAAAACTAATTTCTCTATGCCGGATACGAGTGACAAAAACTGGCAATATTTACTTGTCTATGAATCATTATTTTAATTTTTATTATTCTTACTTGCTTGTGAACTTACACAACATTAAGGGAAGTACCTTTTCGTCCTGTAGCTGTTCATTGCAGGACAAAAGCCTTAAGCAACAGTTTTGTTTAGCAATTTGAAATATCTCGCCGAATGTAAGATTGAATCGAAAATATTATTAAAAGTACTATTTTAATAATATAATCATTATTAAAGTATTATTTTAATAATATTTAAAATCGATTCAGTGGTCAACTCAGCCCGCATCTGATTCAGCCCGCGGGCCGAGATGCCCACTATGAGATTTATTTATGAAATTTGATAATAATTAATTAATAACAAGTCTCGCAGAAAATTCTCGAAAAAAAATTTAATGTTAAAAAAATATTGTATAAATCTAGTTAAAAATACATAGCGCCACTGTGTAGATGAAACAATAAAATATTAAACAATTTTTTTTAAACTGAAAATCCCCCGACTATTTTTGAGGCCTGTCAAAAATCCCTCATACTGCCATCAGAGGACGAACAAACGCATTTTGTTTTTGTTTACACAAACATTATATTATTTTCTTCTTCACAAAATGACAAGCTAAAACCTGATTTCACAGATAAATTCACAGGACGCCGTAAGTACTAATAAATAAAGTTAAAAATAAACGCGGCTCGTCTACGGATTCTCCAGTCGCCTCCAGGCAGTCTTTATGGATTGACAGCTGCACTTTCCCGCGCAAATATACGTCAGATAACAGTGACATTTAATTTTATTAGATGAGTTTTTTTTTCGATGATTTTTTAAGTGAGGCAATATTTAATGAGATTTTTTTAAAGTGAAAGCTAAAGTGTCGCTTTTTAAAGTCGCAATAAAAACTTTTTTCTTTTATTTTTTGAAATAGTAAAGGTATTTAGAAAATTGTTTAATAAAAAAATAACGAAACGTGACTGAACCAAACATAAATATGTTTTGAACATTGACCTAAAATTGTACTTCAACTTCAAATATGACTTCAAAAATATTTGCTGGACTATTTTTGATAGTGATTATCCTGTGTTCCGAGACCGGCGCGAAGTATAATGAAAACAAAACGAGTGAAAACCATTCGGGGGAGCTGAAGTCGAAAAAGGTAGAGACTATTTAATATTTAATAAATTTAGAAAAAAAACTAAAAGAAAAAAAAAGTTATTCCGATTTTAATTTGGCTATGGAACTCTAAAAACGACCTTCGGACTTCTGATTTCTCTATATGATTTTTTTTATTTCACTGTGAGTGCTACCGTGCTTCAGAGGGCACGTTAAGTTGTCAGTCCCGGTTGTTTATACTTAAATAAAATTTCAAATTTTACCCGCAATAAAATAATTTATGTCACTAACTGCTGCTATTATCCATTAAATCGACACTTAACTAATTGACATTATTTTTTATACATTAAATGTCAAAATCACTCATTAAATATCTACATTTGACGAGTCTGACTGCGGGCTTTATTTACTTACTAGCAGCGCCCCGCGGTTTCACCCGCGTTGTGCCCGTTCCTGTGGGAATTTCGGGGTGAAAAATAGTCTATGTCACTCAGGGATAGTGTAGCTTTCGAATGGTGAAAGAATTTTTTAATTCGGTGCAGTAGTTTCAGAGTCTATTCGAGACAAACAAACAAAAAATCAAACATTTCCTCTTTATAATATTAGTATAGATTAGTATAGATGTCAAATTATGTCAAAATGTTTGAAGATCAACCGATCGATGGGTGATGAAGCAATCCAAATCACATACGTAGAAGAATTCTAGGATCCATTAACCTATGATTACTAAATCTATAATATAAAAATGAATCGCAAAATGTGTTGGTAAACGCATAATTTCAGAACGACTGCACCAAATTGGATGATTCTTTTTTAATGTGTTCCTTATTGTCAGGACAGGGTTTTTATATAAGTAAAATAAGGAATAAAAATCTCGAAATTCCTTCGGGAACGGGGGCGCTGCGGGTGAAACCGCGGGGCACAGCTAGTATCTATCTAAATATTTACAATAGCGAAATACGTACCACAGAAAATCTCAGAAATTATAATTGCTAAAATACTAAAATTTTCTGAAAAATATAATTTTTAACTTAAAAATATGGAATACGCGCCCCGCGGTTTTACCCGCGTTATTCCCGTTCCCGTGAGAATTTTGGGATGAAAAATAGCCTGTAAAATAAAATAGGATGATGCTATCCATTACAAAAAGAATCATTTAAATCGGATCTGAGATTACCCCTTACAAACAAACAAAGTTAATAAGTTATATCAATACTTAATATTATAAAGAGGTAAAATTTGTAAGTTTGTTTGTTTGTTCGAGGTAATCTCAGGAATTATCTGTCCGATTTGAATAATTCTTTTTGTAATAGATAGCCACATTCAACGGGAAGGTTATAGGCTATTTTTCATCCCGAAATTCCCGCAGGAACGGACACAACGCGGATAAAACCCCGAGGCGCTGCTAGTTGTATCGGTTGTCTCGGTTCCCGCGGGAATTTCGGGATAAAATGTATCCCATGTATTCTAATGTATAACCCTGTAAACTTTCATCTTCTTCTTCTTATAGTGTCAATATTGTTTTTATTTTGTTATTTATTTATATGTGTCCGGACCAGAATTTGGCCACCTCTATCGCACGTTACTGGCCTTCCATAAATCCTCCATAGTGCAGGTCATGGGGCAGTTAGGGCATTGTAGTAGGTGTTTTAGTAACTCATCAAAATCCGTCCTGTAGGTTTTTCGTGAAAGAGCAACAAACATATTTATACATATCCATACATCCATACATACATCCACCCTCACAAACTTTCGCATCACTAGGGACATAGTATAAAACAAAGTCGCTATTTTTGTCTGTTTGTTTGTCTGTATGCTTAAATCTTTAAAATTACGCAACGGATTTTGATGCGGTTTTTTGTAATAGGTAGAGTAATTCAAAGGGAAGGTTTTTATGTATAAAAATTCTCGATATTCCCACGGGAACGAGCACAACGCGGGTAAAACCGCGGGGCGCTGCTAGTTTATAATATTAGTAGGATAGGTAGGTATGGATGGATAAACAATAATCCATGTCACTATTTCTAAAACCCACAAAATGTGACGTATCAGATTCCCGCCAAGAACCATAAACACAAGAGTCTGACATAAACGTGTTAAGATGGCGGTTGATATAATTTATAGCATTTTATTAAATAAAATGGAGAGAAACGAGAATTAATAATAAAAATATAGAAATAACTTCAATGTCGGATTGGCTGGACATTTGTCGTGGCGGTGTCAGCCACTTTCCACTGGTTTCTAGCGAATTATATTGGACTATTTTGATGCCCGTTTGATGAAGCTACTAGCTGCGCTAGTGGTGTTGTCCCGCGTTGTGGGTACAACGTGGGAACGGGTGTTCCCGCGGGAATTTCGCGATTAAATGTATCCCATGAGTTATCCAGATGTATAATCTATATGACTGTAAATTTTCATCCAAATCCGTTCAGTAGTTTTTGCGTGAAAGACTACCATCATCTATCCTCAAAATATTTGCCCTTAAAGTTACAATGCTACAGACATACAGGCATAAACTTACAGCTAGGGATGTTATAAATATGATATTTCGGATATCGATTGGATAAGGATACAGGAATGATTATTATACGGGATACGGATACTAAGCTATTTCGGATTATCCGTTAGGTTCGGATAATTTCGGTTACGGATTTTTGAGGAATTTAATAGAAGAAAACAAACAATGCGTGCGGCTTGAGTCGGCTGCGCCCGGCCTTGTCATTAGGGTTTTCTGAAATGACACCCACTAGGCGGCAGCACTGAGACGAGAGGTCCAGAAACCTGCCAAAAGTGTCATTTTCGTGAAAACCCTCAAGGCTCTGACCCTATACGATATTACCTGAAACTTTTATTTCGGATTCGGTTATTTTCATATCGGATATCCGATAGTTTCGGTTACGGTTACGGAGCTCCCTAACATCTGTTCACAACACTCCTTTTTCGAACGAAGGTTAGAAAACCAAACAAAAATTAAAACTAAGACGAGAAGCAGTTTGAATTTCGCATATTAATGTATTAGTGATTGAAACATTTTATTAATCCGCCGATATTCGCCGGTGAGTGATATTCCATTATCGCTGGCCGCGCGCCAGGACCGGCGGCCAGGGGCGGACTGACCCATCCATCCTACTAATATTATAAATGCGAAAGTTTGTGAGGATGTATGATTGTATACTCTATTTTTTCTTACGAGTCTTAAGGGCCGATACTGCGTTAAGTGAAATGTGAAATGACGCGAGCGCCCGCGGCTTGCGCCCGCCGCGTGTGGCTTCATACAAAAGTGAACCGACGCACGCGACGGCGCACGCGACGGGCGCACGCTTAACGCAGTGTTGACCCAAAAATATGGACCAATTTCGTAAATTTTCTAGCCGAAGACGATTGCTTCTGAAGAGGAAAAAGGTTCAGTGATTTTATTTAATTCTTACCCTATCTCTAAACCTTTTTCCTCTTCAGGAGTAGTCGTGTTCGGCTGGAAAATTGACGACATTGGTCCACATTTTGGTACAAGTAAGAAAAAATTGAGTGTAAATCCGCGGGTCGCCTCGGCCCATATAACCCAAGGCCTAGGGCATCTAACTCCGGCCCTGTGAGCTCTGGGTTATCACAGCGATGTACCGATCAGCGCGCAGATTATTTATAATTTGTGCTAATGTACGGCGTGATCGCGTGTGTAGCGATTACGCGGCGGTCACGAGCGCAGTCTGGCGACAGACGATTGTATCACTACATAGTATCGGCCGCGTCTTTCTGTCTGTTCGCGATAAACTCAAATACTACTGCACGGATTTTCGTGCGGTTTTCACCAAACGATAGAATGATTCTTCCGGAAGGTTTGTATTTATGTATAAAATTCCCAAAATTCTACCTATATTACTGTAAAGTTTCATTCAAATTCGTTCAGCAGTTTTTGGGTGAAAGGTTAACAAACATACATCCTCACAAAGTTTTGGAAATGATAAATTATATTACACATATCAGATGTCGAAAAAAAAAAACCGGCCAAGTGCGAGTCGGACTCGCGCACGGAGGGTTCAGTACTTTAAAAAACGGCAAAAAATCACGTTTGTTGTATGGGAGCTCCCCTTGAATATTTGTTTTATTTTATTTTTAGTATTTGTTGTTATAGCTGCAATAGAAATACATCATCTGTGAAAATGTCAACTGTCTAGCTATCACCGTTCTTGAGATACAGCCTGGTGACAGACGGACGGACAGCGAAGTCTCACTAGTCCCGTTTTGGGTACGGAACCCTAAAAACCAATTGCAGTTCAAATTTTGACTGTTTGAAAAACAATAGCAGAGTATCGAAAACAAATAATATAAACAGATCTTTATTTATGATCCCAACACCGGAGTGAACACGAGGTGACTCATGGGAGGCCAATAGCGTGAGTGCGAGATCCGTGCGAATGTTATGTATCACTACATAGTACCTATAAAACAAAGTCGTGTCTGTTTGTCGTTTGTCTGTTTGTCTGTATGCTTAAATCTTTAAAATTACGCAACGGATTTTGATGCGGTTTTTTGTAATAAGAGTGATTCAAGAGGAAGGTTCTTATGTAAACAATTCCCGAAATTCCCACGGGAACGGGCACAACGCGGGTAAAACCGCGGGGCGCTGCTAGTTGTATATAAAACTAGCAGCGCCCCGCGGTTTTACCCGCGTTGTACCCGTTCCCGCAGGAAGTTCGCGATAAAAAGTAGCCTATGTCCTTTCTCAGGCTTTGGACTAACTGTGTACCAAATTTCATTCAATCAGATCAGAAGTTTTGGCGTGAAAGCGTTACAGACAGACAGAGGTTCTTTCGCATTTATATATTAGTTTTATATTATATATTAGTTTATTATATACTAGCTGTCCCCCGCGGTCTCACCCGCAGCGCCCCCGTTCCCGTGGGAATTTTGAGATTTTTATTCCAAGTTTTCATTTTTTTTAATGTATTCTGCTATTCAGGGCGGAGACAAATCCAACGAAACAAAAACCATGAAAATTGATCCAGCCGATCTCGAGTTATAAGTGTTGTAACAAACCCGTCTTTGTCTTATATATGTATATAAGATTAGTTAGGTTTAAACTAGCAGCGCCCCGCGGACTTACCCGCGTTGTGCCCGTTCCCGTAAGAATTTTGGGATGAAAAACAGTCTGTGGCCTTTTCGTTGAATGTTGAGGCTATCTGTGTAGAATTATTCAAATCGGATAAGCAGTTTCTGAGGTTAGAGCGTTCAAACAAACAAACTCTGCAGCTACTATATAAAAATAAGTCGGGTTTTCCTCCCTGACGCTATAACTCCAGAACGCACGAACCGATTTCCACGGTTTTGCATTCGTTGGAAAGGTCTCCGCCTCCGTGGGGTTTATAGCAAAGAAAATTCAGGAAAATCTCAAAATTCCCACGGGAACGGGGGCGCTGCGGGTGAAACCGCGGGGCACAGTTAGTTATTAGTATAGATAGGTAGAAAAATTCAGGTCTCGCATCCAACAACTATATCTTCACTCGCATATTGTTGACTCTGTTGAATCGAACCCGCAACCTCCGACACAGAAAGCGTTGCTCTGATTATTAAAGATTTTAACAACAGTAGGTACCTAAAGAGTGATAGCCTATAATGTCCCACTGCTGAGCCAAGGCCTCTCATCACCTCAGATATCAGTACAGTGAGGAGGATGTCGTAATCACCACGCTTGACTAATGCGGTGATGATCTCAAACCCGAGCCATCTAGATTTATGGGAAACAAAATATTCTGTTGTAAATCACAGCATTAAAAACCTCTTTAACCACTGAAACGTCAGCTGCGACAACTGTCAACACCTTTGAACGCCCACGAGCGCACACATTTGTTTATTCCACAACTTCATTCAAACACTTTGTAGGTAAAACTCTGTGTACATTACTCTTTGGTCTATTTCGAAAATGTTTAGATTATCTATGATTTACGTTCAGAACTCCTTTGATTCTACCACAGATTGTTTAACTGGTCATAAACAAACGTAAATTAAGATCGGATATTGATTGTTTTTCAATGTAAATATTTTAGCGAGTAAATTGCATTGATGACTAATTTACTACTTATTCCCAAAATATACCTAGGTGTTATAAGTATATAAAGGGTTTGACTGTAACATTTCATCCAAATCCGTCCAGTAGTTTTGTGAAAGAGCAACATACATCCTCACAAACTTTCGCATTCATAATATTAGTAGAACATTAACAATTTCACGGGTGACACACCCATATTATTTGTATTAAACTTATCCAAAAACCAAAATAGAATTCAATTATTTTAGTACAACGTAAAATTAGATTTATTTTGGCATCGTACATGTTACGCTTAGCCACGTAATGTAAAGAAAAAACGTAAAAAGAAGATGGCGACACCTGTCAAATAATAATTCCCACCAAAAATCTAACAAGTTGCAATATGTTTATAATGTTTTAGAATATTTTTGTTAGAGAGACATTAAAAATAATTTATTTTATTTAATATTGTAATGGCTTCATGTGCGAACTAATTTTAAAAGTCATTTTTATATTCTTCATGAATCATCCATACTACCCTCTTTATTTATTTAGCTACACTAATATTATAAAGAGGAAAACTTTGTTTGTTTGTTTGTAATGAATAGGCTCAAGAACTACTGGACCGTTTTTAAAAATTCTTTCACCATTCGAAAGCTACATTATCCACGAGTAACATAGGCTATTTTTCATCCCGAAATTCCCACAGGAATGGACATAGCTTATATAATAAAGCTGAAGAGTTTTTTTATTTGTTAACACACTTAACTCAGAAACTACTAGTCCGATTTGAATGATTCTTTTTGTAATGGATAGCCACATTCAACGGAAAGGTCAAAGAATATGTTTTATCCCGAAATTCTCACGGGAACGGACACAACGCGACTATACGAGAATCGATCCTTCTGTTTCTCTTTTACGACTCATAAACTATGCAATAATTTTGATTAATTTTGGCACAGATATAGATTATACCTTGAAGACGAACAAAGGGTAGTTTTATCCCGAAAGTTCCTCAAAAACGGGGACGCGTCAACCGCGGGACGCGGCTAGTTCGATTTTATACGAAGACTAATGTTTTAAAATAATTAAAACTAGCAGCGCCCCGCGGTTTTACCCGCGTTGTGTCCATTCCTGTGGGAATTTCGGGATGAAAAATAGCCTATGTTACTCGTGGATAATGTAGCTTTCGAATGGTGAAAGAAATTTTAAAAACGGTCCAGTAGTTTTTGATCCTATTCATTACAAACAAACAAACAAAGTTTTCCTCTTTATAATATTAGTGTAGATGTTACGACACGCCCCCGCGTGAAGTCATTTTAATCATTTCTAATCCTACTTTACTAATGTTAAGTGTATCACAGACAGATTGAATTTATGGATGGATGTTGCTATTTCAATGTTCGTTTGATGGATGTTTGTTGATAATTTTCCGTCGGTTTTAGCACTAAAAATTAAAATCACAACGCGGGTAAAACCGCGTGGCGCTGCTAGTCTATACTAATATTATAAAACTGAAAGCTGCAGAGTTAGTTTGTTTGTTTGAACGCTACTCAGGAACTGCTGGTCCGATTTGAAAAATTCTTTCAGTGTTGGATAGTCCACTTATGGAGGAAGGTTTTAGTATAGGTATTATTCATCTCGAATTTCCTACGGGAACGGACACAACGCGGGTAAAACCGCGGGGCACTGCTATTTTTATATAATAAACTTTTTTAAATTGTGTGTTTTATGCTTTCTAAGTTAAAGTTATGAACCAATAGCTAGGGATCCTGGTATCTTCTGTAACATCCTGGTATATCCTGTTCAATTGTACATGTCATCCCCAGGGCGGCGACAGCGCAGTCCTGATGTTCGCGGACGAGTTCCGACAGACGCTGGAGAGGTACCTGTTCGGGATCTGTCCGCAGAGCTACAAGGTACGGATGCTGAAGACAAGTCTTCAACGTTATGAATTTACTAGCCGCGCCTCGCGGTGTTACCCGCGTTGTACCCGTACCCGCGGGAATTTCGGGATAAAATGTATCCCATATGTTATTCTGATGTATAACCTACATTACAGTAAAGTTTCATCCAAATCCGTTCAGTAGTTTTTGCGTGAAAGAGCAACAAACATACATCCATACATCCATCCTCACAAACTTTCGCATTTCCAATATTAGTAGGAAGTAGGATTACTCCAGTTTTTTTGTGGCACAAAAGGTATTAGTTTTAGTAAGCGCTCTCACTGCCACTGTGCCAACGGGCTTGTCAAAATGAGTGAGAGAGAATGCGTAGACTTAGTACAGGAGGCAGTATGATTGGCTGATACCAAACAAAAGAGCACTAGCGCTACCATGCTTAGCATAGCACAGCATAGCTCCAGTGGAAGACATCATACACGGCTTTAACCGCGAGCACAAACCAACAAGTAATCTAAAAATACATTTATTACCTGCATTGAACCGATCGATAAACATCGGCGATGACGCGAGGCGTTCCGAAATAAATCATAATTTGTAAAACAAACCGAGTTATGGGCCTTAAGAGGCGTTGTAACTATTAAAAGATTGAAACTACGTTTACAGATACACTTCGCTTTTATTTTACACTAGCAGCGCCCCGCGGTTTTACCCGCGTTGTGCCTATTCCTATAGGAATTTCGGGATGAAAAATAGCCTATAACCTTCCCGTTGAATGTGGCTATCTATTACAAAAAGAATTATTCAAATCAGACTGATAATTCCCGAGATTAGCTCGCACATACAAACAAACAAACTTACAAAATTTAACTCTTTACGAGTATAATATTAGTATAGATTTTTATCTGACGTTTCGGCCCCTGTTCGAGTAGGTCGGTAGCCAACCCTGGTGTCCGAGTTTTAAGACCGCATTAAGACCGCAGACCATCAGTGGTACATTACAGGCTAATAGCTAGTTTACTTTAATTAAGCCCAATCTTCTTCTTATCAAGTGGATGGTCAACCTGACCAATCCTGGTGTCAGAGTTATTGAGCCGCCAAAGGCCTCTGACATGGCTCAGTAAAAGCGCTTCTTACTATTCTCTTCCGTTGCAGATGGTTCCTAAAGGCAAGAACTACACCGCCTCCTGCGACCTGGACTCCGACCAACAGGATCTCGCCGGCCGGTCGGTGAACAAACATTCAATTAAAATCAACTTTATGTTTATACTAGCCGCGCCCCGCGGTTTCACCCGCGTTGTTCCCGCGGGAATTTCGGGATAGAATGTATCCCATGTGTTGTTCTGGTGTGTAATCTATATTACTGTAAAGTTTCATCCAAATCCATTCAGTAGTATTTGCGTGAAAGGGCAACAAACATACATCCAAACATCCATCCATCCTCACAAACTTTCGCATTTATAATATTAGTTTAGTAGTAGGATAGGATAGGATTTGAATTTGTATTGGAATTTTCGAAAATCCTTTCTTAGTGTGCACTTACGTCACTTGAAGAACCTTCCTGCCAAATTTCATGTTTCTAGGTGTAGCGGTTGAGGCTGAGCGTTGATTATCAGTCAGTCAGTCAGGACTTTGAATTTTATATGTATAAATTTGTATTTGTATTGTCGGTATCCTCCAGGCTGGCGACGCTGGCGCTGCGAGCGCACACGGCGTCCCGCGCCGACTGCTCGCGGTTCGCCGCGGCGCTCGCGAACACGCTCGGCGAGCTCGCTCGCGCCGCCGCCAACCGGCAGCTGATGGGTAACGGTTAGTTTAGTAGCGGCTGGAGGTCCTTTGTCTTCAGAACAATGACGTCAAAGCAATTAAACTTCTTCTTCTTCATCGAGATGGTCACCCTGACCAGTCCTGGTGTCAGAGTTATTGAGCCGCCAAAGGCCTCTGACATGGCTCATGTAACGACTACTATCCGTAGAGAGTAACCGGGACCGACGGCTTAACGTGCCCTCCGAAGCACGGAATCGACTTACTTTTTGAGCAATCAGGTGATTCAGCCTGCAATGCCCTAACTGCAATGCAATTAAACTGATCACTGTTGAACTGACGTGTTGCGAATGTGCCTTTTCTATTGTGTTGTGTTTAATCTATAATAATACTAGCTGTGCCCCGCGGTTTCACCCGCAGCGCCCCCGTTCCCGGGGGAATTCCAAGATTTTTATTACTTATTTTCTCAATAAAACCTGGTCCCGACAATAAGGAACACATTAAAAAAGAATCATCCAATTTGGTGCAGTCGTTCTGAAGTTATGCGCTGAGCAACAGATTCAGCGATTCATTTTTATATTATAAGATTATACTATTCCTGAGCAAAATAAATAAAATTAAAAAAGAATCACTAAAATCGGTCCAGCTGTTCTTGTTATAAATGGTGTAACTAACATGGTGTCTTCTTAAACCTATGAGCTGGTCTCTTGTCGATGGAGACGTTTCCACTTTCTCTATCATCTGCCTTCCTCTTCAGCTGTTCGTACGACACGACCTTTGGTGTAACATGGTGCACTAACACTAGCCCACTCTCTGCCCGCAGCCGCCGCCTCCTCCGCCGCGTCCGAAGCTAAGAAGCGCAAGCTCTCCAAGAGTCAAAAGGCGAAGATCCAAGCGAAGCAGCGCACCGCGCTCGCCGTCAAGAAGAAAGCAGCCGCGCTGGCCGCCGCCGCCGCCGCCAAGATGCAGGCCTCCTAGACTACACTAGACTAGACAGATGTCTAGGCCTCCTAGACAACACTAGACTAGACAAGATGTCTAGGCCTCCTAGACTATACTATACTAGAAAAGATGTCTAGGCCTCCTAGATTACACTAGACTAGAGATAGAATAGAGATAGGGTAAGAGTGAAATAAAATCACTCAACCATTTTCCTCTTCAGCAGTGGTCGTCTTCGGCTGGAAAATTGACATTGATCCACGTTGTGACAATAAAAAAAATAGAGTATACGTACGGAAACTTACTCAAAAATACTTCAAAAATATTGTTACGAATAACCTGTTTAGCATTAACGAATAAATATTGAATATTTAAGCTTTACTTTAGCTAACTAATTAATATACCTACTACCATTTTCATTTGAAATTGTCTTACTTACCTATACATTGAATTATATTATGCTAGCTTTTGCGCCCGATGGTTACACCGGAGCCAATAGATGTCGCTATTGTAAACATTTTAACCCTTAAACAAACAAGAGCCCCTGTGGCTGTTTAAGAAAAAGCGAAGGTGTTTTCTGGGTAATTAGGGGCCGCTGATTTCATTTTTGATGAAAAAAATATAAGAAAGGGGGAGGGAAGGGGTGTTTTTTGTGTGGTAAATAACCTACCATTATCCATTACCGACTTGTAAAATTTTACGATTGTGGTAAAATAGTTACCATTATCCAACCCGGTTTGAAAAAAATCTATACTAGTTGCTTTCTCTGGGTTTGCTTGTCTAATTTAGGTAATTTAAAAAACATACATATTCACATTTCTTTTGTTCAATACATTATATTTCTTCTAAAGCATTCGACATAGAAGGAGTCTAATGGTTTTATGGTCTATCTTAGTAGGTAAATAAAAATAGTCGTTTTATATGTAAGACTTTTATTAATTATACTTATATAAACAATTCAATTATATTTACAATTCATAAACCAAAAAAACATATAGTTTTTATATATGTAAAGAAAAATATGCACCATTCACAACCCAAAAATACAAACCGTTTCTATATTAGTAAATCCAATAACAGTTAGGCACGAATGAACAATGGTAGATAATTTACCACAATCACCCATAACTTCACATGATCGAAAACCATGCATAGATTACCAGAATTCTCAACCAAATGGATGCAAAACAACAACAATATAGCCTATAATCCGGTCAAATTAAACCAAAAAATGAGGGTGAGTTTGCATAAAGTCCCAACAAGCTGAAAATCAGGAAAATTGTTGAAAACATAATTATAAACAATGTGTAAAAGTTCCCCATCATTCCCGTGTATGGAATTTTTTTTATTCAAGGTCAAATGTCAAAAAAGAGTGTTTATCGCGAATATCTGAAAAACGGTGCAATGTAGCAAAAAAAAGTGTATGATGAAATGAAAGCTTATAAAATTCTCTATAACTTTAATTCTATCCACTTTTTCCATATTCCAAACCATTATTGAACTACACGCTCCAGAAATGTCAAAATTAAGGACCTCGGGCAGGTAACTATGGAGCCTGCCCCAATGCTCAACAGTGACATGACCCATGTCATTTGAAAGGTCTTGAAGAGTTGTACAAGTTACTCCTAGACAGTTATATCGAATTCGATGGCCAACTCGGTGTTTTCGACCACCGAAGAATTACCACTGGAGGTGCTGTGGAGCCTGGACGGAATGCTCAACAGTGACATGACTTACGCATTTGAAAGCTCTTACAAGTCACTTTTTGATAGTTATGTCGAAATCGACGCCAAACTCGGTGTTTTCGACCACCGAAGAAAAAACACTAGGTGTATGTGAAATAATGTGCAGTTGACCCTGATCGTATTGCTCAACAGTGACATGACTAATGTCATTTGAAAGCTCTTACAAGTCACTCCTTGACAGTTATATCGAAATCGACGACCAACTCGGTGTTTTCGACCACCGAAGTATCGACACTGATCGTATTGCTCAACAGTGACATGACACATATCATTTGAAAGCTCATAAAGAGTTTAATAAGTCACTCTTTGATAGTTATATCGAAATCGCCGTCCAACTTAGTGTTTTCGACCACCGAAGAATGGAGTTGGGCTATGCCATACCGAAGTATCGACGCTGATCCTAATGCTCAAAAGTGACATAACTTATGTCATTTGAAAGCTCTTGAAGAGTTGTACAAGTCACTCTTTGACACTTATATCGAAATCGACCGCCAACGCGGTGTTTTCGACCATCGAAATATCGACACTGGGTGTATGTGCAGTTGACCCTGATGGTATTGCTCAACAGTGACATGACCTATGTCATTTGAAAGCTCTTGAAGAGTTGTACAAGTCACTCTTTGACAGTTATATCGAAATCGACCGCCAACGCGGTGTTTTCGACCACCGAAGAATCGACACTGGGTGTATGTGCAGTTGACCCTGATGGTATTGCTCAACAGTGACATAACTTATGTCATTTGAAAGCCCTTGAAGAGTTGTCCAAGTCACTCCTTGATAATCCGGTCAATTTAGACCAAAAAATGACAGTAAAGTTACATAAAGTCCCAACAAGCTGAAAATCAGTAAAATTGTTCAAAACATAATTACATATAAACAGATTTCGATATAACTGTCAAAGAGTGACTTGTACAACTCTTCAAGAGCTTTCAAATGACATAGGTCATGTCACTGTTGAGCAATACCATCAGGGTCAACTGCACATACACCCAGTGTCGATATTTCGATGGTCGAAAACACCGCGTTGGCGGTCGATTTCGATATAAGTGTCAAAGAGTGACTTGTACAACTCTTCAAGAGCTTTCAAATGACATAAGTCATGTCACTTTTGAGCATTAGGATCAGCGTCGATACTTCGGTATGGCATAGCCCAACTCCATTCTTCGGTGGTCGAAAACACTAAGTTGGACGGCGATTTCGATATAACTATCAAAGAGTGACTTATTAAACTCTTTATGAGCTTTCAAATGATATGTGTCATGTCACTGTTGAGCAATACGATCAGTGTCGATACTTCGGTGGTCGAAAACACCGAGTTGGTCGTCGATTTCGATATAACTGTCAAGGAGTGACTTGTAAGAGCTTTCAAATGACATTAGTCATGTCACTGTTGAGCAATACGATCAGGGTCAACTGCACATTATTTCACATACACCTAGTGTTTTTTCTTCGGTGGTCGAAAACACCGAGTTTGGCGTCGATTTCGACATAACTATCAAAAAGTGACTTGTAAGAGCTTTCAAATGCGTAAGTCATGTCACTGTTGAGCATTCCGTCCAGGCTCCACAGCACCTCCAGTGGTAATTCTTCGGTGGTCGAAAACACCGAGTTGGCCATCGAATTCGATATAACTGTCTAGGAGTAACTTGTACAACTCTTCAAGACCTTTCAAATGACATGGGTCATGTCACTGTTGAGCATTGGGGCAGGCTCCATAGTTACCTGCCCGAGGTCCTTAATTTTGACATTTCTGGAGCGTGTAGTTCAATAATGGTTTGGAATATGGAAAAAGTGGATAGAATTAAAGTTATAGAGAATTTTATAAGCTTTCATTTCATCATACACTTTTTTTTGCTACATTGCACCGTTTTTCAGATATTCGCGATAAACACTCTTTTTTGACATTTGACCTTGAATAAAAAAAAATCCATACACGGGAATGATGGGGAACTTTTACACATTGTTTATAATTATGTTTTCAACAATTTTCCTGATTTTCAGCTTGTTGGGACTTTATGCAAACTCGAATGTCTAAATTTACCGGGGTACTAGTTTATAAATCTGGACGCAAAAACCACATAACAGATTTTTCGTAGAACAAAACTCAAATTTTTGTGGGAGCGATGCACAAATTTCAAATTTTTTTCGCCAAACTGCCGACTTGCCCTCTTTGACATTGACTTATAAGGACGGGTGACGTTTATTAGTGAAATGTTGCCAGTAGTTGGATAAAAAAAAATACAACGTTTTACTTGCTATTCAATTCGATTAAATTCGTTGAAAAAAAAGTCCTTTTTTTTAAAAAAAAATCATGTGGTATGCATTCTACCTTTATTTTAATAAGGGTTAAAGATAGCGCTTACGTTATTTTCCAGCCGAGGAAAAAGGTTTAGAGATAGGGTAAGAATGAAATAAAATCACTAAACCTTTTCCTCTTCAGAAGTAGTCTTCGGCTGGAAAATTTACGTTATAGGTCCACATTTTGGGACAAGTAAGAAAAAATATAGTATAGATTTACTAACGACATAATGCCTCCATATAAAAACATAATGTGTCATTCATTAATTTTAAAATATATTTCATACTGTATAATTATTTAGATAAAATACTTTATAAGTACCTACCTATTGTTTAAATGTTATTATTTTGTGCAATAATAAATAACTAAGTTGATGTATAAAATTCTTTATATTTTTGTAATAAAATAAATTCTTTAATGATATGTGTTTTTATTATACATAATATACCCAGGACCCAACTTGAGCGGATAAGGGAACGGAGCTATGCGGAGCTCAACTGACCAATCATAATCATAATGCATTTCGGAAAGATTTTGATAATCGCAATGCGCTGTGATTGGTGAATCAAACGCTGCACTTCTGCTTCCTCAAACTATTCAAAGTAAAAAAATTATATTATACTACATCTATATATAATTAAAATGAAACCAGTTTTCCTTGGTCAAGGCATCACGCGTGAATGGCTGGACTGGATCTGGGAGGGGCGAGAGAGAGAGAGAGAGAAGAGGAGGGAGGGGCGAGAGAGAGAGAAGAGGAGGGAGGGGCGAGAGAGAGAGAGAAGAGGAGGGAGGGGCGAGAGAGAGAGAGAAGAGGAGGGAGGGGCGAGAGAGAGAGAGAGAAGAGGAGGGAGGGGCGATAGAGAGAGAGAGAAGAGGAGGGAGGGGCGAGAGAGAGAGAGAGAAGAGGAGGGAGGGGCGAGAGAGAGAGAGAAGAGGAGGGAGGGGAGAGAGAGAAGAGGAGGGAGGGGCGAGAGAGAAGAGGAGTGAGAGGCGAGAGAGAAGAGGAGGGAGGGGCGAGAGAGAAGAGGAGGGAGGGGCGAGAGAGAGAGAAGAGGAGTGAGGGGCGATAGAGAGAGAGAGAGAGAGAGAGAGAGAGAGAGAAGAGGAGGGAGAGGCGAGAGAGAGAGAGAAGAGGAGGGAGGGGCGAGAGAGATAGAGAAGAGGAGTGAGGGGCGAGAGAGAGAGAGAAGAGGAGGGAGGGGAGAGAGAGAAGAGGAGGGAGGGGCGAGAGAGAAGAGGAGTGAGAGGCGAGAGAGAAGAGGAGGGAGGGGCGAGAGAGAAGAGGAGGGAGGGGCGAGAGAGAGAGAAGAGGAGTGAGGGGCGATAGAGAGAGAGAGAGAGAGAGAGAGAAGAGGAGGGAGAGGCGAGAGAGAGAGAGAAGAGGAGGGAGGGGCGAGAGAGATAGAGAAGAGGAGTGAGGGGCGATAGAGAGAGAGAAGAGGAGGGATGGGCGAGAGAGAAGAGGAGGGAGGGGCGAGAGAGAGAGAGAAGAGGAGGGAGGGGCGAGAGAGAGAGAGAAGAGGAGGGAGGGGCGAGAGAGAGAGAAGAGGTGGGAGGGGTGAGAGAAGAGGAGGGAGAGATGTGAGAGAGAAGAGGAGGGAGGGGCGAGAGAGAGAGAAGAGGCGGGAGGGGTGAGAGAAGAGGAGGGAGAGATGTGAGAGAGAAGAAGAGGGAGAGATGTGAGAGAAGAGGAGGGAGAGATGTGAGAGAAGAGGAGGTAGAGATGTGAGGATGGAGGTGTGTGAGAGAGAAGAGGGAGGTGTGTGTGAGAGAAGAGGGAGGTGTGTGTGAGAGAAGAGGGAGGGGTGTGAGAGAGAAGAGGGAGGGGTGAGATAGAGAAGAGGAGGGAGAGATGTGAGAGAAGAGGAGGGAGAGATAAGAGGATGGAGGTGTGTGAGAGAGAAGAGGTTGGAGGTGTGTGAGAGAGAAGAGGGAGGGGTGAGAGAGAGAAGAGGAGGGTGGGGTGAGAGAGAGAAGAGTAGGGAGGGTTGAGAGAGTGAAGAGTAGGGAGGGGTGAGAGTTAATTGTAGGGAGGGGTGAGAGAGAGAAGAGTAGGGAGGGGTGAGAGTGAGAGAGAAGAGTAGGGAGGGGTGAGAGAGAGAGGAGTAGGGAGGGGTGAGAGAGAGAGAGAGAGGAGTAGGGAGGGGTGAGAGAGAGAGAGAGAAGAGTAGGGAGGGGTGAGAGAGAGAGAAGAGTAGGGAGGGGTGAGAGAGAGAGAGAGAGAAGAGTAGGGAGGGGTGAGAGAGGGTAGAGTAGTGAGGGTTGAGAGAGAGAGAAGAGAAGGGAGGGGTGAGAGAGAGAGAAGACTAGGGAGGGGTGAGAGAAGATGCGGGAGGGGTGAGAGAAGATGCGGGAGGGGTGAGAGAATATGCGGGAGGGGTGAGAGAGAAGAGGCGGGAGGGGTGAGAGAGAAGAGGCGGAAGGGGTGAGAGAGAAGAGGCGGGAGGGGTGAGAGAAGAGGCGGGAGGTGTGAGAGAGAAGAGGCGGGAGGGGTGAGAGAGAAGAGGCGGGAGGGGTGAGAGAGAAGAGGCGGGAGGGGTGAGAGAGAAGAGGGGGGAGGGGAAAGAGAGTAGAGGCGGGAGAAGAGGAGGGAGAGAAGTGAGAGAAGAGCAGGGAGAGATGTGAGAGAAGAGCAGGGAGAGATGTGAGAGAAGAGGAGGGAGAGATGTGAGAGAAGAGGAGGGAGAGATGTGAGAGAAGAGGGAGAGATGTGAGAGAAGAGGGAGAGATGTGAGAGAAGAGGGAGAGATGCGAGAGAAGAGGAGGGAGAGGTGTGAGAGAAGAGGGAGAGGTGTGTGAGAGAGAATAGGGAGGTGTGTGAGAGAGAAGAGGATGGAGGTGTGTGAGAGAAGAGGAGGGAGAGTAGAGGAGGGAGGGTTGAGAGAGAGGAGGCGGGAGGGGTTAGAGAAAGATGATATGAATTAAGATTGAAATGAAATGTCAAAATGAATGAAGGAAAATTAATGAATAAGGAAGACGAGGGCTGCGGAAGAATTGAAGGATTGAAAAGGAAGCAGGAAGAATCCTCAAAGCAGGAAAACTTTAAGGTTGTGGGTGCATGACCATCTTTGCCGGGAATAGGCACAGAGGGGGTGAGTACCTAAGTGTATCTAACTACGTGTACCCCCGTACCTGCACCGGGGGTGACTTACTTGACCCGACGGTTGACTAGGAGACCCCCCAAGGCCAACTGATGCCAGGTCCTTCCGGGTTTCGCATTCCCACAGGAAGGCAGGCGTCCCGGGTCCACGCCCGACCAGCTTCGTTAACACCGCTAGGTATCCCACTGGTCGACCAGCTGATCGCTGGATTTGAGCACAAATTCTCAAAGAAACATTGAAAACGTACTGAAAAGTACGTAGTCTGGGCTGGAGCAGGAATTCAAGTCTTCAAACGCCCGCCGCCGCCACCTGGACCGGAACTCTTGAGGCAGCGACTGATGGATTTCCTTTCTTCTATTTTCGAGGGGCTTCAAATTTTCTTTCTTCATCCTTCTGTGCAGATTTCTTATTTCATTTTCTTGCTTCCTTGAGTCTTCATTCTTCCAAGATGAGCCGCCGACCGACTTTTCCGACAGCCGACACGTACTCGTAGCTTAAGTACCTCCCAGCTTTACCGCAAGGAGAGCCCCATTTTCCGGCGCTTTTCCAGTGACGCAATCGACAATTTTCATTTCCTTAAATTTAGTTTTCATTAAATATCTCCGAAACTACTAAACCTAGAGATTCCATTCTTTTACCAAAATAAAGATCTTTTTACGATGTACCTAACTATTTAAAGTAGAATGCTTATTTATGAATACTTTACTAATTATCAAACGTTTTAGCATGAAAATATTGAAAAACCTAATTTTACTTTACTAAATGGCTATAATTTTTTATCATTGGATGTGTAATTTATGATTCATTTTCAAAAATACTACTTTTAAAATCTTTATATACAAGTCAAATTATTTTTAAGATTAATAAAAAACCATTTTGAAAACAACCAAAATGTATTACTTGCTTACTCGCAAGCATTTACATAATCTTTCTTAGAAACTACTCCTATCTCTTTCCCGCGGGTTTATGACTTGTATAACGCTGTCCTCTTCGCACCTTAGTTTCGTTGCTATGGCAATGCAACGGCACCTATGACCAAATAGCTTAAGATATTCATTAAATATTTACCTACCAATTAATTCAGTTCTAAGACTTATAAAATAAGAAGGTTCCTCAATTTTATTCAGAACATTGAGCTTGAAAAATTACATTAGGTATCCTCATAAAGTCATATGTGTTATCTTATTCAACATAGGCAAACGTTGCGCTACTCTAAATAATATCGGCGCGCCGTCCTCCTAGCTAAATTTATAATTATAAATAAATAATAAATAAAAAATCGTTTATTGCCATTTGAGAAGAAAAAAAAATTCCACTTGAGCTTAAAACAAAACAAAACAAAATACATAGAATTAGAAATTAAAAATTAAAATTAACAAAAATATCTAAATGGCAAAAGGCGGAACTCAGCTTTAAGCTGTTTGGCACCTGAGTGTCAAGCAGCGCTGTTTTTCAGTTCCACCTGACTCCCTTGGATGTGAAACGGGAGCAGAGAGCATAGATGAGCAACCATAAGAAAAAATATAAACAATACAATAACAAGTTGAAGTCACAAATTAAAAGTTTGAATTACAATATTAAGTTATCCTAAAAAATCATATAAAATATGTAATAATAATAATAATTGGATTCTAGTGAGAAAATTGATCATAAGCGCGCGCGCGCGCGCGCGTATGTATGTGTGTGTGTGTGTGTGTCTCTCTCTCTGTGTGTGTGTGTGTGTGTGTGTGTTTATTTGTGTGTGTGAGTGAGTGTGTAAGTCAGTGAGGTGAGTATTATGTAGGATAACATTTATTTACATATAATATTATAACAAACAATTTTATATGTTCCTCTTCCGTTGGATCACTGGTCAAGTGCAGACGTGCCCACTGAGACTATCGAAATTTCGATTTTGGTTAATTTTTATTTCAAAATTATAAATAAATCTTTAAAAGTTTGCCTAAATCAGTCTATCCTGTTTCTTCTTATGTGTTTTGTCATTGACACCCGCGGCCATATTTAAAAGTGAGCGAGAAGTGAAGAGTTCCCCTAGGAACACCCAGGACAACAGGAAACAGCAAAAACTTGTCACCGACTACCAGGCTGACATAAGTACAAGGAGTTGTAAAGGAAAAAAACCGCTATTTATGTGAAAACATTGGTGAGTTTGAGGCAAGTTTAACGCACCAGGTACCAGGCGCTTATAAACACGTAGAGTATATTCACTTCTGTAGAGAGACAAACGTATTGGATAAATTCAACCGCTTCCATAAAGTTTGGTTGGACCTGCGTTTGAAAGCTTGCCTGCAGTGCTGACAAACGTGGTTCAAATCCCAGCAGGCGAAGATTTTTTAATTTTAAAATTTTAATTTAATACTTATTTCTGAGTGCTAGAAACACGCGAAAATGCCTCTTAAAAGAACTCCGCCTGCGACAGTGCCTAGTACGCCATCTGAAGTAAACATAACTCATTCACTGTCGGACACAAATTTGAATACGATGGATATAGCTACAACGCCTCTATTTGTGACTCAACGCTCGAAAAGGAGGCGGGATTCTACAGAATCGGAGCGTGAACTGTGTAATGAACTCTCTGATTTTAAGGAAGAAATTAAAAAAATAATGACATCCATGATCAACAAACAAGGGGAAGAGCTAAAGAAAATATCTCCGACATTATTAGATATTCAACAAACAAATCTCAATATAGAAAATTCTATAGCATTTTTAACAGCGCAAAATGAGGAATATAAAAAGAAACTTGATACTCTAGAAACTCAGGTGCAGGAGGACCGAAAGTATATTACTGTCTTGGAGGAAAAGATCGAGGAAATACAGAAATCAACTAGGAAAACAACTTTTGAGATTAGAAATGCACCGAAGAACGAAAAAGAATCCAAGGAAGATTTGGTAGAAATGGTTATTAACCTGTCAAATCAAATTAACTGCGAGATAAACAAGTCAGATGTAAAAGATATTTACCGTATAAAGGCAAAAAAGGAAGGAGCGAGAAATACCCCAATAATAGTGGAGACTACATCAACGCTTATAAAAAACGATATTTTAAGAAAAGCGAAGGCTTTTAATATTAAACAAAAAAATAAATTATGTGCTAAGCACTTAGGGTTGCGTACGGCGGAAGACACCCCGATTTTTATTTCAGAAAACCTAACTGCAAAGGCTTCTAGGCTGTACTTTATTGGTCGAGACTTGGTCAAATCAAAAGCCTATATGTTTTGTTGGACCGCTTACGGTAAAGTATACATAAGAAAGAATGAAAATTCTCCGATAATACAAATAAAGGACGAAGCTCAAGTACATAAATTAAAAGTATGACTGAGCCGGGCAGTAACTTTAATTTTGTTTGTTATTACTAAACTTTCATTCATACTATTAATAATTTTTATTATAATTTCATTGATTTTCATTATAATTTCATTAATACTATTAATTATTTTCATTATAATTTCATTCATACTATACATTATTTTAATTGTGATTTCGCTGATACTATTTATTACAATGGATGGTATGGCACTAACTCTGATTGATTTTTGGTTATTTATTGAGAATGCATGGATATCATCTTCAAAAATATCAATCACGTTACCTACCGATACAAACCTCATATCATTTTTTTCACTGACTATTATTATAATCTCAAAAATTGATATTACTTATTACACATTTTTATACAAGAACAAAAATTATGGCTGACACGCTAAACACTGTAAATGAAATAGACAATCTAGAAATAGCCAGTAGTTTCAAGTGCGACAGTTCTAAACTAAGTAACTATCTGAAAGTAAACAAAAATGATTTAACCATTATATCACAAAATATAAGAAGTATCTACCACAATTTTGATGATTTTCTAATTAGTTTGGCTAACTTAGAGTTTGATGCTGATATTATGGTAATGACTGAATGTAGACTCAATAAAGACAAACCAATTCCTAAGTTGGACGGTTACTTAGCCTTTCAAACCAGCTATCAGCTAAACCAAAATGACGGAGTTGTAGTGTACATAAAAGATAAACTGAAACCAGAAGTAAAAGAATTACGTCTAGCTCAGGCATCTTGTCTCCGTATAGATGTATTTAACAATACCATCATTTGCATCTACCGCTCACCGTCCATTGCTAATACTGAACCTTTTTTAGAATCTTTGAGTACCTACTTAGAAAATATACCTACAAATAATAACATCATACTAACTGGAGACATTAATATAAACATAAGAGCTAAAGCCGAGGAGACATCCTATGACAATAATAATAGACTAAAGTATCTCAATATGTTATCATATTTTGGCATTCTGACTGGTCATACGCTACCAACACGGGGAGAAAATTGCTTGGATCACTTCATGATAAAAATTAATAAAAGTAAAGCATCGGCTACGATTGCAATTCTGAACACCACCACTACTGATCATAACACAACACTACTGTGCTTAAAGAAAATAAAACACAAATACCCTAGAATCAAAACTAAAACAAAAGTAGATTTTGAAAAATCCCTAGTATATCTAAAAAGTAAACATTTGGAAAATCTTCTTCTCTGTGAAAATCCGGAAGAACTGTATAACCTTCTTATAAAAGAACTGCGAGAGGCTATCAATGTTGGCTCGATCGTCTGTAATATCCCAAAAAGTAAACGTATTATAAAACCATGGATAACTCCTGGTATCCTTAAATGCATAAATAATCGAAATAAACTACAAAAAAACTGTCGTAATGACCCCTACAACTCCATATTAAAACTAACTTATACTAGATATAGAAACTATTGTAATAAACTTATTAAGAAACTCAAAAGACAACATGACAGAGAGCTACTTGTAAATTCATTATCAAATAATAAACTGCTTTGGAAAAACCTGAAATCTATAACTTATACTAATAAACCTAAAATTGAAACTAATGAACTGTTAAACTTAAGATCATCCCCTGGTGAATCTGTTAATACAATTAATAAATATTTCGCAAACATAGGAAAAAACCTGGCGACAAATATACAACAAAAACATTCTTTTGTAAATCATCCATCTGTAAAGAATAAATCTCAACAATTAAATTCCCTAGTGCTATTAGACGCAGACAATGCAGAAATTGAAACAGTTTTAATGAGTTTAAAATCTGACAGTGCTCCAGGCTGGGACAATATATCTACGCGATTTCTGAAGCATGTAAAAAAGGAAATAATACCTATAATAACGCGGCTCCTTAATCTTTGTTTTGAAAAAGGTATTTTTCCATCATGCGCTAAGAAATCCAATATAACTCCAGTTCACAAGGGTGGGGATCGAGACGACGTAAACAACTACAGACCAATATCTGTTCTACCAGCTTTATCAAAAATATTAGAAAAGCTTATTAACACAAGATTGCTCAATTATCTAGAGAAATTTAAAATAATATCGTCATCACAGTATGGCTTTAGAAAGGGTATATCGACTGAAGATGCAGTGTTAGCTTTAAGTAATTTTATCACAGAAAATTTAGATAAAGGTATTAAAACTATGGCTGTTTTTTTAGATCTAAAAAAAGCGTTTGACACCGTCTCGATCTCCATCCTCGTGAAGAAACTGGAAAAAATCGGAATTCGAGGCATGGCACTTAGTTTATTAAAGGACTACCTCACCAATAGGAGACAAAGAGTCAAAATTGGTGACTCTACCAGTGAGGATGCTGATGTATCATACGGAGTACCACAAGGTAGCGTATTAGGACCAACCCTATTCCTTATCTACATCAACGATCTCTGCAACTTGGATATTAATGCCACTATATTTTCTTACGCCGATGATACAGCTGTAATTTTCACAGGCAAATCATGGAATGATGTCAGGATTCGTGCTGAGAATGGACTAATAATTATTGCAAAATGGCTAGAAAATAATCTTCTTACACTAAATACTCTAAAAACCAACTACATGTGCTTTAGTATTGATATTCGTACCAAACCAGATAGTAATTTTAACATAAAAATTCACCAATGTGATAATACAAGATCAACGGCTTGTGAATGTCCCACGATAACCAAAGTTAATCACACCAAATACTTAGGCGTCGTAATTGACAATAGGCTCTCTTGGAATGAACATCTACAATATGTCACAAGCAGAGTTCGGAAATTAATGTGGATTTTTAAAACTTTACGACATGTTGTGCCAAGACCAGCTACTGAAGGCAACTACCTTTTGGATCAAATATATGTAGCACTGGTACAATCCATAATAACATATTGCATACCGGTATGGGGTGGAGCATCCAAAACAAATTTCATTGTAGTAGAACGAGCACAGCGTGCTCTCTTAAAAGTAATGTACTTTAAAAATCGAAGATACCCGACTGAAAGTTTGTATCAGAATAATAATTTACTCACAGTTAGGAAACTATACATCTTGCAGACTATCCTTAAAATGCACAAAACTTTGACATATGAACCTAATAAAACAGTGTCCAGACGCAAAAAGGCAGTAGTTAGTACTCCTAAAACAAAGACAATTTTTTCTAGTCGTCAGTTTTTCAAACGTGGACCGATGCTCTACAATCACTTTAATAAATATTTAGATGTCTATAGCAAAAAACTATACGAGTGTAAAATATCTGTAATAGAATTTATCAGATTACTTAACTATAATGAAGTCGAAGATATTCTATGGTGAAAATTGTTAAAAATACTTTTAAGATGTATGATTATTTGGAAATGAAATTAATAACTTAAAACTATGTGTGATAATAATTAAGTAATTTGTGAGTGTATATGAAATAAAATAAATAGTAGATACATAAAAACTATAATCAATCAATATTATAATGAATAATTAGTACAGAAATACCTATATTAATCATAAGTTAATAAATAAATAATTTAATTATACTTTGTTAAATAGATTATTATTATATTATACTAAGTATAAAATAATGTAATCTTAATCATAATTAATGTTCTTCATAAATAATGTATTGCTTATATATAAATTAGTGATGACTAAATTTAAATAAATGTCAAATAGTGTACAATATATTAATAATGTAAAACTTGTATGGAAGAGCGGGGTTTTTCTGGCACAGGCTAACGCCTAAAAGGGGGACCCCAGCAACTAGATTTAAGTTATCACTGTATACTTTCTATGAATAAAAATTTATTATTATTATTATTGTAGTTGTATATTTTATACTCTCAGCTAGAAAAAGCTGGTAATTAACTGCACATCACGGGCCAAAGCCAAGTGATGGCAGAGTATTTTTTTTTTTTTTTTTTTTTAAAGATCAAGTTATTGATGTATCTTTGTCTATTTGAAGGAATTTGCGAACGATTCTGCAAGTGTTTAATATTGTTGATTTTTGAAGTTGTATGTATGTGAATGTAGGTAGATCGAGTAAAGAAAGAGATTGAGATAACTGCTGGGGAATTACCCCGGTAGTGGATACAACAATAGGTACTATGGTTACTTTCTGTAGTCGCCACATCCTCATTATTTCTTCTTTCAACTCTATATATTTTGTAAGTTTTTCTGTGATAGTGGTTTGCAAGTTGTGGGTGTTGGGGATGGCTATATCGATGATGATGGCTGATTTGTGGTTTTTGTCGATGAGAGTGATATCTGGTCTATTGTAGTGAATTGTTTTATCAGTTAGTATTGCTCTGTCATAATAAAGTTTAAAATTAGAATTTTCTAATATTGTTTCAGGTTGGTATTTATAATATGGGACTATTTTTGGTGGAGTGGGAATTAGTTTGTATTTATGGGCAAGTTTTTGATGGATAATGTTAGCTACCTGGTCATGTCTAAATTTGTAATCTGTCTGTGCTATGGTTTTACAGGCACCTGTTATATGTTGAATGGTTTCTGAGGCACTGTGACATCTTCTGCATAGGTCTGTAGGTAGGTTAGGCATTTTAATTATATATTTTTGGTAATTGCGGGTCTCAATCACCTGATCTTGAATTGCGAGCATGAACCCTTCGGTCTCCGGGAAAAGTTCTCCACGACGGAGCCACTCGTTCGATGCCTTTCTATCGACGTTTGGATGACTCAAGTCTTGGAGGTGTCTCCCGTGCAGAGACTTCTGGGCCCATTCTCTAAACAGTGTCTGTCTGTCCGTCTGTACTTCATTTTTTTGGGTGTTTCTATCTAATAGATTTAGGGGTGTCAACTTTCGATCATTCTTTACTATTGCTTGATGTAGTGGAGATGTGTCGGCTTTTTTATGGAAGTATGTACGTAATGTAGTGATCTGTTTATTGTGCAAGTTTCTTATATTAATCAGGCCTCTACCTCCCTCAGATCGTGGTAAAATCAATCTTTGGATACAAGATCTCGGATGATGCTTTCTTTGCTGTGACATTGTAACATTGATATTTCGCTGTAGGTTTTTAAGTTCGCCCTTTGTCCAGTTAATAATTCCGAATGAGTAGGTTAGAATTGGTATAGCATATGCATTGATGGCTTTTATACAGTTCTTTGAATTTAATTGTGTTTTAGTTATTGAATTGAGTCTATGTTTAAACTGTTGTCGGAGTTTGGTTTTAATTTCTTTATGGCATATTTGTTTCGATTGATGGTATCCCAAGTATTTATATGTATCGTTTTCATCTAGGGGCTCTATTATTTCACCGTCTTGTAGTAGGTAGTAGTGTTGATAAGTTTTTCCATCTTTAATTGAATTTATTTTGCATTTGTCTATTCCAAATGTCATACAAATGTCCTGTGAAAATTGTTCTGTAATATTAGCAAGTGTCTCTAATTCATCTTGGGTGGAGGCGAATAATTTTAAGTCATCCATATAAAATAAGTGATTCAGTTTTAATAGTATGTCAACGAATGTGTTTATTTGTGAGTGATTGTTATCAGGGAGAGGATATCCCACATCCGTTTCATTTAACTTTTTTGAAAGGGGATTAATTGCAAGACAAAACCATAAAGGGCTTAAGGCATCTCCTTGAAAGATTCCACGTAGAATTCTTATCGGTTCAGTAGCTGTATTAGTTTTAGTTTTGAGACGTGTTATCCACTTAGACATACTTCTCTCTAAAAATGAAATTATTTCCGGGTGAATTTTATATATCTTTAGTACGTAGATAAGCCATGAATGTGGGACAGAGTCGTATGCTTTCTTGTAATCTATGTACATACTGTAAAGATCTCTCTTATTGCGTTGTGTTTGTTTTAATATAACAGAATCTATGATCAGTTGTTCTTTACAACCCTGACTATACTTTCGGCATCCCTTTTGCTGTTCAGTTAATATTGTATTAGTGTCCAGATGATCGTATATATGATGAGATAAACATGCAGTTAATATTTTGTATATTGTTTGAAGACATGTGATTGGTCTGTATTTAGCGGGGTTATTAATATCAGTGTTATCTTTAGGTATCATATAAGTTACACCTTCTGTTATGTAATTGGGCATCTGATCTGGGTTTTTAATGAAATTATTAATATGTTTATATATCACCGGATGGGCCACTGAGAACTTTTTATACCAGTAATTATGAATGTTGTCAGATCCTGGGGCTTTCCAGTTGTGAGTAGATTTTAAAACAATATGAAATGTTTCTATACTAATATTTTCAAATTGCATTTCAGTAATGTCTGTATTGCAGATGTCGTGTATCCAACTAGCTTCTGTGTTATGAGAGACAGGGTTTTCCCAGATATTAGCCCAAAATTGTTTCATGTCATCACTTTCAAGTGTATGGTTGTTGCTATTGTTTTGTTCTGCTGTAGTGTTATTTGATGTATTCTCACGAAGAGTTTGGTAGAATTTCCTCTCATTATTAATGAATTGATTATTTTGTGATTTCCGTTGTGTACATGCTTTATACCTTCTAAGTCGACTGCTAGCTACTTGAAGTTTTTGTTTTAGTGTGTCTAGGTAATGCGTAGGATCAGTGTTGGGCTCTTCATGAATTGTGTGTGTTTTATATTTTTCGATTATATTTTGAACTTGTTTTATGAGGTTGTTGTTTCTGTTTCCATTTATGTACTGTGTTAGTCTTCCTATTTTAGCTCGTAAGTCTTTTATCTTTCTTTCTAATCGTTTTTGCCACCGTGGGATTTTATCCATATTTATATTACGTGTTGATGTATTTTCTGAGGTGGGTAATACCAATCTGGAGCCATTTACTTTTGCAGCCGTCCATGCTGCGCTATAGATCGCTGTTTGCAAAGTGTGGAAATCACTATCTATAGCAATCATATCTCGTAATACTTTCGTATTTAGATAAGTTACAATATTGTTGAACCGTTTCGATGATTTTTGTTTTGGAATAAATTGGCGTTGCTCTGGTTGAGTGTTTAAGAAGAATTGAAAAACTTCAGCAAAAGTTGTATCGATTTCAGTGTTTCTATTAGTTTCTGTTGTATTTATTATATTAATTATATTTTCTGATTCTGGTATTTGATCTATGTTTCCTGTATAGTTATTGTCATTATTGCTAGCAGTTTCATTAGTTGTATCAGATATAACATGAGTACTAGTATCAGCTATATCCAATTCTGTTGCTATTTCATCCCGTATAGATTGCAGTCTATCGTCGTTAATGAATTTACTCGCTAAAATAACTCGTCTCTGGTCTGCTACTCTCTGCTCACTGACATGTGCAAGTTCGGGAAATTCCGCTATAAAAAATCGGTGTAGTGGTTTTCTATAGGCCGTTTTGTTTGTTTCTAAGTGTGTTATTCGGTAGTAAGTTTTGATAATAAATTCGTTGTGCTGTGTCGTCCATCTTAAGCGTTGATTTTGTGTTGTGTGTGTGCTAGATATGTGAGTTGAAGTTGTTTGTGTGTTCTGCTCTAAATATGTTTTAACTTCTGCGCGTATTGATTCAATTTTTTCAGATGACAAAAGTTTTCTGCTGACTATTGCTCTTCGTTGGTCTCCTACTCTTTGTTTACTGACTTGCATTTCTGGGAACTTTTGAGTGAATTTTTCGTGTAACTCTGTTAAGTATGTCCTAGTGTTTGATTCGAGGTTTGTTAAAATAAAGTATGTACGCAGGATGAATGTGTTCATTTCTTCAGTCCATTTTCTACGCATACTTTTACTAACTGTGGTGGGTGCAATTCTATCAACATCATTAGTCGTTTGCACAACATCCTCAGTTAGGGAAGGAGAAACACTCTGAATAGAAGTAGGAGAAACAGGTTGAAAGCGAAAGTTTAAGTATGATGGTGGAGATGATGATAAAGATGGGAAGAGGGATGTTGGTGATGATGAACATGAAAGGGCTTTTTGTGGATCTTCAGCCCTGGTATGGATGGATGAAGATGAGGGTGAAGATGATGGCATGGCTGTAGCATCTCGTCCTGCGGACTCGGTAGGGGCCCGCCTGCTCAACCCACTACCGCTGACGGTTCGCATACTGGAGCACTCAGCGTCAGCTCCAAGTGCGCCCCGGCGATCGCCCCCGGGAAGCGACTCTAAACGTTTTCTTTTAGATCTTGTCTCCATGTTACTGGGTTACCATTGCCACGATTGCCACTTTGTGGCCGTCCCCGCGTCGAGATCAGATGGTCGATCTCGGCGTGTGGTTAGGTTTCAGGGACTGTTAGGTTCGCCATTGCCTCGTCCGTCAGCCAGCAGGGTGCACCACGTGCAGGTGAGGTTGGCTTGGACCCCGAAAGATGGGAGTTGGGGTCCCTTACACCCCTTATTATTATTATTATTATATGTATTATGAATGTATGTATAATGAAAAAGAATGATATTAGATAGAACTAACGACATTAAATAGTGTAGTATTTTCATGTAGGTGTGTATGTACCTACTATCATCATGCAAAAAGGCACATTTAAGGTGTGAGTTGGTAAAGCGACTGCAGCAGTCGACTGCAACTGCAGACACAGCTTCACTACTAGTTTCTATGAAATTTCGAGCGCGCGGTGACACTTCTGCTGCGGTCGCGGCGTGCTGTCCTGCGGTCGTGACGTAGAGCGACAGCAGATAAGAGAAAAATATTTTGAAAAACGAACAAAAATAATAGTGTAGGAGCTAATGTTATTTTTTTAATACAATTTAGGTTGCTTAGTAATGATTAATCATTTCACTCAATAGAAAATCATTATGTTAAGATTGACAAATGTGGCATAGATCAAGGTGTCGTGGTTTTTATCTCTGCTACGTAGTATAATAAAAACTTGAAAAGCATAACATAACTTCACCTTATTGACAGCCACCACCATTTTTTTAAAATACCATTTTGACTGTATACCCCAAAAAATATAAAATCAGTTCAATTAAATATTGAGGTTTAAATATAAATTTAGTTCCAACGACGTGACAGACATAAAATAAAAACAAAAACAAATTTAGTTTTTTGAATAAGTAGAATTTGATGAATTACACTTCAATCAACAATACACAACTAGATAACAAGTCACGTTCAAAATCAAAGCTAAATGCTGTCCGCGTGGATGACGTGGGGACATCTTTATTTGTTTACTACCGAACTGAGACAATAGTTTGAAAACATTTCTAATTTCAACCTAATTACTACCATGACACCTAGAAATAAAGTAGCAAATCTTATGAATAAAATAAGAGCACTTTCAAGTGCGCTGTTATTCACCTTAATTATGTACATTACTAAACATTACTTATCTTAAATATCCTAATCAGTCTTAAACTACATACACACTATGAGAGACCTATCCGCTATCGTCGCTAACAGTATTATTGATCGAAGTAAATAAACATTTGAATATATACATAATGCATTACAAAACCGAAATCTTTAAACCAGTATTTTAATAACTATCAATTGACATTAATTTAATCGAAGCCACGTTACTTTTGTTACCGACGTTGTTTTGTTTCTTCAAATTGTGTTGAAAACGTTCGATTATTTATTATCATATTTGTATCTGCCACGGTAGGCAGCAAATGTGGCGGTCGGCTCTCCGACCATAAATTGTATTATGTCAAAATTTGAAAAATGAATTTGGGTTACCATTTTTCAAAATAATTACTCCTGGGCCCCAAGTCTGCTATTTTTTATAAACTCGTCATTCCAATACGACCCCATTGTCATTTTGCCAAAAATTCGTAGTCTGCTAATTCACAATGGTCGGTCAGTGGTCGGTCAGTGGTCTCGTAATAGAATTGTAATAGAATGACATAGTCGTGCTGCCATTATTATAAAACCCGTTGGTAGAAATGATTTTCGAAAAACTACTACTAAACTTGAACATTTATTCATGCTAGATTTTAATAAGATATTTTTTACATAGGATTTATTAGTGTTATAAACAATCTGAAGTAGTAAGAAGTCCCTAAATAGCAATAAACTTAAAAGAAAAATAACTCAATAATCTTTTATTAGCTGTCTAAATCAAATGTGACATAGTAATGTCATATTTGACTTTGACACAACTGCCGCCGGTTAACGGTTTTGTTTTAACGGCTGCTATAGTCGCCCGGACGTTTCAGTGGACATTTTTCAAAATATTTCATGAGACTTTGAGAGTATTATATTCCTTGATTTTATCAAAATGGTCCTTATTGAGCAAATCTCCGCGCTGATCGATTTCCTCGAAAACCACGAGGACCTGGCGCTAGGCTACTGCAGCCGTACAAGTGAAGGGCGAAGTCTATCAAAAAGATACTGGGTGGAGTGCGCCCAAATTTTAAATAGTGTGTCGGTGGACTGCCCCCATAAAACTCCGACAGAGTGGCGCACAGTAAGTACCTGAATACAGCATAATTAAGTATGCATCATAAAATGTATCATTATTGTAATTTTTGAACTTTTTTTAGTTCTACAATGAATACAAAAGTAAAACTTTGAAAAAAATTAAATCACTAAAAAGTGAAATGAGTGCAACAGGTGAGCAATACTTTTCTTTAGGCAGCCTTTCAGAATTATTGTGAGAAGTATATACTTAGTAATTATTTTATCCTGCATTTAAAAGGTGGTGGTCCTGCCAAAAAAATAATATTAACGCCACTCCAAGAGCGTTTATACTCAATATTGGGACGAGATGTAGGAGACCCACTCCCAGGCGTCCGACATAACCCACTCACTGTAAGCATTGGATTTAAGCATTATTTATTTGTTCACTTGCTAGTTGCTTGCTTTGTTTTATTAACTGTATTTTTTTTTGTTAAATAGCCAATCATGCTTCCGGTGGTTGATGATAGTCCCAGTACTAGCACAAATCCACTTCAAAACAATTCTTTCTCGTGAGTGTGCTTAATTTGTATAGCTTTCATCATTTTACCTAAGTACCTAGTTTCTTAACTATTTTGATAACTTTGTTTTATTTTTACAGAATATTAGACAATTATGAAGTGCCTGCTACAGTGGTCATAGATGATGTAGAAAATATAGAAACACAAGAAATAAGGTATATCTACTACAACTTTCTTCAGATGGGTTTAAATAAATAGGGTAACATGTAGACTAATGTCATTGTAATTGTTTATTTTGCAGCTTAGAACAGGAAAATTTGGGATCATCCAGCATCAACCAGCCTCCAAAGCGACGCCATCGCCAAAAATCGACACGACGGTATGCGGCGGAAGGTAAAGATCTTGCAATTATTTGTTTTGACCATTAAAATCCTACTCTAGGGCCAAGGCTTGATGAAACAATTTGTTTATAGATGGAGACCATGCTGCTCTGGAAAACGCCCAATTAAGGCTGGAAGCTATTGAAGCGAGGAACGCCGAGGCAACTTTAAAGCAGGCTGAGGCAACTTTAAAGCAGGCTGAGGCTACCAACAATTTAGCTGCAGCTATTGAGAGAATGAGCTGCACCTCTGAAAAACTGGTGGACCTTATAACCTACTTAGTGAAATCTGTGCCAAAAAAGGTAATTACATTAGTACATTAGTACAGTCGGCTTCGTGACCTCTTATGATCATAATTTATATAAATTCAATTTATACATTGTAAAATTGGTATAGCTAACTTGTAAATTGGTTGTAAATTGGTAAATTGGTTACTAACTTTGATACTATTATGTTTCTTCCAGGATATAGTAATTAACAACACCAATTCATGAACAGAGCTGCATTTTATTTAGATTTACAATTACAACTAAACTTTAGTATATTGTAGGTACTTTACAATCATTATATTTCTAAGTACCCACTAATTCTGAATATTAACATAACACTTCCCCTCTCAGTTATAAACATGTCAATAATTATTTTTTACTGATAACAATTTATTTTTTTAACAACTCTAATATTATTCTCATGAATTAAGCATACTTTTTTCTGATTATTAATTTCCAATCATCCAACTACTCTAATATTTTTTTATTCTTTTTTTTTTAGCAACCTATTATTTCACTCCATTCCTCAGGTGGTGGTATTATCACATAATCATCATCATCATTTTCGTAATCATACACTTCATTATCAATTTCATTTTCAGACATTCCTGGTGCATTTGGTGGTCTAGTTTTAAGTAGTTGGTCTACGTGCCTGCGGTGTCTGGCACCACCCTCTATCTCCACCTCATATACTGCTGGTTCCTGCTTGCTTACAATTCTTCCCCTTTGCCATTTTTGGGCCATGTTATACATTCTCATTAAAACATAATCTCCTACATTAAACCTTTTTTTATTTTGTCCATCATCTTTCCTTCCTTCATTGTCAGTTTTTATCTCTGTATCTGGATGTAGCGATGATATTAAGGTTTTAAATTTACGGCCATTCAATAACTCTGCCGGAGTTTTGCCAGATACGGTGCTTGGTACAGTACGCATATGAAATAGAATTTTTGCTATTCGGTCTGCCCAAGGTAAAGGAGATTGTTTTTTGAGTTTGGTTTTAATAGTTTGTATGGTCCTTTCTGCTTGGCCGTTGGTTGCAGGATGATAGGGTGCACCAGTTATATGTCGGATACGATTTCTCTTAAAAAACTCTTGACATTCACTGGATGTGAATGACAACCCATTGTCGGACACAATGACATCAGGTAGCCCATTATCGGCAATAGCTTTCTTTAATAACTCGATTACTACTTTGCTTGACATTGACGGCACTATTTCAATAATCGGCCATTTACTGTATGAATCTACTATGACCAAGAAAGTTTTCTCCATAAAGGGCCCCATAAAATCAATATGCACACGGGACCATGGTCTATTTTCTGGTTTCCATTCATGTTCTGTGACAGGTGGGTTATTCCTTCCCATTTGACATGCCTCACATTCTGCTACTACTCTTTCTATGTCTTTATCTAGGGATGGGTACCATAGGTATCCTCTAGCTAGCATCTTGGTTTGTACGGTCCCACTGTGACCTTGATGAAGAGCCTTTAGTACCGACTCTTGTAATTTAGCCGGGATGACTACTCTGTTAGACCACATAATACACTCTTTGTTTAGAGACAGGGATTCTCTTTTTCTAAAATATGGTAGCATTTCTGGTATGTCAGTTTCATTGGGCCACCCGTTCAGTATGAAAAACTTTACTTTCTTTAGTATTATGTCTTTTTCTGTTTCTTTTGCTATCGTATCTGGTCCTAGATCTATATCCATTTGTTCTATTAGCATGACTTCTTCTTGTTCCTTCTCTTCTTCTGTGCATGGAGTCGGCCATCTGCTAAGACTGTCAGCGTCTCCCATTTGACTTCCCGGACGATACTTTAGCTCATAGTCAAAGGTGTTCATTGTCAGTGCCCAACGTAACATCCGGTTTGAAACTAGTTCTGGAATGGGTTTGCCTCGGCCCAATATTCCTAATAATGGCTTGTGATCAGTGAATATCACAAACTTACGCCCCAGTAAGTACTGTCGGAACTTTTTTAATCCAAACATGATGGCCAGGGCTTCCTTGTCCAGTTGTGCATAGCGACGTTCATGTGCCTGGAGTGTTCTGGAGCTCATTATAATGGGTTTCTCAGTGCCATCCTCCATCTTATGTACGAGCACTGCTCCTACACCATATTCACTAGCGTCACAAATCATATGTAAATCTTTCTCTAAGCTATAGTGGGTTAAAGTCAAATTTGATGTTAGGAGGCACTTTGCCTTGTTAAATGCCACTTGTTGTTTTTCACCCCAGTTCCAAGGAATGTCATCTCTCAGTAATGTATATAACGGCTCTAACACCACCGCTTTTTCCTTTAAAAATCTTTCATAGAAGTTGTATAGGCCCAAGAATGCTTTCAACGAGCGTTTATCCTTAGGTACGGGTTTGTTAGCTATCTCCTGGATCTTCTCTGGTGATGGATGTACCCCGTTTTCGTCAATCTCAAACCCCAGAAACTTTACTTTATTCGTGGTGAACACACATTTTGTTTTGTTCACTTTCAGCCCAATATCATTCAGCCTCCTTAGCACTTCAGCCACTCTCTCGTTATGTTGGTCGAGGGAGTACCCACATATGGCTATATCATCAAGGAGACATGCCACACCATCAATACCTGCGAGTATTGACATCATTAACCTTTGAAAAATTGCTGTAGCTGCATTGACTCCGTAAGCCAGTCTATTCATTTTCATCAAGCCCAGTGGTGTATTCAATGTTAGTAATTCTGCCGTAGCTTCGTCGACTTTAAGTTGGTTATACGCATGTTTTAAATCGATTTTCGAAAACCACTTGCCTCCTGATAGTTGGAAAAATGCTTCGTTTGATGTAGGTAATGGGTAGCTTTCTGTTAAGCACATAGTATTCACTGTTTTGCGGTAATCACCACAAAGCCGTAGTGATCCATCAGGTTTAGGGACTATAGTTAGTGGTGTAGCCCAGCGTGAGTGCTTAACTGGTGTCAATATACCATCTTCTATCATTCGGTTCAGTTCTTTATTAACTTGCTCTCTTAACGGGAATGGTACTGTTCGCGGTCTCAAAAACACTGGTGTGGCATCTTCTTTGCAGTCGATGTGGACCGGAGGTCCTTTGTATTTGTCAATTTTGCTTTCAAATAACTCGGGGAACCTTGTAGGAAAATCTTCCACTGTCTTTTCGTCCACTGCGTGGATCTTGACCCCTTGTATGGAAATTCCGAGTGGTTCGAACCACGTACGACCCAGTAGTGGGGGTCCTCTGCCGCAACTCACTATTAATGGAAGCTCGACACGTTTGTTGCCGAACTCGACGGTCACTGTGGTTTGGCCTTTCGTTTTCAGCTCACTGTTTGTCCACGTAACTAACTTATTTGTGAACGGTAACAATTCGGTCGGGAATGCTTTCGCGAATTGTTGAAACAAACTATGAGGTATAATTGACCGCGCTGAACCTGAGTCCACTTCCATTCTCAAGGGTATGCCATTTATCTTGACCGCCACCATGATAGGTTTACTTGGCTTTTCTTCTTTCGCGCCGTTTTCTCCAACTTCATCGACTCTTTCTTGTAGACCAAAGTTGTCTTCGCTTTTATCGTTGTTTTCCGATGTGGAACACTCGCTGCACTTGTTTACTCGTGGCTTTCTATTGCTCGTATTGCTTTTACAAGCCGCTTTCGTATGTCCTTTGTTATGACATTTATAACAAGTTACGTTCCGCATCCTGCAAAGTGCGTTACCATGATTTTTTGCACAATGCACGCAACGTTTCGAGTTGTCGATTGTATTTACTTCCATAGGCTCAACACTGGCGCTACTCGTGATTGCAACGCTTTTTGTTTGTGTGACCTCACTACTATGGTTTCTTGCTAAAATATGACTCTGCATTCCATTTTGAATCGATTCAAAATTTAAGGCCAGTTGTACTACGTTGTTGTAGGTTAAGTTTTCCAGTTTGATCTTTAGCAATTCCTTTTTCAAATTATTATCTCGCGCCCCCAGGATTATTTGTTCTACAATACGCCGCTGCATGCCGTCTTGAAAATCACAGCGGGAACTTATATCATGCAACGCTGCAACGAAACTCGTGATCGATTCATTATCTTTCTGTTTTCTTTTGTAGAACTTATCCACCTCTAAAATAGGGTGGGGTGTAGGTATAAAAAACTTGTTGAGAATAACAATGATCTCTTCAAAGGCCACTTCACTTGGTTTTTTTGGTGCTAGTAATGACACTATCAATCCATAGGCTTCCTTCCCACATTGGGACAGGAATAGGGCTCTCTTCTGCACGCTTTCAATTTGCCCCGCCGCCTCCAACGCGAAGTTTAACTGCTCACGATAATTCTCCCACACATCTTTATTTGGGTCGAATTTCCCCGGCAAAACTAGGCTTGTGATGTTGGCGGCCGTCATTCTGGTTGTCCTCGTCGCCAATATTATGTTTCTTCCAGGATATAGTAATTAACAACACCAATTCATGAACAGAGCTGCATTTTATTTAGATTTACAATTACAACTAAACTTTAGTATATTGTAGGTACTTTACAATCATTATATTTCTAAGTACCCACTAATTCTGAATATTAACATAACAGATACTAAGTGCAAAGTTCATACTATATATATGAAGTATAAAGTTTTCTTTTTTTCAGAAACTCTGCAAAATTATACCATCGGATTCCGAGTCCGACTAGTATGTAAGAGGTAATTTTGTCAGATTATTAAAAATGAAATCTATTTTAAGAGGAGTCTATGTCCAGCAGTGAATTCCAAATAGCTTGAATGATAAATAATTAATGAAACAGTGTTTATACTAAAAAGTATTCATTTATTTTACTCTTTTAAACAGTCTTTTTTACAATATAAATTGGTTACATTTGTCAGATTGTGGACAAAAAAAATGTGAGAATAATGTAAATTAATGAGAAAAAAAATATACTGGATCTGTAACAAAGAGTTAAATAATTTTAATAATAAAATTAGATCATTTTCGTACTTCACTAGAATATTGAGGTGAGTTTTACATACCTGCTAATTTAATTTATGCATTTCTCCACAGTCTGTCAACAAGAGCCTGCTGCAGTGCCCGACCTTCAAGGAGATCCCGGTTCACCCTTCGATGGTCTTGATAATTAGGTGCTACATAATTATTTTCCTCCTAAATTGAAAGACTGATTAGTAATTTATGTTATGAGAAATAAAGAGTGATTTAAATGTTGATTTTTTAACACAGAAGTATTATTTCAAATTCCAACTTTATTATATTCTAAAATAGTGGAATAGAAATCACCTGTTGCAAGCGAAGTTCTTCTGCATAAACTTCATCAGTTGGCAACGGTGCTCTTGCCATGTTTGCGATATTGTGCAATATGCAACATGCATTTACAATCTTGCCTGCAGTTATTGGGCTATAATGTAATGCACGTGCTACAAGCAAACACCTACAAAAAATCAATTTACTTATAAACAACCCCATTGACTAAATGTCTCACTAGATTAACATATACAAGAACAACTAAATCTGAATCTCTAAATTTTGAAATTCTGCCAATATAAAAAAGTCACTGTTCTTGAGTATGTAAAACAATTGCCTAGACATGCTTATCACCTGAATCGTGCTTTTAATACGCCTATGCAACGCTCCACTGTATTGCGTGCAGTTACATGTTTGACATAATAATTATGTTGTGGTGTCCCATCTACAGTATTGAGGATTGGGGTCATCATTGTTTTTCTTAGTGGATACCCACTGTCACCTGAAAATTATAATCATTTTACAAAAAAACACTAATACATGAACATGATAAAGTTCTTAGGATTTTCATCCAACAAAAATATTGTATTACCTAATAAAAATACTTGTTCATTCGTATTTTCCGATATTTGTCTTAAGTGGTGACTGATTGGATGACCCTGCCATACTGTGGAATCATGTGCAGAGCCTGGGTTGCTTGCGTCCACACATAAAATATTTAAATCAGCATCACAAATCTGTAAATGAATTACATATTATGTATTTTGGCATTACCTATATTATATTAATTGGGCAATAGGTAGGTAGACATTTCTACTTTCTACCCAATACTTACTATCATAACATTAAGGGAATGGAAGCCCTTTCTGTTATAATATCGCTCCTCATGTATGTGCGGCCTTAATATAGCTACATGGGTGCCATCAATGCAACCGAGGACGCCAGGAAACTCAAATTTCTGATAGAACCTGAAAGTTTTAGTAACTAAATAATTCTGTTTAGGTAAAACAGGTAATATAAACAACACAATCCGGGTATATCTCATTTCTTACTTAGCTTTAATAATATTCCTTTCATCAGATTGTGTAGGCCATTTAATATATTTGTGATACAGTTTATTTAATGCCTCCGTTACTTGGTTAATGGCCCGTGACACAGTTTTTTGGGAAACATTATGGAGGGCACTCTGTCCAATCAAAGTTTGGTAAGACCCTGATGCATAAAATGCAAGTGCAATTAGAATCTGCAATATAAAATTTAACATTACCTAATCAATATAACATTTCGTGTTTTTGTAAGCGTAGCTAAAGCTTTCTAAGGAATAATTAATCAATGTTAAGTTCAGTTTACTCACCTTCATTTCTGTCGATACGCAATCGTTTCGACGCGGCCTGGCGATAAGGGGGACGAGTTCTTCAACTAACCCCCTTACTGAGTCCTTCCCAAGACGAAACGTTTTCACAAATTCCGCCTCGGGAATATCAATAAAGGGGTCCGTATTCATTCTTGACAAGCGACGGGCTCGACGACGTCTTTTGCGTTCCTCCGTCCTTCTTTCTCTAGCATCCATTGTGTTAGCTAACTCAAGAATATTAAGTCGTAGTGAATACATGACCGTAATTCCACGTAATAAATAAATAAACACTATTTAAAAAACCGCGAACAAACACTTTTCTACCGCGTCATGAATCAAATGCAATGATTGCACAATGATGTCATAATGGTAGATCACTGATCAAAGGAACTGTCAAAAGTTTAGCAGACTACCGCTTATGTCAGTCATTCATTTGTCATTATGTACGAGACTACCATTTTATGCCATTTCTTTCAATGGAGTGTCAGTGGTCGACCATTGGAAAGTCACAATGACGCCATTGAAATAGTAGACTACGAAACTTGTCAAAATCAACAATTTTGAAATCAATGATAGACCATTCTGACACTATTGTAATAGCAGACTTGAGGCCCTGAATTTATTTATTAATGATTTCATGGTACACTTATAAATAATTTTATACCTAATACAAAATAACCATTAATTTTAAATTTGGGACTTTTTTCGTATACTTTTATCACCCTTTCAACAGTTAAGAATTTATTTAAAAAATCTAATGTTTGGCACCTCGATTAAATATGGTGGCTAACACTCACATCCATTGAGGTCAAAAACTTAAAATTGTATTAATACCATCGTAGGTGAGCTGTACTCCTTTTCTAGGCACAGGTAATCTTTAACCGAACTAATTTATGTTGTATAAGATGGAATAAGTTAACTATTTTGACCATTTCTAGGGAGTTTAGGGTATCAGACTGGGATTAAATAATAATATGTAATAACAATTGGATTTTCCAATGGATCAGATCGGAATAATAGTTTCGAATTCGAATTCCAGTAGTCCTTTTCGAGGCTTTTTACGATATCAATCTATTTACGTAGGTCTTATTTTTTTATCTTATTTTTAATCAACTTCATTTAGGTTCATAGTTAGTTGTAAATAAATTCTTCCGGTATGTACGAGTTGTCCATTACATTACATTTAAATAGTTTTATTGAATCTCTAATTAATTGTAATTCCCCGCATTTTGGGGAAATTTTCACACATTGGCAACGTTGATTATGTGGTGTGCAGTCGGCAGTGAATTAGCGACTGCAGACTGCACTGCGGACGACTGCAACGCCCTGCTGCCTGCAGTCTGCAGTCGACTGCTGCAGTCGCTTTACCAACTCACACCTTTACTATTGCTGGAGTTAGAGGAGTTTGAGGGGAATTGAAAAGCCGTGAATATAATAAACACTGTCTTTATTCACTTTTAACACTATTATTCACAATTATACAAATTACATACAAATTGCCATCGTATTTTATATAATCTAAAAGCTATACATGGTTGGGCGGCGAGTGCGTATCGCCTCGCCAATCCCTATTTGTGGGAACGGTAAGTAACATGTGTCACTGTCCCTGTCTTGTGGAGACGTGTGGGTTGTGTTCCTACACGTCTTCCCTTAATTGCGTGCGTCAGTTTTCCCTACACTGGTTCAAACCTGTCTGAACTCGTCCGAACTTGTCGGTGGCGTGGGTTTGGACTTTACAATTTTGAACTAAGTTACTTATGTACATTGTTTACTTGAAATGAAATGTTTATTATTAGTTACATTAGGTCTTACAGTTATATGTAGTTCCATACATTCTACCACCACTGTGGCGTGCAACTGTCTTGTTACACAAAAACAAGTTTAAGTTGTCATTATATAAATCAACTAGCAGCGCCCCGCGGTTTTACCCGCGTTGTGCCCGTTCCCGTGGGAATTTCGGGATAAAATGTAGCCTTTAGCCTTCCTCAATAAATAGACTATCTAACAGTGAAAGAATTATTCAAATCGGTTCAGTAGTTTCTGAGATTAGCGCGTTTAAACAAACAAACAAACAAACAAACAAAACAAACTCTTCAGCTTTATAATATTAGTATAGATTTACATTATTAACAAGTTGTAAAATTATTTAAGGTTAATAATGTCATAAAATAATAATTAAAAATATTATAACACACATCATAGACAGGCTTAATTAACACACAATAGATGCGCAAATTCGTACTACTTACTTGTAGGTCACAACTTATAATTTAGATATTCTTTGATGTCATAAAAACAATGTTCTAGAAGCCAATTAGTACATTTTATTTTAAATACCTACGTTAAGTGTTAGGTCTTTCAACATGTCCGGTAGTTTGTTATATATAATAATCGCATTTACATATGCATTTATTTTATATAATTCGCATTTACTATGAGGTACATATAGCTTGTGTTGTTTTCTAGGTTCAACATTTCGAGTAATTACATTATGTCTAAGGGGAGAACCAATTATTATAACTAATCTGAGGTAGTTTACATTTGCTAATAAATTCGCTATCTCATAGCGAGTGATCACACATGATCGCGATCACGACAATCGGTGGTCCACGTGGCTTAACTACGGCCAAGGCGGCCCAATGTACAAATAAACATTAAAAATAACAATAACAACAATAAAACTAAATCCTAACAGGTAACTTGGGCGTAAAAGGTGAAACAATGCAAACGATAAACAATTACCTAACTATCAATACGACTTAATATCTAAGAAAATAATGATTCTTAGGGAATCTGTATGTATTGATGTATTCCCCGCTGTTAGCAACGATATAAAATAAGTATCTAAGTTTCATATAGCACGTATAAAGACTACTGATTAAGATAAGTTATGATTGAAATTCCAAAGTAGTTTTTCGCGAGCGCCGCTAGACGGCGCCACTTTCCAAAGGGGCTCAAAGCTTAGCTACCTCGCAGCTTTACCGCAGGGAGAGCCCCTACACATTTTAGTTTATTTTTCTGTGATTTTTTAATATATTTCTACATTGAGTTATATGTACTACGTACTAGAGAAGCCACTTCAAACAAGCTTCGTGAGAGATTCGCACCGGACAGGTGTCCAGTGTTCACTTAGTCGATGGCCAGCTCTGGCCAGAACTACATGTGTTACAGCTATTGTTTTTTCAAATAAAATATGCCCTCATGTGCATTGCGTTATTGCAAAAATACTTTAAGAAACACAAATAGAAGTAAAGAAGTGACCTTTCACTCGTAGGTATAATTTTCTACTCCGAAAACAATTTTAAATAAATATTTAAAAATAAATATTTTTACATCAACAAACGGTCATATTACAAAGAGTATATGAGATATGAGATACAGAGTGGACACTTTCGACGAGCATTGATAAATTCCTAAGGCCGGTTACAGTGCTCGACCGACCGTCAGTGCGTACGTCAGTCGCGCTTGTCATATGTATGAAAATTCATAAACCGTACAGTGCTAGACCGACCGTACGCACGCGTATTTTCATACATATGACAAGCGCGACTGACGTACGCACTGACGGTCGGTCGAGCACTGTAACCGGCCTAATTCCGATTGATATTATATATCAACCATCTTTTTATATTAACCGACTTCAAAAAGGAGGTTTGTTCGACCCTAAGTTTTAAAAACATAGTTCTATTTTTTGTCTGCCATTTCTCGGAAACTATTGATCCGATTTGGGCGGGATTTTTTTAAAATGGGTTTTTTATATAAATATCTTCAAAAAAAAAAACATGAAAATCGGTTCATATAGTCACAACGGATTATACATCCGCGAGCGCACAAAAAAAAACTCATGTATATACGGACAAATTGAGAAACTTCCTCCTTTTTTAAGTCGGTTAAAAAACCTTTTGCTATTATTCTTCATATACTTTTTATAAAAATAAAAATTTACTTCTGAGATTATTGAAAAAAAGACTAGGTACATATTTCTACTAAGAGTCCGGTCTACGATGATTTTTATAATCTCTATTGTTAAATTCCGAGTAATGTCATTCAACTAGACCTATCCGTCAATGTCATTAGAAAAATCTCTTCACGATTTTTGTTCGACGTAGCCTCTCTAGTACGTAGTACATATAACTCAATGTATTTCTATAATTCTTTTTGTATTAAGATCAGAACGATAACGCCTAATTATAAAAAATAATTGCGCAAATGTGATGGATGTCGGACCATGAAAAATTAACTAAACAAAGTTTCCCATACAAAAAGTAAAGTGCCCTCTGATTGGTCGGTTGGAAAAATTGGTGCTGAACGACGCCTTGCTGACGGGTCCAGACTTGCTCCAATCACTCTTCGGCGTCCTGTTGCGCTTCAGGGAAGGCCCGATAGCTGTCATGGCGGACATCCAAGACATGTTCCTTTGGATCAAGATAAAGGAAGAAGACCGGGACAGCTTAAGATTATTGTGGCGCGGGAACCGAAGAACGGGGAAGCCGAAAGAATTTCTAATGTCGTCAGTTACGTTTGGAGCCGCGTCGTCATCAGCTACGGCTATTTACGTCATGAACAAGAACGCCGAAAGTCACGCAGAAACTCATCCTGAAGCGGTGAAGGCGATTAACCGAAACCACCACATGGACGACTACCTGCAAAGCTTCTCCACCACAGCCGAAGCCAATGATATGTCAACACAAGTGAGGAAAATTCATGAGGAGGCGAACTTTCAGCTGAAGGGATGGGCCAGCAATGACCCCAACGTGCTGATCGAGATTGAAGACACGAACAAAGAGGAGTCCCTGGAGCTCACCAAAGAAGCGAAGACTCTGGGACTAAGATAGCTGGTGTTGGAAGACACACTAGCTTTCGCCCTCGGGCTCAAGAAGACGCCCAAAGAGATAATAGAAGGGAGCAGGACACCGACCAAGAGGGAAGTCACAAGTGCCGTAATGTCCACCTTCGATCCAATAGGATTCGCCACGCCGGTCCTAATACAAGGAAATAAGCTAATTCAAGACATCTGGAGGTCCAAAATCGATTGGGATGAAGCCATTGACGAGAGGCAGAGGCAATATTGGTTGAAATACCTTAAAGAGGTAGCAGCTCTGACCAAACTCCGGATCCCAAGATGCGTCTCACCGTACAGCGGTAAAAAGCATACGCAGCGGTGGGGTACTGGAGGACGATCGGACCTGGGGGAGAGGTCAGGTAATGAATGAGATCCGACAGAAGTTTTGGATGGAAGCCGCGCAAGAGAGGGGAATCAAGTGAAAGTTGTGATGTCCAAACATGGGAGGCGCCTGGGAAAGACTCGTGCGTTCAGTCAAGACGGCGCCGACGGCGGTCCTCAACGAAAGAAACCCCCCGGAAGATGTTCTTCAAACGCTGCTGGTTGAAGTCGAACATAGTGAGCTCAAGGTCGCTCACTCCAGTTAGCACTGACCCCGCTGAGGAAAAGAGTCTGACGCCTAACCACTTCCTGCTGGGGAGATCGTGCGGAGCCATGGCACCAGGAGAATTCGACGACAAGGACCTGAAAATAAAAATAAAAATATCCTGGGCCAGACGAAAGAGTCAGTGTTGCGGACGACGAATCCTCTAATAAAACCCCCTTGTAAATATTGTAAAACTATTTGTAAATAACCCGTAGTCAGTTGTAGCTTCGATTCTCTCTTTTGTTTGTATAGCGCTGTCTCGCTCACTCGCGGTGTTAATTTAATCACTATCTGTACAGCAAGTTGCGGGCACTAATTTGGTATATATTGTGGCGCATTTCGCCAGTCGTCGCTGACATTTTGGAAGACATTCAACGGTGCTCGCAGCTTGCTCAACATTGGAAAAGTACGCAGAAATCTGAATAAAGAAGTCTTATTTGTTATTGGAAAGTTGGTGTTATTATTCAAGCCAGAAACTCATCGTAGGCAGGAACCCTCACTCCACTATACACATACACCACCAACAATAACTTAACGGAAATAAGTACACAGATATATATCCCGAGGCAGCAGCAGCAATAGTGGAGATACATTACGTCGACGACTACCTGGACAACTTCTGGAATATCGAGGATGCCACGAGAATAACGCGTCAAGTTCGTGACATACACAAAAGCGCTTGAATTGAAACAATGGGTGTCCAATTCAACAGAATTAATCACCGCACTCGGAGAAGATAACACCAACAAGAATAGACATTTATAGCGACAAGGGTGAACGAGTGTTGGGATTGATATGGAGGCCGGCCGCCGTCGAGCTAACCTTCAACTTAGACTTGGCTCGCCTACCGATAGCGCTCACTGAAGGGAAAAGGCCGACAAAAAGGGAGGCACTGAGAATAGTGATGTCACTCTTTGACCCGCTCGGATTCGCCGCACCAGTTACTATACGCGCTAAGCAGATACTTCAGGAGGTTTGGCGCAGAGGCACCGGGTGGGATGATTACCTAGAAGAGAATCTCTCACTTCAGTGGAATAATTGGATGACTCACCTGTTCGAACTCAGAAACATTGAATTACCAAGATGTTACCCTGGATACAGTGATGCTGATGAGCTGCAATTGCATACATTCACCGACGCCAGTGAGCTTTCATACGCAGCCTTCGTATATTGGCGTGCACGGGCACCAGATGGAACGATAAAAGTGGCCATAGTATTGGCGAAAGCTAAAGTTGCCTCGCTCAAGCTAACATCGATACCACGACTCGAGTTGCAAGCTGCCGTGATGGGTACGAGGCTCGCCGAAGCTGTCATCAAGGAGCATGAAAGGAAGCCAGACTCCAAGACCTACTGGACCGACAGCAAATCAACCCTCACCTGGATTAAAACCGGCGCGCGCTCATACAAACCGTATGTCGCTCATCGAGTAGCGGCCATTGAAGAAACCACAATGCCGACAGAGTGGCGCTGGCTGCCCAGCAAGCTAAATGTAGCTGATGACGCAACACGAGACGTGCCCACATCACTACACAGGTGGTACAACGGACCGGAGTTCCTGTGTCAAGCAGAGGAAGACTGGCCTACTGAGACACCGCGGGTAACGGAACTCACGGGAGAAGAACGAACCACACATATAGTCGAGGTATCAAAGCATAGATTGTCAGAAGCGTTACCCGACCCAGAACGTTTCTCCAAATGGGAAAGATTGGTTCGAACAGCCGCACGAGTACTTCAGTTCGTCCAATTACTCAAGACAAAGACGCAGCGGGTAAACTACAAAAGAACAAAGCCGAATGAGGATAAAGACGCACCGTGGAAAAAGGCGAAGACAAGGAAAAATACCGCAATGATAGAAAGAGCCCGGAGAACAAAGGCTCAGACACCCTTTGTTCCAGTAACGGCGGAGAGTCTTAAGAATGCGGAGGCGCTATTGTTTCGCGCATCACAACAGGCCAGTTTCGGCAAGGATATAGAAAACGTAAGACAGGGTCAGCCATTAGACCAAGATAGCCGCATTAAGCAATACAGTTTGAAGATTGAGGACGACACACCAAAGATGAGAAGCCGCATCAAGGCGCTATGCGAGCTGCGGGAGTTCGCATCGGATCCACCTGTCATCGATGGAAATAGCAGGATCACGAGATTGTGGATTGATTACATCCACAGGACGCTTCATCACGCTGGAGTTGAAGCCACAGTAAATGAATGTCGCCAACAGTATGGGGTCGTCCGACTTCGTCCGTCAGTCAGGACGGTAATCAAACAGTGTTTACACTGTCGACTCAGAACAGCCCAGCCGCCGTGCCCGTGCCCGTGCGCCGCCTCACCCACTACAGAATACCATTCACCTACACAGGGTGGACTATTTCGGCCCACTACAAGTCACCGTGGGACGAGCTCGACACGAACGGTACGCCGCCATATTCACTTGCCTAACCACTCGAGCTGTTCATCTGGAAGTAGCCGCATCACTCACCACGGACTCCGCGATCAAGAACGCAACAGGTGAATTTCAAAAGGACAAGGTCGAATGAAGATAAAGACGCACCGTGGGAAAAAGTGAAAACAAAGAAAAATAGCGCAATAATGGAAAGAGCCCGGAGAAAAAAGACTCAGACACCCTTTGTTCCGGTAACGGCAGAAAGTCTAAAGAATGCGGAGGCGCTATTGTTTCGCGCATCACAACAAGTCAGTTTCAAAAAAGACATAGAAAACGTGAGAAAAGGTCAGCCATTGGATCAAGATAGCCGCATTCAACAGTACATTTTGAAGTTTGAGGACGACTCCTCTTTATAGGCCCCTCTGACCAATCGGCGTGCGGGAAAATTGCACACGGCACCAATTTTTCCCAACCGACCAATCAGAGGGCACTTTACTTTTTGTATGGGGTAACTATGTTGTTAATATTTCATGGTCCGACATCCATCACATTTGCCCAATTATTTTTATAATTAGGCGTTATCGTTTTGAACTTAATACAAAAAGAATTATAGAAATATATTAAAAAATCACAGAAAAATAGATTAAAATGTGTAGGGGCTCTCCCTGCGGTAAAGCTGCGAGGTAGCTAAGCTTCGATCGAGCCCCTTTGAAAAGTGGCGCCGTCTAGCGGCGCTCGCGAAAAACTACTTTGGAATTTCAATCATAACTTACCGCGATGTGGTGTTGGCGAAATCGCATCACGACGCCTGGTAGTGATTGGAGCAGGTCTGGCCCCTTGAGAAGATTCATTCAGTCATTGAGGGACACACCCCTCGTCTTGGCTGCGGCGTCGTGTACCACACGTAGCTTGTCCGGCTTCATCGCGTTCATCACCGCGAAGTGTGGCAGGTACCATGTTCGGTGTTCAGTGGGTGGGCGCTAACTCGGCTACCGGGCCGTTAGCTCCGATAGTCCGCGCGACCTCTTCGTCCACCAGTGTGACCGTTGACCCGTCGTCCAAGAACGCGAACACGTCCGGGGCTCCCGCCGGTCCAGACACGCGTACCGTGTACCGCTGTCCATGCGGTGTTGATTGATTCTCTTTACTAGCTGGCTACTCTCTCGGTGTGCTTCCCACATGATGCAATAATTTATTGTGGAAGTACTTACATCCATCGATCCCACACGGCCTCCTCCGGCAGTTGTGGTTGGATGTCCTATTGCGCAGGCACCCAAAACAAAGCTTTCTCTCTTTGGTTAAATCCCAGCGCGCGTTGACCTCTAACTTCTTGAATTTGTCACAGTCTACCAGCGCGTGCGTATTACGACAGAGTACACACTTGTTATAATTCTGTTCACTCACTGTGTGTTCTCGTTGCGGCTGGCGGCGGGCACGCGGCGGCTGGCCTGTGACGTGTTCGAGTGCTGCATACGGACTGCATAAGTCCGCTTCTCTCTTCATAAATTGTTCAAATTTCAGCAGATGAGGTTCTTCTCTGGGGCGCGTCGCCGCGTAGTCGTAATATCTGTGCCTGAGTGTGGTTGTCAACTTGTCTACCAATAACTTCTCTACCTCTGGGTTATAGAGGTAGTATATACAATTCAGTGTCTTTAGTGTGGCTATCGCATTGGTGACTCTGCTGGCAAATATACAAATATCGCGCAGCGATTCATTCGGGCGCGGCAGTGAGCGGAGTGTGCCTATTTCCGCTATAACGATCGTGTCGGGCCTACAGAATCCCAACGTGTTCATCACTTGTGGCGGTGGCAGCTGGGTGCTCGTGTCCGCGGCACTCTGGTGTTTACAGCGTTGGTACGGTTCATTGGTGATGGCTAATAGCGGCTGCGAGTCCCACCAGGCGTCCATCATCGTGTGTTCGGCGTGCACTGCGGTGGCTACTGATGTGTCATCTTCTTCGTCATCTGATTCAGTCTCCAACACGGCTAATTTGATTTTAGCCAATTCCAATTGGAGTCTTATTACTTCTTCTTTCGCCTTAGCGATCTTATTAGCCTTAGATACGGCTCTCTTAGTTTTCTTATTCGACTTATTCCTGGTAGCTTCAGCAATTACTTCGAACGTTATTGGCGGCAAGTTGAGAAGGTTCCCGGTGCCCGCTGGCGCTGCGGGCGGCTGGTCGCGGCCTGCTGTCGGTGCAGGCGGCGCGCTGTGTCCCACTTGAGCCGTGGGAGGCTTACTGTAACTCGTTGAAACCGTGGGTGGCGGCATACTGTGTCCCACTGTGTCCCACAACGCGGCACTGGTCTCAGGAGTGGCGGTGAGCGTTCGCTCCATCGACGAGGAGGTGGTTTCTGTGGCCGTCGTCACCGCGGAGCCGGTCGACTAGACACAGATAAACACTAATTCACAATAATGTACAATGTTATATCTCTAACTATGGCTGCTTGTCGGCAGCTTAACAAGGCACTAACACTACGGCTGCTTGTCGGCAGCGTTACTAGGCACTTGCACTGTTTTCACTTGTGAACTGCGTACTTTGAACTGTTTGGAGCGAACTGCGTACTGTGACTTCTTGGAGCGAACTGCGTACTGCATTCAAATTGCCATCGCGTTTTATGCAATCTTATCTCTAATACAATGGTCGGGCGGCGAGTGAGCATTGTTTTTCGCCCAGCCAATCACTAATTGCGGGAACGGCAACATGTGTTGCCGTCCTTGTCTTGTGCAAACGTGTGGGTTGCGTTCATACTTGATTTCACCCAACTGTGTGCGTCGTTTTTCCCCAAACAGGTTCAGACTTGTCTCAACTTGTCCGAACCTGTCGGTGGCGTGAGTTTGGACTTGTACAATTTCTCTAAACAATTGCTCTAACTAATGTCTAAGATTCATTATACCTAGTCTAAGGTATATTTTCTAATGTTATCTTATAATAGCTAGTGATCTGATCACATAATTATGATCACGACAATCGGTGGCTTGACTACGGCCCAATGTACAAATACAGATTAATACAATAATTAACAACGATAAACTAAATGTAACAATAAACAATGAACAATAAACTATAAATATGACTATGTGATCTAAATAATGTAAGTTGTATTCATATATTTAACTATTCAATAGTATATAATATTTATAGTATAGTAACTAAGCTTCGTCCTGCACAATTATTGACAACTTTTCTCTACATATCGGCTACAATTTTATATTATGTATGACCTGTAGTTGTTACATACATACATACATTTAATAGTTTATTTTCCTACTTACTGTGTGTGTAGCTGACTCGTTTGGTCTGCTATACTGCCGACTGGCCGACTGCGTACGAAGTTATTTTTCATCTGATGTTCATTCTGCGAAGAAAATAAATAAAATAAGTAGGTACTTATCATCTTATCTTATCTAAATCAGATGGAACATAGGTTCAATGAAGTAAATTTGTATGAAAATGAATATAAATATACATAATAGGTACATACTGGTAGTACACCTACGGTACGTACGTTATTTTTGTAATATCTAAATTAGTCTAGGTCTACGCCTGCCTACCATAATACTATATGCAACTACTACAATATTAACGTATCTACCCATAATAATATTGATTAGTTAATACTTACTCATTAAACTTGGCTAATATAATAAGTAAGTGTACCTAAATAATATATAAATATATTTTTTTATTATGATAACATTGTTAGCGACGAATAATGATTAAGTTTATAAGTATTAGAATATGTTTAATGAAGTGTTTGTGACAAGGAATTGTTATGTTGTTAAGTTTGATTGTAATTAAAAGAAGCTTTCTGCGAGCGCCGCCAGGCGGCGCCACTGTTCAGAAGGGGCTCTTACCTTAGCTACCTCGAAGCTTTACCGCAGGGAGAGCCCCTACACATTTTAGTCAATTTCACTGTGATTTTATAAGATATCGTTATAATTCTTTTTGTATTATATTAAGAATGATAAAACCTAAGTATAAAAAGTGGCGCCACTGCCACGAAGTAATTACGCTCCGTATTTAATTATAAATTAATTAGTCAAACTCAATAAATAGGTTTAAAAAGTTGATAAAACAAGTCATTAGAGTTATATAGTGGAGTACAAATGTTATCCAGTGATAAAATCCAGTAAATTTGACATTAAAGTGTTTTTTTGTAAAAGTGCATAAACTAACAAATTTAATTGAAATAAAACAATAACAAAGCGTCTAAACATTGAAATACATGAGCAAAACTATAATTCTAAGTGATTAATAACTGTGTATGTATATTTAAATAAGGTGAATCACTACAATTAATAAAATAAACAATTCAAAAGAAAGTAACAGTTAGTGAAAAGTTTAAAAAATTTCAAAAATAGTCGCGTCCCTTAACGGATTATGACGTGATAAAACTGTCTATTAATTTCAACCAGTATAGCACTAGTAGCCGTAGCCCAGTGGCACCGACGCACAGTATCATCGCAACTACGTCGCATCGACACCGAGTTCGAACCCCACCTAGCCGAGAAGTTATTTTTAATAAATATTTGTAAGAAGCCCTATATTTCACAATGAGGACCAGATCATCAGTAAACGATTCCCCAAACACATCATTTATGTCCACTTCTTCAGATATTAGAGGTAGCAGTCTTCCAGATTTGTCTACAATAGAAAAAAATGAAGTCGTGGAATACAAAGAAAAAATAGATGAACTCTTAAGTTGCCTCGATAGAGCAAATAATGAGATAGCCATACTCAATTCGAGAATTGTAGATCTAGAAAAACGGTTAGAGAAGAACGAAAAAGTAACACAGAAAACTACACCAAACTTCAATACAGATACCAATAGCAAGAAAAAGAATAAAAAAAGAGCTATAGAAAAAACAATAACGGACTTGAGCCCCTCCCTCCTTGACACTCCTCCCGAAACTGAAGCTACTACATCCCCTGCTATGTCGCTATCACTGCCGCCGTCGTTGCCGCCGTCGCTGCCGCCGTCGCTGCCGCCGTCGCTGCCGCCGTCGCCGCCTCAGTCGCTGTTGCCGCTCTCACAAGTGTCACCGGTATCGCAGCCGCCGTCGCGCATCGAATATGCATCGCATCCAGATAACAATTCTATCCCACCTACGAATGTTACGACCACTAGCTGCAAATCAGCCTTTACTACTCCTACAAAGCGAAAACTGTGTATAGTTACCAACAAAACTTATCTTGGCCGAATTCAAACAATAGATAATATTTTTTCCCCTCATTTTAAATTTTGTCGGTATATTACCCCTAATATTAGCCTTAAGCAACTGTTATTTAATTTGAAAAACAAATTGATTGATTATAACTTGAATGATTATTGTGTCATAGTATTAGGAGAAAGAGACTTCCGTTTAAATGAAAATTATATTGAATTAATAAATACTGTAAGAAATACCCTACAAAAATTGACACATACTAACATTGTAATATGCACTCCTACTTATATCAAAGGAGCACCAATATATAATTACAAAGTAGAATTATTTAACAGTCTGTTGTGTATGGATATTGTAAACAATGAATATGCTTATTTTCTTGATACCAATAGTTACTTAGATCATCATATGTTCTCTATAAATACAGGATTCATAAACAACATAGGAATAACTCATATTTTGAATACTTTAATGTACAATATGCAAATTGATATTTCTCTGTACCCCATTGACCCATGTACTGATGTAGAGGTTTGTTCGAGCTCACAGCCTATTCGCGAATCATCACGACCTCAAGATCTACCTGTCGGTACCAATGAGTCCAGGAACTCGACACACACCACTTACACCCGAGGTAATACATTTCGTTACTAAACATTTGTTTGTGTTACACCAAAACATAAATGGCTTGATAAATAAGTCAGATGAGTTGATTGTGCAATTAGATTCAATATTAATTAATGATAGATTAGATGTTTTATGTATTACCGAGCACAACATGACTCTTAGTGATACTAAATTACTTAAAATTCCAAATTTTAAGTTGGGTTCATATTTTGTTCGTAACAATAGGCATGGGGGATCATGCATTCTTATAAACTCTCGCCATAAAGTTAGAGCAATCACTATATCGGACAATCTAAATATAAGTGGAGTCATTGAATGTTGTGGAATTGAATTAGTTGAACTTAATATAATAATTTTGTGTATCTATAGACCTCCAAAAACAAGAATACAAGATACAGATACGTTTTTTAAAAATCTTAGCGAGATATTAAATAGTATTAGTTTCATAAATAAAAAGATAATTATTTGCGGGGATTTTAATATCAATACATTGGACAATGATAGTGTGGCTCGAAGTTTTAAACAACTGCTAATTAGTTATAATTTAAAACTTAACATTAATGAACCTACGCGTATTAGTAGCAAAACCTGCATTGATAATATTGCCCACAATATCCGAGGTTGCCAGAGCTCAGTCCATGAACTTTCCCTATCTGATCATACCGCACAACTTTTGAAAGTACCAATTAAAAAAACTTACTTAATGACACATTGGTTTAAATTTCAAAGAGACTATAATCATATTAACATATGTAAATTTAAAAAAGCCTTAGAGAGCCTATCATTCAATGATATTTATAATATAGAAAACCCTAACGATTGCTTTCATTATTTTTATGAGCAATTCAAACTATTTTATAATTTATGTTTTCCAAATCGAAAACTTAGGATTCAATTGAACAAGCGTCCTAAATGGCTTAGTAATGGAATTAAGTTGTGTTCTAAACGTAAACGCCAAATGCTATGGAAATATAGGTTCACCAAAAATATCGAACATAAATCGTTATATAAGAATTACTCCAAACGACTCAAGAGTATTATTAAACAAACCCAGAAGGCACAAAATAATAACTTTATAGACGTTTCCTCTAATAAAACTAAAGCAACCTGGAAAATTATAAACAATTCCAAAATAATTCCACCAAAGGATGGAATTGATTCCTTAAATGTAAATGGCAAAACAATAACTAACCCAAAAGATATTGCTGAAGAATTCAATAATTACTTTATAAATATACAACCTATTACAAACCAAATTAAACCGTCTAAACCAGCATCTTTACCTCATAATACCCTTAACTCGTTTTTCATGAAACCGACAAGTAGCTCTGAAATATTCAACATTATTCAATCCCTTAAAAATACTCAAAGTACAGGATATGATGATGTAAGCACAGTAGTTATTAAGAAAGTGTCTCATGTTTTAGCTCCTTTACTCAGCTACATTATTAATAAGTGTTTAGAAAACGGGATATTTCCAACGGATTTAAAAAAAACAGTTATTACACCTCTGTTTAAAAAAAAGGACAAAACTGACTTGAAATGTTATAGACCGATAGCTTTAATTCCGATTTTTGCTAAGATATTTGAAAAAGTCATATATAATAATTTGTACAATTATTTTGAGTCTAATAATCTACTTGTAAACGAACAATATGGCTTTCGAAGAGGGAAGTCTATAAATGATGCAGTATACAATTTTTTAAAACAAGTGATGACTGCACAAGATGATAAAAAAAGGATTTTAGCGTTATATATGGACTTAACAAAAGCCTTTGACCAAGTTGATCACATCTTACTTATAAAAAAATTAGAAAAATATGGAGTCAGAGGTGTAGCCTTAGAACTTATAAAATCTTATTTAAGCAATAGATACCAATATACAGTCATAAACAGAATTTGTAAACATAGCAAAATAACCAAAACTTATAAATCAACCACAAAACTACAAAAATATGGAGTACCACAAGGTAGTATACTAGGCCCTCTCCTATTTATTATTTACATAAATGATCTGCCAAATATTATAGACAAACCATTGATAATGTTTGCTGATGATGGCACTGTAATATTTGTTGAAAATAATAAGGATTCGTTTGAAGCAGAGATAAATACATCACTTGAAAAAATAATTCAATGGTTAAATACGAATAATCTTAGAATTAATATTAGTAAGACCCAATATATGCTATTTAAAAATAACAATAATAGGCCTATGAATCTTTGCATTCAATACAAAGATGAAATTATTAGAGAAGTGCATGATACAACATTTTTGGGAATACAGATTGACTCTAATTTAAATTGGAAGACTCAAGTGGATACCGTTTGCTCGAAATTAAGTCACTTCTCGTATGCATTATATATGCTAAAAAAAGTAGCCAATATTACAGCTGTCCTTAACGCTTATCATGCTTTTGTAGGTTCAACAATAAAATATGGATTATTATTTTGGGGGAATTCCACTGATAAGGAGAAAGCTTTCAAAGCACAAAAAAGATGCATAAGATCTATTTGTGGGCTCAGACAAACAGACTCATGTACTGATTCTTTCAAAAAACTAAACATTTTAACTCTCCCCTCTCTATACATTCTCGAAGCTGCGCTATTAGTTAAAACCAACATACATACATATGATAAGGTGAAGAGTAGTAGGAAAAGTGATTTGCTCAGTATTAAACCCAGTAGGACTACCAAATTTCACAATAGCATATTTTGCATGAGTATTGTAATATATAATAAACTACCAAAGGATCTCAAAAATATAACGTCAATTTGTTTATTTAAGAAAAAACTGAAAACTTATTTAATATCTAAGTGTTATTACTCAATTAATGATTATTTATTAGAATAAGAAATACTTTTTATTGTTTTTTATTATTATTGTTTTTATTTTTTATTTAACTTAACTTGATTACTCTCCGTCCAATAATTGTTATCCCTGAATTGTTTAAGTATTTGTTTTAATTGTTTAAGTATTTAAGTTGTTAATATTTAATATGTATGGTAACCAACCTTTAAAAGTTCATATACCTCCATGGTGAAACGTGGCTGTTCTCGTATTACTATAACACCTTGTAAATACCCTGTACCCATGTTTATTGAACAATAAATTGAATTGAATTGAAAAAATCACTTGGCGAATGTAATGGGTGTCGGACCATGAGAAATCAACGAAACGAAGCTCTCCATACAAAGGTGAAGTGCCCTCTGATTGGTCGGCTGGAAAAGATACGCGCCGTGGGCGTGCCGAGTGCCGTTCAGAGGGGCATATAAATTGAGAGACATTCTAATGGTCCGGCATTCAGTCTCCAGCAGCAGTCAAAGGAAGAACGGAAAGAAGAAAGAAAAAGTATTGAAAGTGGCCTGGCCACCCCGCACTGCAGAATCAAGACAAAAGCGTCGCATTGAGAATGCAGCGAAGAAATGTTCCTCCGTCAACAGCTGACAGCTTGCAGCCACCCCCCACGAGGCAAGCCCGTGACGTAGACGTGCGACCCACACGCTCGTCACACCGAAAGAGGGCAGAAGCGCAAGCCAGAAGGGAATTAGCCTTACGGGAACTGGAAGTAGCAGAGGCAAGGACAAGAGTGGCTCAAGCTGAACTGGAACTTATATTACTCTTAACTGCGGAAGATTCTGATGGGGAAGATGGCATGGAAGAGGAAATGTTCGAGCTATCGCAAGAAGTAGAAAGGTGGTTCGTCCAAACAGTCGAGCAGCCTAAAGAAGAGAGCAAGTCAGTTAAGAAAGAAGAGAAAAGTGTCATTCAAGAACTGACTCCAGCATTGCACAAGCTTTCAGAGAAACCCCGAGTCATCATCTCGCCGGAACACTACGAGCTTCCTTGCTTCAATGGGAACTGCGAAGAATGGTTGGTCTTCAAGCGATCCTATGAAGATATGGCTACTTCATTCAACGACGCTCAAAACCTGGTGCGTCTAAGAAGAGCAATACAAGGAAGAGCCAGAGAAGCCGTCCAAAGCCTACTATTCACCGCTGAAGCCCCACGCGAAGTTGTCGAGAGTCTGGAAGCAAGATTCGGAAGACCTGAAGTCCTGGTACTGGCAAAACTCAAGAAACTGAAAAGCCTAGCCAAGGTCGGCGAAAACCCGGGTGAAATATGCGTGTTCGCAAACAAAGTAAAGAACGCCATAGAAACCATCAAAGCCTTGAGAGAGCCGCGATACCTCAGCTGTCCTGAAATACTGAAAGTTATCATGGACAAGATGCCGCCGTCTATGAAATTCAGATGGTTCGCATACCACAGAAGCAGAAGAGATGAAGATGAACACGAATTGATACTCGTTAATGACTTCCTCGAAATAGAGTTCGACATTTGCGCAGACTTTGCTCCCCTTGAAGTGCTTTCGAAGCAAAGAAAAGAATTAAGGAAACCCGGACGCTCGGTTCAAGAAGTGCCTCGAGGAAAATATAAGAAATCGTGTCCGTTCTGCGAAGAAGAGCATTTTCCATTGGAATGCAGCAAGTTTAAGGGAGCAGACTTGGACGAGAAGTGGAACATGATCAAGAAGTCGAAAATTTGTTTCAAGTGTCTTCGGTTCAAGCACTCGAGAGTGAATTGCAGAGCACCAGTCTGCAGGAAGTGTGGAAGATGGCATCACACCATTCTACACTCCGACAGACCGCCGGTACCCCCTGAGTAGGAGTCAAGCAGAGAAGAAAAGGTCCCTTCGCGGAAGACCGTCACAGCCATGGACGTCGTGTACGCTCTGAAACGCCAGGGCCGCACCCTCTACGGTTTCGGCGGTTAAAATTATTGTATACACGCGCGCCGCACAGTGTGTGTGTATACAATAAATAATATGCGTTATGTGTGCATGGCAACATCGCATGTAACGCATTTATTGCCACAACTACATACAAAACTATCACAAAAAGGCCCTTTTCAGGGCCGCATATGTTTCTTGTTTTACATTTTGGGTGATATGCAATATTGTCACCTGAAATTATAATGATTGTTTCTATTTGACATAATGTACGAAAGTCGTTAGTAGGTACCTACTCACACTATACATACACGCACATAATAAAACCCCTATACCTATACTCTACACAACATAATATTTAACGTCCGCCTGGTTGAATTTGATATGATTAAACTTTATTTTACATATAGATACAAACTAATTTGGTATGTATCGGATTCTACTCTACGAACACGCGACAAATTAACTAACTGCTAGCTAGCTAACTAACTAGCGCAGCGAGCTACAAAAGCAAGCTTTCAAAACTGTACTAACTGAACGAGTGCCTATTTACTTACTTACTTAGGTACTTACTTAGTTAGTATGAACAAAATACGGACGGGCGAAACGAACGAACTTTGATGTTATTTTTAGGTAGAGATACTTGCATTTGTAATATTAAGTATAAAGTTTACAAATGAATGAATATTATATAAAATATTTACATTAGCTATCCTCATAAAGTCATTATGTGTTATGTTTTTTTAAGTTGATTTTACTTACTAAATTCGCCCAATAAATGAAATTAACTGAGACGCTGCGCCTGGCTCGCTGGCCGTCTGTTGTTGTGATGCGAGAATTAATGTATAAGAATACAAAGGAGAGGGCACGCGTTTGTCTTGATTACTATTCGTTATGTGAGTATGAATGATGTAAAATAATAGTAATTAGTAAAATTATATTATTTATTTGCTTAATAATATGATGGCATATTCATTCGCTACATGAAAATGATGGAATCGTTTGAGACGACGATGCACGCACCGCGTGTTTTACGGACGTTCGGAATTTGACCGATATAACATGTTAGTTTTATTGATAGATATTGGTTTTTGTTTATTATAATAATATCGATATGTTAGCCGTTAATTTATGAATATAATAATGTATATAGAACGTTGTACATAGAGATAAATTAAAATTAAACATGAGTCGACCTACGCGGACCTGCGAGTCGCGTGATTAAATCGCCGTAACTTTGTATATTTTTACATTTAACACTGTTACCGTTGTTTATATTGTGGCCAAGTTCAAAATGTAACAATATAATGTGTGTGCATGTTATAAATGTAAATGCAATGTGTCAAAAAACGGTTTTAATTAGATCTATGTTAGTGAAAAGTTGATAGAGTTGGTACGAGAAATCGTGTATCGAGTGTGGGGCTCTCCTTGCGGTAAAGCTACGCGCCGACAATATTCAAGTCAAAAGTGTCGCCCTCTGTGATATTACTTCGCGCGTTCGTGTTGTTTGTTTGTATTGTAATCAATCTCTCGCTCGCTCGCTCGCATCTCACAGTGCTTGTGTGTTTTTGTTTTCAATCAATCAAGTCGACAAGTAAATTTTATAATATTGAGAAGATGGCAGACACGGCAGTAGCAGCTGAAACCCCCGCACCGGCGACTCCCGCCAAGAAGCCGAAGGCGTCCGCCGGTGGAGCCGCGGCAAAGAAACCCAAGGCTAAGCCTACACACCCGAAAACGTCCGAAATGGTGAACGAGGCGATCAGGGAGCTGAAGGAGCGCAGCGGATCCTCGCTGAAGGCTATCAAGAAATACATCGCGGCCACGTACGAGGTCGACAGCGAGAAATTGGCACCTTTCATTAGGAAATATCTGAAGAGCGCCGTCGAGTCCGGTGTTTTGGTGCAAACCAAGGGCAAGGGGGCCAGCGGCTCCTTCAAACTGGAATCAAAGTCCGGCAAGTCGAGCGCCGCGTCCGGCGGCAAGGCGAAGGCCGCCGCCGCCTCCGGCGACGCCAAGAAGAAGCCCGCAGCCAAGGACTCCGCTGCCAAGTCGAAGAAGGCGCCCGCCGCCTCCGCCGCCGCTAAGGGCAAGAAGGCCGCCGCCTCCGCCGCCGCCGCCTCGCCCGCCAAGGGGCGATCCTCGGCCGTCTCCGCTAAGGACAAGAAGGCCGCCGCCGCCGCAAAGAAAAAACCCGCCGCCAAGAAGGCCGCCGCCGCGCCCGCCAAGGGCAAGGGCGCCGCCGCCGCCCCCAAGGCGAAGAGGACCGCCAAGCCGCCCACCAAGAAGCCGAAAGCGCCGAAACCCAAGAAGGCCGCCGCCGCCACCCCCAAGTCGAAGGCAGCCGCCGCGAAGAAGGCATCGGCAGCATCCAAGAAGTAGGCGGTGTGACAATACCATCATACCAATCTACAAGCAATGTGCGCAATCGCCGCGCAACAAAACAGCCCTTTTCAGGGCTAACATATGTTTCTCGATAAAACAGTTCACGCGCACGCGTGAACTTAAATTTGTTTCTATGCGACATACGTTACGCTCGTCTCGTCTCTCCTCTCTAATAGTCACTCACACACACACACACACACACGCCGCACACACAATATTCATAATAAATAAATAAATATACACAACATTTTAGGTACATAACATATACATAATTAATAATAAGTAAATACGAACTACTAAACGAGCTGAACTGAAACTAAACTTTCATACCTACTCTTATAACCACGAGCGACAAGAAATACATAATACATCATTATTTCTCTTCGCCTCTCAATATAATAATATTTCTCTCTTCTCTCTTATTTGTATAGGTATGTACATCAAATAATTATGTGTATGTACTTTACATGCGCATTATTGCGTTCGTTCGTTCGTTCCTTCTTTCATTTAATTACAATCGAATCGAATCGAAACTCCCTCCCTCCGTCAGAAACGTACTCCCAACTCCCGACTCTCGTGTCCGAACGACGAACAAAATGTATGATAAAGTATTTTATTTACCTATTTGTTACTATTTAACTACCTATTTTTTAATAATCAATTTCATAATTTTCACTACCTATCTATCTATACACATAAGTATGTACTAATTTCATTAATTTATTTCGTGTGTGTGAGCGAGCGAGAGGTGCATTCATTCATATTCATTTGTTTTGTCGAATGTCGTCCCGTTCGCGCGCCGCCGGGATAGCGGGATTACACTCACTTGCGCGGGTGCTAACGCCGCACGCTCCGCGCGGTATATAAATACGGGGCGCCGGCGTCGATGTATACGCATTCACTCGTCACAGTACGCTCGGACGGTCGTCAACGCACGCCCGCCCGTTTCATTACTCTTTCGTGTGTGTTTTAACAAACCCCTATCAACATGTCCGGACGCGGCAAAGGTGGCAAAGTTAAGGGAAAGGTCAAGTCTCGCTCCAACCGTGCCGGTCTTCAGTTCCCCGTGGGTCGTATCCATCGTCTCCTGAGGAACGGCAACTATGCCGAACGCGTCGGTGCCGGTGCACCGGTGTATTTGGCCGCCGTCATGGAATATCTGGCCGCTGAAGTACTCGAGTTGGCCGGCAACGCCGCGAGGGACAACAAGAAGACCAGAATCATCCCCCGTCATTTACAATTGGCGATCAGGAACGACGAGGAGTTGAACAAGCTTCTCAGCGGCGTGACAATCGCTCAAGGTGGTGTGCTGCCGAACATTCAAGCCGTGCTACTGCCCAAGAAGACCGAGAAGAAGGCCTAATTGGCAATCTTCATCTAGTCTACACACAGACATACTTAAAACGGCCCTTTTCAGGGCCACAAAATAATTCATAATTATACCTACAATACATATTGTGGTATATTTTGTTTCAATTTGACGTATTGTATGGATGATAAAAACACGCGACGCACGTGTTATTAATTATTATTGACAACTTTTCTCTACAAATCTGCTACAATTTTATATTATGTATAGTATATGTATGACCTGTAGTTGTTACGTACATATTATATTAATTAATAGTTTATTTTCCTACTTACTGGGTAGCTGACTCGTTTGTTTGTTTGGTCTGCTATACTGCCGGCCGACTGAGCGCGAAGTTATTTTTCATCTGATGTTCATTCTGCGATGAAAATAAATAAAATAACAGATGGAACATAGGTTCATTCAATGAAGTAAATTTGTATGAAAATGAATATAAATAGGCACATACTGGTAGTACCTACATCTACGTACGTTATTTTTGTAATATCTAAATTAGTCTAGTCTAGGTCTACGCCTGCCTACCATAATACTATAATATGCAATATTACACACTACACCTACAATATTAACGTAACTACATACTCATAATATAATATTGATTAGTTAATACTTACTCATTCATTTATTTCATATTAATCGGGAATTGTTTCATTACAACATATTGTGCATCATCCGCATCTTAGACTCGATCGTTTCTCTGAAAATAGTTGAAACATTTTCGTATGTTTAAAAACGCACATTATTTTATTTTTATTATTAATTTTTTTGTTTGTAAGTATCTCTACTATGTGAATGCATGCACATCAATAGCCCTCCTCTCCGCTCGCCCCTCCGACCCTCCGCGAGCGAGAGAGCGAGACGCAAGAGCGGCGTAGCATCCGTCTCGCTCGCGCATTTCGTGAGCTCTATCCCTATTGGTGCGCGCGTTCAAAACTTCTCGTTTGTGAGTAGCGTCACGGTGCTACGGTAGCGTAATAAAACCGGGTTGTCATTTCTAGCACGGCACATTGCCGACCGTATCCCCCGTTGGAGACGCACGCACGCACGCACTCTCGCCAAGTTCAGTGAATTGATTGAATATTATCATTCATCATGCCGCCCAAGACAAGTGGTAAGGCCGCCAAGAAGTCTGGCAAGGCCCAGAAGAACATTTCCAAAACCGACAAGAAGAAGAAGAAGCACAAGAGGAAGGAGAGCTACGCCATCTACATTTACAAGGTGCTCAAGCAGGTCCACCCCGACACCGGTATCTCCAGCAAGGCCATGTCCATCATGAACTCGTTCGTGAACGACATCTTCGAGCGCATCGCCGCCGAGGCGTCCCGTCTCGCCCACTACAACAAGCGCTCCACCATCACCTCCAGGGAGGTGCAGACCTCCGTGAGGTTGCTCCTGCCCGGTGAGCTCGCCAAGCACGCCGTCAGTGAAGGCACCAAGGCCGTCACCAAGTACACCAGCTCCAAGTGAAGTGGGACACGAACCTAACACGAGGCTACGCAACGCGACCGACGTGTTATACATTCGCCGTATTCACTCAACAGATCAAAAAGGCCCTTTTCAGGGCCACAAAATAATTCATATGACACGAAGTACACACACATAGTTGTGTGTATGGTAGTAACATTTGTTTCTCAATGACATACAGTACGCTAAACCTACCTACCTTACCTTCTTACTTACGGTATATACCTATTACACGCACGCAAACGTAGTACCTACCTACCTACATAATAAACAAATTTTCACTCCAACTAACATTCTCAACTTACAAACAAAACAAACTAAATAGGTATAAAAGAAAATGACACGAATCAACAATGCGTGTGCTGTGCGTACATAGTTGTTTTACTTTTATATGCCTCTACCTATTAGTTTAAAATATTATGTAAGTACCTATTTTTAAAATGATAGAATAGAATGGGTTAACAATATTATTAACCACATTTTGCATTATATTATTTGATAACTACATAACCACCTAGTAGATGATACTATAATATAGGTAATAATATTGAATATGAAAACAATTAGGTATGTAAATCATTAAACTTGGCTAATATAATAAGTAAGTGTACCTACCTACCTAAATAACGTATATATAATTTGTAATACAATGGTTTTAGTTGAAATCTACACTGTCACAGTAGGTTAGGTTAATTTTTTTTTTATTATGATACCATAAATCCTTGTAAGTAAGACGTGTATTATATAATTATATTAATTAAATTGTTAATATTCGATATAGTGAAAGAATTAATTAATAAAAATAAGTACCTAGTAAGTATTAATGAGTAAAAATATTCTAATATGCGAAATAGTACGAAGCGCGCGCGTACGCGGCGGCGCGGCGTTGTGATCGGCATTCGGCGTCTCGCGCGTCCCCGGTTCCCGGCCCGGCCGCGTGCATAAATAAAAGCGGCGCGGCACACCGCGCCGCCGTCATTCGCACGTATCGCGTACCGAAAGCAAGTCGACGCACGTCGTTCCGTCAACTTAACTACACACACACACACACAACTACTAAACATGGCTCGTACCAAGCAGACCGCTCGCAAGTCCACCGGTGGTAAGGCGCCGCGTAAGCAGCTCGCCACCAAGGCGGCCCGCAAGAGCGCACCCGCCACCGGAGGTGTGAAGAAGCCCCATCGCTACAGGCCCGGCACCGTCGCCCTCCGTGAGATCCGTCGTTACCAGAAGAGTACCGAGCTTCTGATCCGCAAGCTGCCGTTCCAACGTTTGGTACGTGAGATCGCTCAGGACTTCAAGACCGATCTCCGTTTCCAGAGCTCCGCGGTGATGGCACTCCAGGAGGCCAGCGAGGCGTACCTGGTGGGTCTCTTCGAGGACACCAACCTTTGCGCCATTCACGCCAAGCGTGTCACCATCATGCCCAAAGACATCCAGTTGGCGCGTAGGATCCGTGGTGAACGCGCTTAACTTCACTCGCACCAACAGGCAACCGACACGTAACGCGTTGGTCTCACACAACAAAACAAAAGGCCCTTTTCAGGGCCGCATATGTTTCTATACAATATTATTATTATTATTTCAATTATAATAATATTTTTTTGTTTCTATGGTCATAATACGTCCTAACACACATAAATACATACATACATGACATTAGGTACGCACCGTATATTCCGTACTACATTACATACATACTTTATGTCATACTTTTAAACACCATACATACTGAACTGAACAAAATAAAATACCCTACCATGAATTCAATTACGCACACAAGCAAGCGCCCTCCGCGCCGCGAAACTTGGTAAATATGGTAAATTGGAGAACCAAAACCAAATAATGAAATGAATGTTTAAATCGTTAATATAATATGTTATAACAGTTAAAATAGAAATAAATGCATAATAGGTAGTACCTAACTACATGAAATATGCAACATAATTATTCAACTTGGGCAATATTAAAGTTAAAGAAAGTATGGATAACTATCTCTCATGCGCTCCTCAAAATAATATCGGCGCGTCGTCCTCCTAGCTAAATTTATAATTATGTAGGATAACATTTATTAACGATATTATATTGGTAGTGTAGTATTTTCATGTAGGTGTGTATATACTACAATTAATTAACCGCTTCATTCAATTCAATATTAATTTAATTCTTCTTTTAAGCGCGCGCCTATAATGTGTTTTGTTTTTTAAAAATCTTATTTAAAAGTACAGGGGGTTGAAATTTTAGATAATTTCAATGTAGGTACCTAACTATTATTTTTTAAAGATTTCTTTGTCGCTTCAGTTCGGTTCGGTGTTGTTTGTTTGTGAATTCGACTCGACATTCGTGTGGTGGCGCGGTGTGTGCGTTTGCGTTGTGTTGTGCGCGCAGCATATAAGAGAGGGGCACATCGCTCGCTCGGTTCCAGTGTTGCGCCAGCCGGCTACGAATCGTATCGTGTTCATCAGTCTCGCGGTGTGCTCAACCGAAATCAAGCAAAATGACAGGCCGCGGTAAGGGAGGTAAAGGTCTGGGAAAAGGAGGAGCCAAGCGTCACAGGAAAGTGTTGCGTGATAACATCCAGGGTATCACGAAGCCCGCCATCCGTCGTCTGGCCCGCAGGGGTGGAGTGAAGCGTATATCCGGTCTCATCTACGAGGAGACCCGCGGCGTGCTGAAGGTGTTCCTCGAGAACGTGATCCGCGACGCGGTCACATACACCGAGCACGCCAAGAGGAAGACCGTCACAGCCATGGACGTCGTGTACGCTCTGAAACGCCAGGGCCGCACCCTCTACGGTTTCGGCGGTTAAAATTATTGTATACACGCGCGCCGCACAGTGTGTGTGTATACAATAAATAATATGCGTTATGTGTGCATGGCAACATCGCATGTAACGCATTTATTGCCACAACTACATACAAAACTATCACAAAAAGGCCCTTTTCAGGGCCGCATATGTTTCTTGTTTTACATTTTGGGTGATATGCAACATTGTCACCTGAAATTATAATGATTGTTTCTATTTGACATAATGTACGAAAGTCGTTAGTAGGTACCTACTCACACTATACATACACGCACATAATAAAACCCCTATACCTATACTCTACACAACATAATATTTAACGTCCGCCTGGTTGAATTTGATATGATTAAACTTTATTTTACATATAGATACAAACTAATTTGGTATGTATCGGATTCTACTCTACGAACACGCGACAAATTAACTAACTGCTAGCTAGCTAACTAACTAGCGCAGCGAGCTACAAAAGCAAGCTTTCAAAACTGTACTAACTGAACGAGTGCCTACTTACTTACTTACTTACTTACTTACTTACTTACTTACTTACTTAGTTAGTATGAACAAAATACGGACGGGCGAAACGAACGAACTTTGATGTTATTTTTAGGTAGAGATACTTGCATTTGTAATATTAAGTATAAAGTTTACAAATGAATGAATATTATATAAAATATTTACATTAGCTATCCTCATAAAGTCATATGTGTTATGTTTTTTTAAGTTGATTTTACTTACTAAATTCGCCCAATAAATGAAATTAACTGAGACGCTGCGCCTGGCTCGCTGGCCGTCTGTTGTTGTGATGCGAGAATTAATGTATAAGAATACAAAGGAGAGGGCACGCGTTTGTCTTGATTACTATTCGTTATGTGAGTATGAATGATGTAAAATAATAGTAATTAGTAAAATTATATTATTTATTTGCTTAATAATATGATGGCATATTCATTCGCTACATGAAAATGATGGAATCGTTTGAGACGACGATGCACGCACCGCGTGTTTTACGGACGTTCGGAATTTGACCGATATAACATGTTAGTTTTATTGATAGATATTGGTTTTTGTTTATTATAATAATATCGATATGTTAGCCGTTAATTTATGAATATAATAATGTATATAGAACGTTGTACATAGAGATAAATTAAAATTAAACATGAGTCGACCTACGCGGACCTGCGAGTCGCGTGATTAAATCGCCGTAACTTTGTATATTTTTACATTTAACACTGTTACCGTTGTTTATATTGTGGCCAAGTTCAAAATGTAACAATATAATGTGTGTGCATGTTATAAATGTAAATGCAATGTGTCAAAAAACGGTTTTAATTAGATCTATGTTAGTGAAAAGTTGATAGAGTTGGTACGAGAAATCGTGTATCGAGTGTGGGGCTCTCCTTGCGGTAAAGCTACGCGCCGACAATATTCAAGTCAAAAGTGTCGCCCTCTGTGATATTACTTCGCGCGTTCGTGTTGTTTGTTTGTATTGTAATCAATCTCTCGCTCGCTCGCTCGCATCTCACAGTGCTTGTGTGTTTTTGTTTTCAATCAATCAAGTCGACAAGTAAATTTTATAATATTGAGAAGATGGCAGACACGGCAGTAGCAGCTGAAACCCCCGCACCGGCGACTCCCGCCAAGAAGCCGAAGGCGTCCGCCGGTGGAGCCGCGGCAAAGAAACCCAAGGCTAAGCCTACACACCCGAAAACGTCCGAAATGGTGAACGAGGCGATCAGGGAGCTGAAGGAGCGCAGCGGATCCTCGCTGAAGGCTATCAAGAAATACATCGCGGCCACGTACGAGGTCGACAGCGAGAAATTGGCACCTTTCATTAGGAAATATCTGAAGAGCGCCGTCGAGTCCGGTGTTTTGGTGCAAACCAAGGGCAAGGGGGCCAGCGGCTCCTTCAAACTGGAATCAAAGTCCGGCAAGTCGAGCGCCGCGTCCGGCGGCAAGGCGAAGGCCGCCGCCGCCTCCGGCGACGCCAAGAAGAAGCCCGCAGCCAAGGACTCCGCTGCCAAGTCGAAGAAGGCGCCCGCCGCCTCCGCCGCCGCTAAGGGCAAGAAGGCCGCCGCCTCCGCCGCCGCCGCCTCGCCCGCCAAGGGGCGATCCTCGGCCGTCTCCGCTAAGGACAAGAAGGCCGCCGCCGCCGCAAAGAAAAAACCCGCCGCCAAGAAGGCCGCCGCCGCGCCCGCCAAGGGCAAGGGCGCCGCCGCCGCCCCCAAGGCGAAGAGGACCGCCAAGCCGCCCACCAAGAAGCCGAAAGCGCCGAAACCCAAGAAGGCCGCCGCCGCCACCCCCAAGTCGAAGGCAGCCGCCGCGAAGAAGGCATCGGCAGCATCCAAGAAGTAGGCGGTGTGACAATACCATCATACCAATCTACAAGCAATGTGCGCAATCGCCGCGCAACAAAACAGCCCTTTTCAGGGCTAACATATGTTTCTCGATAAAACAGTTCACGCGCACGCGTGAACTTAAATTTGTTTCTATGCGACATACGTTACGCTCGTCTCGTCTCTCCTCTCTAATAGTCACTCACACACACACACACACACACACGCCGCACACACAATATTCATAATAAATAAATAAATATACACAACATTTTAGGTACATAACATATACATAATTAATAATAAGTAAATACGAACTACTAAACGAGCTGAACTGAAACTAAACTTTCATACCTACTCTTATAACCACGAGCGACAAGAAATACATAATACATCATTATTTCTCTTCGCCTCTCAATATAATAATATTTCTCTCTTCTCTCTTATTTGTATAGGTATGTACATCAAATAATTATGTGTATGTACTTTACATGCGCATTATTGCGTTCGTTCGTTCGTTCCTTCTTTCATTTAATTACAATCGAATCGAATCGAAACTCCCTCCCTCAGTCAGAAACGTACTCCCAACTCCCGACTCTCGTGTCCGAACGACGAACAAAATGTATGATAAAGTATTTTATTTACCTATTTGTTACTATTTAACTACCTATTTTTTAATAATCAATTTCATAATTTTCACTACCTATCTATCTATACACATAAGTATGTACTAATTTCATTAATTTATTTCGTGTGTGTGAGCGAGCGAGAGGTGCATTCATTCATATTCATTTGTTTTGTCGAATGTCGTCCCGTTCGCGCGCCGCCGGGATAGCGGGATTACACTCACTTGCGCGGGTGCTAACGCCGCACGCTCCGCGCGGTATATAAATACGGGGCGCCGGCGTCGATGTATACGCATTCACTCGTCACAGTACGCTCGGACGGTCGTCAACGCACGCCCGCCCGTTTCATTACTCTTTCGTGTGTGTTTTAACAAACCCCTATCAACATGTCCGGACGCGGCAAAGGTGGCAAAGTTAAGGGAAAGGTCAAGTCTCGCTCCAACCGTGCCGGTCTTCAGTTCCCCGTGGGTCGTATCCATCGTCTCCTGAGGAACGGCAACTATGCCGAACGCGTCGGTGCCGGTGCACCGGTGTATTTGGCCGCCGTCATGGAATATCTGGCCGCTGAAGTACTCGAGTTGGCCGGCAACGCCGCGAGGGACAACAAGAAGACCAGAATCATCCCCCGTCATTTACAATTGGCGATCAGGAACGACGAGGAGTTGAACAAGCTTCTCAGCGGCGTGACAATCGCTCAAGGTGGTGTGCTGCCGAACATTCAAGCCGTGCTACTGCCCAAGAAGACCGAGAAGAAGGCCTAATTGGCAATCTTCATCTAGTCTACACACAGACATACTTAAAACGGCCCTTTTCAGGGCCACAAAATAATTCATAATTATACCTACAATACATATTGTGGTATATTTTGTTTCAATTTGACGTATTGTATGGATGATAAAAACACGCGACGCACGTGTTATTAATTATTATTGACAACTTTTCTCTACAAATCTGCTACAATTTTATATTATGTATAGTATATGTATGACCTGTAGTTGTTACGTACATATTATATTAATTAATAGTTTATTTTCCTACTTACTGGGTAGCTGACTCGTTTGTTTGTTTGGTCTGCTATACTGCCGGCCGACTGAGCGCGAAGTTATTTTTCATCTGATGTTCATTCTGCGATGAAAATAAATAAAATAACAGATGGAACATAGGTTCATTCAATGAAGTAAATTTGTATGAAAATGAATATAAATAGGCACATACTGGTAGTACCTACATCTACGTACGTTATTTTTGTAATATCTAAATTAGTCTAGTCTAGGTCTACGCCTGCCTACCATAATACTATAATATGCAATATTACACACTACACCTACAATATTAACGTAACTACATACTCATAATATAATATTGATTAGTTAATACTTACTCATTCATTTATTTCATATTAATCGGGAATTGTTTCATTACAACATATTGTGCATCATCCGCATCTTAGACTCGATCGTTTCTCTGAAAATAGTTGAAACATTTTCGTATGTTTAAAAACGCACATTATTTTATTTTTATTATTAATTTTTTTGTTTGTAAGTATCTCTACTATGTGAATGCATGCACATCAATAGCCCTCCTCTCCGCTCGCCCCTCCGACCCTCCGCGAGCGAGAGAGCGAGACGCAAGAGCGGCGTAGCATCCGTCTCGCTCGCGCATTTCGTGAGCTCTATCCCTATTGGTGCGCGCGTTCAAAACTTCTCGTTTGTGAGTAGCGTCACGGTGCTACGGTAGCGTAATAAAACCGGGTTGTCATTTCTAGCACGGCACATTGCCGACCGTATCCCCCGTTGGAGACGCACGCACGCACGCACTCTCGCCAAGTTCAGTGAATTGATTGAATATTATCATTCATCATGCCGCCCAAGACAAGTGGTAAGGCCGCCAAGAAGTCTGGCAAGGCCCAGAAGAACATTTCCAAAACCGACAAGAAGAAGAAGAAGCACAAGAGGAAGGAGAGCTACGCCATCTACATTTACAAGGTGCTCAAGCAGGTCCACCCCGACACCGGTATCTCCAGCAAGGCCATGTCCATCATGAACTCGTTCGTGAACGACATCTTCGAGCGCATCGCCGCCGAGGCGTCCCGTCTCGCCCACTACAACAAGCGCTCCACCATCACCTCCAGGGAGGTGCAGACCTCCGTGAGGTTGCTCCTGCCCGGTGAGCTCGCCAAGCACGCCGTCAGTGAAGGCACCAAGGCCGTCACCAAGTACACCAGCTCCAAGTGAAGTGGGACACGAACCTAACACGAGGCTACGCAACGCGACCGACGTGTTATACATTCGCCGTATTCACTCAACAGATCAAAAAGGCCCTTTTCAGGGCCACAAAATAATTCATATGACACGAAGTACACACACATAGTTGTGTGTATGGTAGTAACATTTGTTTCTCAATGACATACAGTACGCTAAACCTACCTACCTTACCTTCTTACTTACGGTATATACCTATTACACGCACGCAAACGTAGTACCTACCTACCTACATAATAAACAAATTTTCACTCCAACTAACATTCTCAACTTACAAACAAAACAAACTAAATAGGTATAAAAGAAAATGACACGAATCAACAATGCGTGTGCTGTGCGTACATAGTTGTTTTACTTTTATATGCCTCTACCTATTAGTTTAAAATATTATGTAAGTACCTATTTTTAAAATGATAGAATAGAATGGGTTAACAATATTATTAACCACATTTTGCATTATATTATTTGATAACTACATAACCACCTAGTAGATGATACTATAATATAGGTAATAATATTGAATATGAAAACAATTAGGTATGTAAATCATTAAACTTGGCTAATATAATAAGTAAGTGTACCTACCTACCTAAATAACGTATATATAATTTGTAATACAATGGTTTTAGTTGAAATCTACACTGTCACAGTAGGTTAGGTTAATTTTTTTTTTATTATGATACCATAAATCCTTGTAAGTAAGACGTGTATTATATAATTATATTAATTAAATTGTTAATATTCGATATAGTGAAAGAATTAATTAATAAAAATAAGTACCTAGTAAGTATTAATGAGTAAAAATATTCTAATATGCGAAATAGTACGAAGCGCGCGCGTACGCGGCGGCGCGGCGTTGTGATCGGCATTCGGCGTCTCGCGCGTCCCCGGTTCCCGGCCCGGCCGCGTGCATAAATAAAAGCGGCGCGGCACACCGCGCCGCCGTCATTCGCACGTATCGCGTACCGAAAGCAAGTCGACGCACGTCGTTCCGTCAACTTAACTACACACACACACACACAACTACTAAACATGGCTCGTACCAAGCAGACCGCTCGCAAGTCCACCGGTGGTAAGGCGCCGCGTAAGCAGCTCGCCACCAAGGCGGCCCGCAAGAGCGCACCCGCCACCGGAGGTGTGAAGAAGCCCCATCGCTACAGGCCCGGCACCGTCGCCCTCCGTGAGATCCGTCGTTACCAGAAGAGTACCGAGCTTCTGATCCGCAAGCTGCCGTTCCAACGTTTGGTACGTGAGATCGCTCAGGACTTCAAGACCGATCTCCGTTTCCAGAGCTCCGCGGTGATGGCACTCCAGGAGGCCAGCGAGGCGTACCTGGTGGGTCTCTTCGAGGACACCAACCTTTGCGCCATTCACGCCAAGCGTGTCACCATCATGCCCAAAGACATCCAGTTGGCGCGTAGGATCCGTGGTGAACGCGCTTAACTTCACTCGCACCAACAGGCAACCGACACGTAACGCGTTGGTCTCACACAACAAAACAAAAGGCCCTTTTCAGGGCCGCATATGTTTCTATACAATATTATTATTATTATTTCAATTATAATAATATTTTTTTGTTTCTATGGTCATAATACGTCCTAACACACATAAATACATACATACATGACATTAGGTACGCACCGTATATTCCGTACTACATTACATACATACTTTATGTCATACTTTTAAACACCATACATACTGAACTGAACAAAATAAAATACCCTACCATGAATTCAATTACGCACACAAGCAAGCGCCCTCCGCGCCGCGAAACTTGGTAAATATGGTAAATTGGAGAACCAAAACCAAATAATGAAATGAATGTTTAAATCGTTAATATAATATGTTATAACAGTTAAAATAGAAATAAATGCATAATAGGTAGTACCTAACTACATGAAATATGCAACATAATTATTCAACTTGGGCAATATTAAAGTTAAAGAAAGTATGGATAACTATCTCTCATGCGCTCCTCAAAATAATATCGGCGCGTCGTCCTCCTAGCTAAATTTATAATTATGTAGGATAACATTTATTAACGATATTATATTGGTAGTGTAGTATTTTCATGTAGGTGTGTATATACTACAATTAATTAACCGCTTCATTCAATTCAATATTAATTTAATTCTTCTTTTAAGCGCGCGCCTATAATGTGTTTTGTTTTTTAAAAATCTTATTTAAAAGTACAGGGGGTTGAAATTTTAGATAATTTCAATGTAGGTACCTAACTATTATTTTTTAAAGATTTCTTTGTCGCTTCAGTTCGGTTCGGTGTTGTTTGTTTGTGAATTCGACTCGACATTCGTGTGGTGGCGCGGTGTGTGCGTTTGCGTTGTGTTGTGCGCGCAGCATATAAGAGAGGGGCACATCGCTCGCTCGGTTCCAGTGTTGCGCCAGCCGGCTACGAATCGTATCGTGTTCATCAGTCTCGCGGTGTGCTCAACCGAAATCAAGCAAAATGACAGGCCGCGGTAAGGGAGGTAAAGGTCTGGGAAAAGGAGGAGCCAAGCGTCACAGGAAAGTGTTGCGTGATAACATCCAGGGTATCACGAAGCCCGCCATCCGTCGTCTGGCCCGCAGGGGTGGAGTGAAGCGTATATCCGGTCTCATCTACGAGGAGACCCGCGGCGTGCTGAAGGTGTTCCTCGAGAACGTGATCCGCGACGCGGTCACATACACCGAGCACGCCAAGAGGAAGACCGTCACAGCCATGGACGTCGTGTACGCTCTGAAACGCCAGGGCCGCACCCTCTACGGTTTCGGCGGTTAAAATTATTGTATACACGCGCGCCGCACAGTGTGTGTGTATACAATAAATAATATGCGTTATGTGTGCATGGCAACATCGCATGTAACGCATTTATTGCCACAACTACATACAAAACTATCACAAAAAGGCCCTTTTCAGGGCCGCATATGTTTCTTGTTTTACATTTTGGGTGATATGCAACATTGTCACCTGAAATTATAATGATTGTTTCTATTTGACATAATGTACGAAAGTCGTTAGTAGGTACCTACTCACACTATACATACACGCACATAATAAAACCCCTATACCTATACTCTACACAACATAATATTTAACGTCCGCCTGGTTGAATTTGATATTTGGTATGTATCGGATTCTACTCTACGAACACGCGACAAATTAACTAACTGCTAGACATGCGAAATTTAGCTCACTGAAAAGAAAAGAGAAATATAGCTCTTTTGATCAAAAGAGCTATATCACTCTTTTAGCTCTTTAGTTCATTTAGCTCAGTTGCGAGCTACAGATCAAATTGAGACGCGCTTTTTAATGCGAGTCAAACGAGACGACTAGCTCAACGGTTCTTTAGAATCTTTAAAGTTCCTTAGTTCTTTTAGCTCAGTTGCGAGCTACAGATAAAATTGGGTACATACATTAGATTGTTTTATTACTAATTAATATTAAAACGATGAAAGCCAATGATTTTCCTTCATACTTGAACAGGCGTAGGACTGTCAATCTAGATAAAGAAATATTAAAAGCGATTGTTAATTACCAGTAAACAAACTACATATTCGGTAGAGTTGTGAACTAGTCGGCGAGCTAAATGAACTAGTGAGCTATACCGTGAATGAGTGAGCGACTGGGAGCTAGATTATGATCAAAGGACTAGCTCAATTTTATCTCTCATTCGCGAGCTACCCATGTCTACTAACTGCTAGCTAGCTAACTAACTAGCGCAGCGAGCTACAAAAGCAAGCTTTCAAAACTGTACTAACTGAACGAGTGCCTACTTACTTACTTACTTACTTACTTACTTACTTACTTACTTACTTAGTTAGTATGAACAAAATACGGACGGGCGAAACGAACGAACTTTGATGTTATTTTTAGGTAGAGATACTTGCATTTGTAATATTAAGTATAAAGTTTACAAATGAATGAATATTATATAAAATATTTACATTAGCTATCCTCATAAAGTCATATGTGTTATGTTTTTTTAAGTTGATTTTACTTACTAAATTCGCCCAATAAATGAAATTAACTGAGACGCTGCGCCTGGCTCGCTGGCCGTCTGTTGTTGTGATGCGAGAATTAATGTATAAGAATACAAAGGAGAGGGCACGCGTTTGTCTTGATTACTATTCGTTATGTGAGTATGAATGATGTAAAATAATAGTAATTAGTAAAATTATATTATTTATTTGCTTAATAATATGATGGCATATTCATTCGCTACATGAAAATGATGGAATCGTTTGAGACGACGATGCACGCACCGCGTGTTTTACGGACGTTCGGAATTTGACCGATATAACATGTTAGTTTTATTGATAGATATTGGTTTTTGTTTATTATAATAATATCGATATGTTAGCCGTTAATTTATGAATATAATAATGTATATAGAACGTTGTACATAGAGATAAATTAAAATTAAACATGAGTCGACCTACGCGGACCTGCGAGTCGCGTGATTAAATCGCCGTAACTTTGTATATTTTTACATTTAACACTGTTACCGTTGTTTATATTGTGGCCAAGTTCAAAATGTAACAATATAATGTGTGTGCATGTTATAAATGTAAATGCAATGTGTCAAAAAACGGTTTTAATTAGATCTATGTTAGTGAAAAGTTGATAGAGTTGGTACGAGAAATCGTGTATCGAGTGTGGGGCTCTCCTTGCGGTAAAGCTACGCGCCGACAATATTCAAGTCAAAAGTGTCGCCCTCTGTGATATTACTTCGCGCGTTCGTGTTGTTTGTTTGTATTGTAATCAATCTCTCGCTCGCTCGCTCGCATCTCACAGTGCTTGTGTGTTTTTGTTTTCAATCAATCAAGTCGACAAGTAAATTTTATAATATTGAGAAGATGGCAGACACGGCAGTAGCAGCTGAAACCCCCGCACCGGCGACTCCCGCCAAGAAGCCGAAGGCGTCCGCCGGTGGAGCCGCGGCAAAGAAACCCAAGGCTAAGCCTACACACCCGAAAACGTCCGAAATGGTGAACGAGGCGATCAGGGAGCTGAAGGAGCGCAGCGGATCCTCGCTGAAGGCTATCAAGAAATACATCGCGGCCACGTACGAGGTCGACAGCGAGAAATTGGCACCTTTCATTAGGAAATATCTGAAGAGCGCCGTCGAGTCCGGTGTTTTGGTGCAAACCAAGGGCAAGGGGGCCAGCGGCTCCTTCAAACTGGAATCAAAGTCCGGCAAGTCGAGCGCCGCGTCCGGCGGCAAGGCGAAGGCCGCCGCCGCCTCCGGCGACGCCAAGAAGAAGCCCGCAGCCAAGGACTCCGCTGCCAAGTCGAAGAAGGCGCCCGCCGCCTCCGCCGCCGCTAAGGGCAAGAAGGCCGCCGCCTCCGCCGCCGCCGCCTCGCCCGCCAAGGGGCGATCCTCGGCCGTCTCCGCTAAGGACAAGAAGGCCGCCGCCGCCGCAAAGAAAAAACCCGCCGCCAAGAAGGCCGCCGCCGCGCCCGCCAAGGGCAAGGGCGCCGCCGCCGCCCCCAAGGCGAAGAGGACCGCCAAGCCGCCCACCAAGAAGCCGAAAGCGCCGAAACCCAAGAAGGCCGCCGCCGCCACCCCCAAGTCGAAGGCAGCCGCCGCGAAGAAGGCATCGGCAGCATCCAAGAAGTAGGCGGTGTGACAATACCATCATACCAATCTACAAGCAATGTGCGCAATCGCCGCGCAACAAAACAGCCCTTTTCAGGGCTAACATATGTTTCTCGATAAAACAGTTCACGCGCACGCGTGAACTTAAATTTGTTTCTATGCGACATACGTTACGCTCGTCTCGTCTCTCCTCTCTAATAGTCACTCACACACACACACACACACACACGCCGCACACACAATATTCATAATAAATAAATAAATATACACAACATTTTAGGTACATAACATATACATAATTAATAATAAGTAAATACGAACTACTAAACGAGCTGAACTGAAACTAAACTTTCATACCTACTCTTATAACCACGAGCGACAAGAAATACATAATACATCATTATTTCTCTTCGCCTCTCAATATAATAATATTTCTCTCTTCTCTCTTATTTGTATAGGTATGTACATCAAATAATTATGTGTATGTACTTTACATGCGCATTATTGCGTTCGTTCGTTCGTTCCTTCTTTCATTTAATTACAATCGAATCGAATCGAAACTCCCTCCCTCAGTCAGAAACGTACTCCCAACTCCCGACTCTCGTGTCCGAACGACGAACAAAATGTATGATAAAGTATTTTATTTACCTATTTGTTACTATTTAACTACCTATTTTTTAATAATCAATTTCATAATTTTCACTACCTATCTATCTATACACATAAGTATGTACTAATTTCATTAATTTATTTCGTGTGTGTGAGCGAGCGAGAGGTGCATTCATTCATATTCATTTGTTTTGTCGAATGTCGTCCCGTTCGCGCGCCGCCGGGATAGCGGGATTACACTCACTTGCGCGGGTGCTAACGCCGCACGCTCCGCGCGGTATATAAATACGGGGCGCCGGCGTCGATGTATACGCATTCACTCGTCACAGTACGCTCGGACGGTCGTCAACGCACGCCCGCCCGTTTCATTACTCTTTCGTGTGTGTTTTAACAAACCCCTATCAACATGTCCGGACGCGGCAAAGGTGGCAAAGTTAAGGGAAAGGTCAAGTCTCGCTCCAACCGTGCCGGTCTTCAGTTCCCCGTGGGTCGTATCCATCGTCTCCTGAGGAACGGCAACTATGCCGAACGCGTCGGTGCCGGTGCACCGGTGTATTTGGCCGCCGTCATGGAATATCTGGCCGCTGAAGTACTCGAGTTGGCCGGCAACGCCGCGAGGGACAACAAGAAGACCAGAATCATCCCCCGTCATTTACAATTGGCGATCAGGAACGACGAGGAGTTGAACAAGCTTCTCAGCGGCGTGACAATCGCTCAAGGTGGTGTGCTGCCGAACATTCAAGCCGTGCTACTGCCCAAGAAGACCGAGAAGAAGGCCTAATTGGCAATCTTCATCTAGTCTACACACAGACATACTTAAAACGGCCCTTTTCAGGGCCACAAAATAATTCATAATTATACCTACAATACATATTGTGGTATATTTTGTTTCAATTTGACGTATTGTATGGATGATAAAAACACGCGACGCACGTGTTATTAATTATTATTGACAACTTTTCTCTACAAATCTGCTACAATTTTATATTATGTATAGTATATGTATGACCTGTAGTTGTTACGTACATATTATATTAATTAATAGTTTATTTTCCTACTTACTGGGTAGCTGACTCGTTTGTTTGTTTGGTCTGCTATACTGCCGGCCGACTGAGCGCGAAGTTATTTTTCATCTGATGTTCATTCTGCGATGAAAATAAATAAAATAACAGATGGAACATAGGTTCATTCAATGAAGTAAATTTGTATGAAAATGAATATAAATAGGCACATACTGGTAGTACCTACATCTACGTACGTTATTTTTGTAATATCTAAATTAGTCTAGTCTAGGTCTACGCCTGCCTACCATAATACTATAATATGCAATATTACACACTACACCTACAATATTAACGTAACTACATACTCATAATATAATATTGATTAGTTAATACTTACTCATTCATTTATTTCATATTAATCGGGAATTGTTTCATTACAACATATTGTGCATCATCCGCATCTTAGACTCGATCGTTTCTCTGAAAATAGTTGAAACATTTTCGTATGTTTAAAAACGCACATTATTTTATTTTTATTATTAATTTTTTTGTTTGTAAGTATCTCTACTATGTGAATGCATGCACATCAATAGCCCTCCTCTCCGCTCGCCCCTCCGACCCTCCGCGAGCGAGAGAGCGAGACGCAAGAGCGGCGTAGCATCCGTCTCGCTCGCGCATTTCGTGAGCTCTATCCCTATTGGTGCGCGCGTTCAAAACTTCTCGTTTGTGAGTAGCGTCACGGTGCTACGGTAGCGTAATAAAACCGGGTTGTCATTTCTAGCACGGCACATTGCCGACCGTATCCCCCGTTGGAGACGCACGCACGCACGCACTCTCGCCAAGTTCAGTGAATTGATTGAATATTATCATTCATCATGCCGCCCAAGACAAGTGGTAAGGCCGCCAAGAAGTCTGGCAAGGCCCAGAAGAACATTTCCAAAACCGACAAGAAGAAGAAGAAGCACAAGAGGAAGGAGAGCTACGCCATCTACATTTACAAGGTGCTCAAGCAGGTCCACCCCGACACCGGTATCTCCAGCAAGGCCATGTCCATCATGAACTCGTTCGTGAACGACATCTTCGAGCGCATCGCCGCCGAGGCGTCCCGTCTCGCCCACTACAACAAGCGCTCCACCATCACCTCCAGGGAGGTGCAGACCTCCGTGAGGTTGCTCCTGCCCGGTGAGCTCGCCAAGCACGCCGTCAGTGAAGGCACCAAGGCCGTCACCAAGTACACCAGCTCCAAGTGAAGTGGGACACGAACCTAACACGAGGCTACGCAACGCGACCGACGTGTTATACATTCGCCGTATTCACTCAACAGATCAAAAAGGCCCTTTTCAGGGCCACAAAATAATTCATATGACACGAAGTACACACACATAGTTGTGTGTATGGTAGTAACATTTGTTTCTCAATGACATACAGTACGCTAAACCTACCTACCTTACCTTCTTACTTACGGTATATACCTATTACACGCACGCAAACGTAGTACCTACCTACCTACATAATAAACAAATTTTCACTCCAACTAACATTCTCAACTTACAAACAAAACAAACTAAATAGGTATAAAAGAAAATGACACGAATCAACAATGCGTGTGCTGTGCGTACATAGTTGTTTTACTTTTATATGCCTCTACCTATTAGTTTAAAATATTATGTAAGTACCTATTTTTAAAATGATAGAATAGAATGGGTTAACAATATTATTAACCACATTTTGCATTATATTATTTGATAACTACATAACCACCTAGTAGATGATACTATAATATAGGTAATAATATTGAATATGAAAACAATTAGGTATGTAAATCATTAAACTTGGCTAATATAATAAGTAAGTGTACCTACCTACCTAAATAACGTATATATAATTTGTAATACAATGGTTTTAGTTGAAATCTACACTGTCACAGTAGGTTAGGTTAATTTTTTTTTTATTATGATACCATAAATCCTTGTAAGTAAGACGTGTATTATATAATTATATTAATTAAATTGTTAATATTCGATATAGTGAAAGAATTAATTAATAAAAATAAGTACCTAGTAAGTATTAATGAGTAAAAATATTCTAATATGCGAAATAGTACGAAGCGCGCGCGTACGCGGCGGCGCGGCGTTGTGATCGGCATTCGGCGTCTCGCGCGTCCCCGGTTCCCGGCCCGGCCGCGTGCATAAATAAAAGCGGCGCGGCACACCGCGCCGCCGTCATTCGCACGTATCGCGTACCGAAAGCAAGTCGACGCACGTCGTTCCGTCAACTTAACTACACACACACACACACAACTACTAAACATGGCTCGTACCAAGCAGACCGCTCGCAAGTCCACCGGTGGTAAGGCGCCGCGTAAGCAGCTCGCCACCAAGGCGGCCCGCAAGAGCGCACCCGCCACCGGAGGTGTGAAGAAGCCCCATCGCTACAGGCCCGGCACCGTCGCCCTCCGTGAGATCCGTCGTTACCAGAAGAGTACCGAGCTTCTGATCCGCAAGCTGCCGTTCCAACGTTTGGTACGTGAGATCGCTCAGGACTTCAAGACCGATCTCCGTTTCCAGAGCTCCGCGGTGATGGCACTCCAGGAGGCCAGCGAGGCGTACCTGGTGGGTCTCTTCGAGGACACCAACCTTTGCGCCATTCACGCCAAGCGTGTCACCATCATGCCCAAAGACATCCAGTTGGCGCGTAGGATCCGTGGTGAACGCGCTTAACTTCACTCGCACCAACAGGCAACCGACACGTAACGCGTTGGTCTCACACAACAAAACAAAAGGCCCTTTTCAGGGCCGCATATGTTTCTATACAATATTATTATTATTATTTCAATTATAATAATATTTTTTTGTTTCTATGGTCATAATACGTCCTAACACACATAAATACATACATACATGACATTAGGTACGCACCGTATATTCCGTACTACATTACATACATACTTTATGTCATACTTTTAAACACCATACATACTGAACTGAACAAAATAAAATACCCTACCATGAATTCAATTACGCACACAAGCAAGCGCCCTCCGCGCCGCGAAACTTGGTAAATATGGTAAATTGGAGAACCAAAACCAAATAATGAAATGAATGTTTAAATCGTTAATATAATATGTTATAACAGTTAAAATAGAAATAAATGCATAATAGGTAGTACCTAACTACATGAAATATGCAACATAATTATTCAACTTGGGCAATATTAAAGTTAAAGAAAGTATGGATAACTATCTCTCATGCGCTCCTCAAAATAATATCGGCGCGTCGTCCTCCTAGCTAAATTTATAATTATGTAGGATAACATTTATTAACGATATTATATTGGTAGTGTAGTATTTTCATGTAGGTGTGTATATACTACAATTAATTAACCGCTTCATTCAATTCAATATTAATTTAATTCTTCTTTTAAGCGCGCGCCTATAATGTGTTTTGTTTTTTAAAAATCTTATTTAAAAGTACAGGGGGTTGAAATTTTAGATAATTTCAATGTAGGTACCTAACTATTATTTTTTAAAGATTTCTTTGTCGCTTCAGTTCGGTTCGGTGTTGTTTGTTTGTGAATTCGACTCGACATTCGTGTGGTGGCGCGGTGTGTGCGTTTGCGTTGTGTTGTGCGCGCAGCATATAAGAGAGGGGCACATCGCTCGCTCGGTTCCAGTGTTGCGCCAGCCGGCTACGAATCGTATCGTGTTCATCAGTCTCGCGGTGTGCTCAACCGAAATCAAGCAAAATGACAGGCCGCGGTAAGGGAGGTAAAGGTCTGGGAAAAGGAGGAGCCAAGCGTCACAGGAAAGTGTTGCGTGATAACATCCAGGGTATCACGAAGCCCGCCATCCGTCGTCTGGCCCGCAGGGGTGGAGTGAAGCGTATATCCGGTCTCATCTACGAGGAGACCCGCGGCGTGCTGAAGGTGTTCCTCGAGAACGTGATCCGCGACGCGGTCACATACACCGAGCACGCCAAGAGGAAGACCGTCACAGCCATGGACGTCGTGTACGCTCTGAAACGCCAGGGCCGCACCCTCTACGGTTTCGGCGGTTAAAATTATTGTATACACGCGCGCCGCACAGTGTGTGTGTATACAATAAATAATATGCGTTATGTGTGCATGGCAACATCGCATGTAACGCATTTATTGCCACAACTACATACAAAACTATCACAAAAAGGCCCTTTTCAGGGCCGCATATGTTTCTTGTTTTACATTTTGGGTGATATGCAACATTGTCACCTGAAATTATAATGATTGTTTCTATTTGACATAATGTACGAAAGTCGTTAGTAGGTACCTACTCACACTATACATACACGCACATAATAAAACCCCTATACCTATACTCTACACAACATAATATTTAACGTCCGCCTGGTTGAATTTGATATGATTAAACTTTATTTTACATATAGATACAAACTAATTTGGTATGTATCGGATTCTACTCTACGAACACGCGACAAATTAACTAACTGCTAGCTAGCTAACTAACTAGCGCAGCGAGCTACAAAAGCAAGCTTTCAAAACTGTACTAACTGAACGAGTGCCTACTTACTTACTTACTTACTTACTTACTTACTTACTTACTTACTTAGTTAGTATGAACAAAATACGGACGGGCGAAACGAACGAACTTTGATGTTATTTTTAGGTAGAGATACTTGCATTTGTAATATTAAGTATAAAGTTTACAAATGAATGAATATTATATAAAATATTTACATTAGCTATCCTCATAAAGTCATATGTGTTATGTTTTTTTAAGTTGATTTTACTTACTAAATTCGCCCAATAAATGAAATTAACTGAGACGCTGCGCCTGGCTCGCTGGCCGTCTGTTGTTGTGATGCGAGAATTAATGTATAAGAATACAAAGGAGAGGGCACGCGTTTGTCTTGATTACTATTCGTTATGTGAGTATGAATGATGTAAAATAATAGTAATTAGTAAAATTATATTATTTATTTGCTTAATAATATGATGGCATATTCATTCGCTACATGAAAATGATGGAATCGTTTGAGACGACGATGCACGCACCGCGTGTTTTACGGACGTTCGGAATTTGACCGATATAACATGTTAGTTTTATTGATAGATATTGGTTTTTGTTTATTATAATAATATCGATATGTTAGCCGTTAATTTATGAATATAATAATGTATATAGAACGTTGTACATAGAGATAAATTAAAATTAAACATGAGTCGACCTACGCGGACCTGCGAGTCGCGTGATTAAATCGCCGTAACTTTGTATATTTTTACATTTAACACTGTTACCGTTGTTTATATTGTGGCCAAGTTCAAAATGTAACAATATAATGTGTGTGCATGTTATAAATGTAAATGCAATGTGTCAAAAAACGGTTTTAATTAGATCTATGTTAGTGAAAAGTTGATAGAGTTGGTACGAGAAATCGTGTATCGAGTGTGGGGCTCTCCTTGCGGTAAAGCTACGCGCCGACAATATTCAAGTCAAAAGTGTCGCCCTCTGTGATATTACTTCGCGCGTTCGTGTTGTTTGTTTGTATTGTAATCAATCTCTCGCTCGCTCGCTCGCATCTCACAGTGCTTGTGTGTTTTTGTTTTCAATCAATCAAGTCGACAAGTAAATTTTATAATATTGAGAAGATGGCAGACACGGCAGTAGCAGCTGAAACCCCCGCACCGGCGACTCCCGCCAAGAAGCCGAAGGCGTCCGCCGGTGGAGCCGCGGCAAAGAAACCCAAGGCTAAGCCTACACACCCGAAAACGTCCGAAATGGTGAACGAGGCGATCAGGGAGCTGAAGGAGCGCAGCGGATCCTCGCTGAAGGCTATCAAGAAATACATCGCGGCCACGTACGAGGTCGACAGCGAGAAATTGGCACCTTTCATTAGGAAATATCTGAAGAGCGCCGTCGAGTCCGGTGTTTTGGTGCAAACCAAGGGCAAGGGGGCCAGCGGCTCCTTCAAACTGGAATCAAAGTCCGGCAAGTCGAGCGCCGCGTCCGGCGGCAAGGCGAAGGCCGCCGCCGCCTCCGGCGACGCCAAGAAGAAGCCCGCAGCCAAGGACTCCGCTGCCAAGTCGAAGAAGGCGCCCGCCGCCTCCGCCGCCGCTAAGGGCAAGAAGGCCGCCGCCTCCGCCGCCGCCGCCTCGCCCGCCAAGGGGCGATCCTCGGCCGTCTCCGCTAAGGACAAGAAGGCCGCCGCCGCCGCAAAGAAAAAACCCGCCGCCAAGAAGGCCGCCGCCGCGCCCGCCAAGGGCAAGGGCGCCGCCGCCGCCCCCAAGGCGAAGAGGACCGCCAAGCCGCCCACCAAGAAGCCGAAAGCGCCGAAACCCAAGAAGGCCGCCGCCGCCACCCCCAAGTCGAAGGCAGCCGCCGCGAAGAAGGCATCGGCAGCATCCAAGAAGTAGGCGGTGTGACAATACCATCATACCAATCTACAAGCAATGTGCGCAATCGCCGCGCAACAAAACAGCCCTTTTCAGGGCTAACATATGTTTCTCGATAAAACAGTTCACGCGCACGCGTGAACTTAAATTTGTTTCTATGCGACATACGTTACGCTCGTCTCGTCTCTCCTCTCTAATAGTCACTCACACACACACACACACACACACGCCGCACACACAATATTCATAATAAATAAATAAATATACACAACATTTTAGGTACATAACATATACATAATTAATAATAAGTAAATACGAACTACTAAACGAGCTGAACTGAAACTAAACTTTCATACCTACTCTTATAACCACGAGCGACAAGAAATACATAATACATCATTATTTCTCTTCGCCTCTCACTCATATAATAATATTTCTCTCTTCTCTCTTATTTGTATAGGTATGTACATCAAATAATTATGTGTATGTACTTTACATGCGCATTATTGCGTTCGTTCGTTCGTTCCTTCTTTCATTTAATTACAATCGAATCGAATCGAAACTCCCTCCCTCCGTCAGAAACGTACTCCCAACTCCCGACTCTCGTGTCCGAACGACGAACAAAATGTATGATAAAGTATTTTATTTACCTATTTGTTACTATTTAACTACCTATTTTTTAATAATCAATTTCATAATTTTCACTACCTATCTATCTATACACATAAGTATGTACTAATTTCATTAATTTATTTCGTGTGTGTGAGCGAGCGAGAGGTGCATTCATTCATATTCATTTGTTTTGTCGAATGTCGTCCCGTTCGCGCGCCGCCGGGATAGCGGGATTACACTCACTTGCGCGGGTGCTAACGCCGCACGCTCCGCGCGGTATATAAATACGGGGCGCCGGCGTCGATGTATACGCATTCACTCGTCACAGTACGCTCGGACGGTCGTCAACGCACGCCCGCCCGTTTCATTACTCTTTCGTGTGTGTTTTAACAAACCCCTATCAACATGTCCGGACGCGGCAAAGGTGGCAAAGTTAAGGGAAAGGTCAAGTCTCGCTCCAACCGTGCCGGTCTTCAGTTCCCCGTGGGTCGTATCCATCGTCTCCTGAGGAACGGCAACTATGCCGAACGCGTCGGTGCCGGTGCACCGGTGTATTTGGCCGCCGTCATGGAATATCTGGCCGCTGAAGTACTCGAGTTGGCCGGCAACGCCGCGAGGGACAACAAGAAGACCAGAATCATCCCCCGTCATTTACAATTGGCGATCAGGAACGACGAGGAGTTGAACAAGCTTCTCAGCGGCGTGACAATCGCTCAAGGTGGTGTGCTGCCGAACATTCAAGCCGTGCTACTGCCCAAGAAGACCGAGAAGAAGGCCTAATTGGCAATCTTCATCTAGTCTACACACAGACATACTTAAAACGGCCCTTTTCAGGGCCACAAAATAATTCATAATTATACCTACAATACATATTGTGGTATATTTTGTTTCAATTTGACGTATTGTATGGATGATAAAAACACGCGACGCACGTGTTATTAATTATTATTGACAACTTTTCTCTACAAATCTGCTACAATTTTATATTATGTATAGTATATGTATGACCTGTAGTTGTTACGTACATATTATATTAATTAATAGTTTATTTTCCTACTTACTGGGTAGCTGACTCGTTTGTTTGTTTGGTCTGCTATACTGCCGGCCGACTGAGCGCGAAGTTATTTTTCATCTGATGTTCATTCTGCGATGAAAATAAATAAAATAACAGATGGAACATAGGTTCATTCAATGAAGTAAATTTGTATGAAAATGAATATAAATAGGCACATACTGGTAGTACCTACATCTACGTACGTTATTTTTGTAATATCTAAATTAGTCTAGTCTAGGTCTACGCCTGCCTACCATAATACTATAATATGCAATATTACACACTACACCTACAATATTAACGTAACTACATACTCATAATATAATATTGATTAGTTAATACTTACTCATTCATTTATTTCATATTAATCGGGAATTGTTTCATTACAACATATTGTGCATCATCCGCATCTTAGACTCGATCGTTTCTCTGAAAATAGTTGAAACATTTTCGTATGTTTAAAAACGCACATTATTTTATTTTTATTATTAATTTTTTTGTTTGTAAGTATCTCTACTATGTGAATGCATGCACATCAATAGCCCTCCTCTCCGCTCGCCCCTCCGACCCTCCGCGAGCGAGAGAGCGAGACGCAAGAGCGGCGTAGCATCCGTCTCGCTCGCGCATTTCGTGAGCTCTATCCCTATTGGTGCGCGCGTTCAAAACTTCTCGTTTGTGAGTAGCGTCACGGTGCTACGGTAGCGTAATAAAACCGGGTTGTCATTTCTAGCACGGCACATTGCCGACCGTATCCCCCGTTGGAGACGCACGCACGCACGCACTCTCGCCAAGTTCAGTGAATTGATTGAATATTATCATTCATCATGCCGCCCAAGACAAGTGGTAAGGCCGCCAAGAAGTCTGGCAAGGCCCAGAAGAACATTTCCAAAACCGACAAGAAGAAGAAGAAGCACAAGAGGAAGGAGAGCTACGCCATCTACATTTACAAGGTGCTCAAGCAGGTCCACCCCGACACCGGTATCTCCAGCAAGGCCATGTCCATCATGAACTCGTTCGTGAACGACATCTTCGAGCGCATCGCCGCCGAGGCGTCCCGTCTCGCCCACTACAACAAGCGCTCCACCATCACCTCCAGGGAGGTGCAGACCTCCGTGAGGTTGCTCCTGCCCGGTGAGCTCGCCAAGCACGCCGTCAGTGAAGGCACCAAGGCCGTCACCAAGTACACCAGCTCCAAGTGAAGTGGGACACGAACCTAACACGAGGCTACGCAACGCGACCGACGTGTTATACATTCGCCGTATTCACTCAACAGATCAAAAAGGCCCTTTTCAGGGCCACAAAATAATTCATATGACACGAAGTACACACACATAGTTGTGTGTATGGTAGTAACATTTGTTTCTCAATGACATACAGTACGCTAAACCTACCTACCTTACCTTCTTACTTACGGTATATACCTATTACACGCACGCAAACGTAGTACCTACCTACCTACATAATAAACAAATTTTCACTCCAACTAACATTCTTCTAACTTACAAACAAAACAAACTAAATAGGTATAAAAGAAAATGACACGAATCAACAATGCGTGTGCTGTGCGTACATAGTTGTTTTACTTTTATATGCCTCTACCTATTAGTTTAAAATATTATGTAAGTATACCTATTTTTAAAATGATAGAATAGAATGGGTTAACAATATTATTAACCACATTTTGCATTATATTATTTGATAACTACATAACCACCTAGTAGATGATACTATAATATAGGTAATAATATTGAATATGAAAACAATTAGGTATGTAAATCATTAAACTTGGCTAATATAATAAGTAAGTGTACCTACCTACCTAAATAACGTATATATAATTTGTAATACAATGGTTTTAGTTGAAATCTACACTGTCACAGTAGGTTAGGTTAATTTTTTTTTTATTATGATACCATAAATCCTTGTAAGTAAGACGTGTATTATATAATTATATTAATTAAATTGTTAATATTCGATATAGTGAAAGAATTAATTAATAAAAATAAGTACCTAGTAAGTATTAATGAGTAAAAATATTCTAATATGCGAAATAGTACGAAGCGCGCACGCGGGCGGCGCGGCGTTGTGATCGGCATTCGGCGTCTCGCGCGTCCCCGGTTCCCGGCCCGGCCGCGTGCATAAATAAAAGCGGCGCGGCACACCGCGCCGCCGTCATTCGCACGTATCGCGTACCGAAAGCAAGTCGACGCACGTCGTTCCGTCAACTTAACTACACACACACACACACACTACTAAACATGGCTCGTACCAAGCAGACCGCTCGCAAGTCCACCGGTGGTAAGGCGCCGCGTAAGCAGCTCGCCACCAAGGCGGCCCGCAAGAGCGCACCCGCCACCGGAGGTGTGAAGAAGCCCCATCGCTACAGGCCCGGCACCGTCGCCCTCCGTGAGATCCGTCGTTACCAGAAGAGTACCGAGCTTCTGATCCGCAAGCTGCCGTTCCAACGTTTGGTACGTGAGATCGCTCAGGACTTCAAGACCGATCTCCGTTTCCAGAGCTCCGCGGTGATGGCACTCCAGGAGGCCAGCGAGGCGTACCTGGTGGGTCTCTTCGAGGACACCAACCTTTGCGCCATTCACGCCAAGCGTGTCACCATCATGCCCAAAGACATCCAGTTGGCGCGTAGGATCCGTGGTGAACGCGCTTAACTTCACTCGCACCAACAGGCAACCGACACGTAACGCGTTGGTCTCACACAACAAAACAAAAGGCCCTTTTCAGGGCCGCATATGTTTCTATACAATATTATTATTATTATTTCAATTATAATAATATTTTTTTGTTTCTATGGTCATAATACGTCCTAACACACATAAATACATACATACATGACATTAGGTACGCACCGTATATTCCGTACTACATTACATACATACTTTATGTCATACTTTTAAACACCATACATACTGAACTGAACAAAATAAAATACCCTACCATGAATTCAATTACGCACACAAGCAAGCGCCCTCCGCGCCGCGAAACTTGGTAAATATGGTAAATTGGAGAACCAAAACCAAATAATGAAATGAATGTTTAAATCGTTAATATAATATGTTGCAACATAATTATTCAATGCATAATAGGTAGTACCTAACTACATGAAATATGCAACATAATTATTCAACTTGGGCAATATTAAAGTTAAAGAAAGTATGGATAACTATCTCTCATGCGCTCCTCAAAATAATATCGGCGCGTCGTCCTCCTAGCTAAATTTATAATTATGTAGGATAACATTTATTAACGATATTATATTGGTAGTGTAGTATTTTCATGTAGGTGTGTATATACTACAATTAATTAACCGCTTCATTCAATTCAATATTAATTTAATTCTTCTTTTAAGCGCGCGCCTATAATGTGTTTTGTTTTTTAAAAATCTTATTTAAAAGTACAGGGGGTTGAAATTTTAGATAATTTCAATGTAGGTACCTAACTATTATTTTTTAAAGATTTCTTTGTCGCTTCAGTTCGGTTCGGTGTTGTTTGTTTGTGAATTCGACATTCGTGTGGTGGCGCGGTGTGTGCGTTTGCGTTGTGTTGTGCGCGCAGCATATAAGAGAGGGGCACATCGCTCGCTCGGTTCCAGTGTTGCGCCAGCCGGCTACGAATCGTATCGTGTTCATCAGTCTCGCGGTGTGCTCAACCGAAATCAAGCAAAATGACAGGCCGCGGTAAGGGAGGTAAAGGTCTGGGAAAAGGAGGAGCCAAGCGTCACAGGAAAGTGTTGCGTGATAACATCCAGGGTATCACGAAGCCCGCCATCCGTCGTCTGGCCCGCAGGGGTGGAGTGAAGCGTATATCCGGTCTCATCTACGAGGAGACCCGCGGCGTGCTGAAGGTGTTCCTCGAGAACGTGATCCGCGACGCGGTCACATACACCGAGCACGCCAAGAGGAAGACCGTCACAGCCATGGACGTCGTGTACGCTCTGAAACGCCAGGGCCGCACCCTCTACGGTTTCGGCGGTTAAAATTATTGTATACACGCGCGCCGCACAGTGTGTGTGTATACAATAAATAATATGCGTTATGTGTGCATGGCAACATCGCATGTAACGCATTTATTGCCACAACTACATACAAAACTATCACAAAAAGGCCCTTTTCAGGGCCGCATATGTTTCTTGTTTTACATTTTGGGTGATATGCAACATTGTCACCTGAAATTATAATGATTGTTTCTATTTGACATAATGTACGAAAGTCGTTAGTAGGTACCTACTCACACTATACATACACGCACATAATAAAACCCCTATACCTATACTCTACACAACATAATATTTAACGTCCGCCTGGTTGAATTTGATATGATTAAACTTTATTTTACATATAGATACAAACTAATTTGGTATGTATCGGATTCTACTCTACGAACACGCGACAAATTAACTAACTGCTAGCTAGCTAACTAACTAGCGCAGCGAGCTACAAAAGCAAGCTTTCAAAACTGTACTAACTGAACGAGTGCCTACTTACTTACTTACTTACTTACTTACTTACTTACTTAGTTAGTATGAACAAAATACGGACGGGCGAAACGAACGAACTTTGATGTTATTTTTAGGTAGAGATACTTGCATTTGTAATATTAAGTATAAAGTTTACAAATGAATGAATATTATATAAAATATTTACATTAGCTATCCTCATAAAGTCATATGTGTTATGTTTTTTTAAGTTGATTTTACTTACTAAATTCGCCCAATAAATGAAATTAACTGAGACGCTGCGCCTGGCTCGCTGGCCGTCTGTTGTTGTGATGCGAGAATTAATGTATAAGAATACAAAGGAGAGGGCACGCGTTTGTCTTGATTACTATTCGTTATGTGAGTATGAATGATGTAAAATAATAGTAATTAGTAAAATTATATTATTTATTTGCTTAATAATATGATGGCATATTCATTCGCTACATGAAAATGATGGAATCGTTTGAGACGACGATGCACGCACCGCGTGTTTTACGGACGTTCGGAATTTGACCGATATAACATGTTAGTTTTATTGATAGATATTGGTTTTTGTTTATTATAATAATATCGATATGTTAGCCGTTAATTTATGAATATAATAATGTATATAGAACGTTGTACATAGAGATAAATTAAAATTAAACATGAGTCGACCTACGCGGACCTGCGAGTCGCGTGATTAAATCGCCGTAACTTTGTATATTTTTACATTTAACACTGTTACCGTTGTTTATATTGTGGCCAAGTTCAAAATGTAACAATATAATGTGTGTGCATGTTATAAATGTAAATGCAATGTGTCAAAAAACGGTTTTAATTAGATCTATGTTAGTGAAAAGTTGATAGAGTTGGTACGAGAAATCGTGTATCGAGTGTGGGGCTCTCCTTGCGGTAAAGCTACGCGCCGACAATATTCAAGTCAAAAGTGTCGCCCTCTGTGATATTACTTCGCGCGTTCGTGTTGTTTGTTTGTATTGTAATCAATCTCTCGCTCGCTCGCTCGCATCTCACAGTGCTTGTGTGTTTTTGTTTTCAATCAATCAAGTCGACAAGTAAATTTTATAATATTGAGAAGATGGCAGACACGGCAGTAGCAGCTGAAACCCCCGCACCGGCGACTCCCGCCAAGAAGCCGAAGGCGTCCGCCGGTGGAGCCGCGGCAAAGAAACCCAAGGCTAAGCCTACACACCCGAAAACGTCCGAAATGGTGAACGAGGCGATCAGGGAGCTGAAGGAGCGCAGCGGATCCTCGCTGAAGGCTATCAAGAAATACATCGCGGCCACGTACGAGGTCGACAGCGAGAAATTGGCACCTTTCATTAGGAAATATCTGAAGAGCGCCGTCGAGTCCGGTGTTTTGGTGCAAACCAAGGGCAAGGGGGCCAGCGGCTCCTTCAAACTGGAATCAAAGTCCGGCAAGTCGAGCGCCGCGTCCGGCGGCAAGGCGAAGGCCGCCGCCGCCTCCGGCGACGCCAAGAAGAAGCCCGCAGCCAAGGACTCCGCTGCCAAGTCGAAGAAGGCGCCCGCCGCCTCCGCCGCCGCTAAGGGCAAGAAGGCCGCCGCCTCCGCCGCCGCCGCCTCGCCCGCCAAGGGGCGATCCTCGGCCGTCTCCGCTAAGGACAAGAAGGCCGCCGCCGCCGCAAAGAAAAAACCCGCCGCCAAGAAGGCCGCCGCCGCGCCCGCCAAGGGCAAGGGCGCCGCCGCCGCCCCCAAGGCGAAGAGGACCGCCAAGCCGCCCACCAAGAAGCCGAAAGCGCCGAAACCCAAGAAGGCCGCCGCCGCCACCCCCAAGTCGAAGGCAGCCGCCCCAAGTCGAAGGCAGCCGCCGCGAAGAAGGCATCGGCAGCATCCAAGAAGTAGGCGGTGTGACAATACCATCATACCAATCTACAAGCAATGTGCGCAATCGCCGCGCAACAAAACAGCCCTTTTCAGGGCTAACATATGTTTCTCGATAAAACAGTTCACGCGCACGCGTGAACTTAAATTTGTTTCTATGCGACATACGTTACGCTCGTCTCGTCTCTCCTCTCTAATAGTCACTCACACACACACACACACACGCCGCACACACAATATTCATAATAAATAAATAAATATACACAACATTTTAGGTACATAACATATACATAATTAATAATAAGTAAATACGAACTACTAAACGAGCTGAACTGAAACTAAACTTTCATACCTACTCTTATAACCACGAGCGACAAGAAATACATAATACATCATTATTTCTCTTCGCCTCTCACTCAATATAATAATATTTCTCTCTTCTCTCTTATTTGTATAGGTATGTACATCAAATAATTATGTGTATGTACTTTACATGCGCATTATTGCGTTCGTTCGTTCGTTCCTTCTTTCATTTAATTACAATCGAATCGAATCGAAACTCCCTCCCTCCGTCAGAAACGTACTCCCAACTCCCGACTCTCGTGTCCGAACGACGAACAAAATGTATGATAAAGTATTTTATTTACCTATTTGTTACTATTTAACTACCTATTTTTTAATAATCAATTTCATAATTTTCACTATCTATCTATACACATAAGTATGTACTAATTTCATTAATTTATTTCGTGTGTGTGAGCGAGCGAGAGGTGCATTCATTCATATTCATTTGTTTTGTCGAATGTCGTCCCGTTCGCGCGCCGCCGGGATAGCGGGATTACACTCACTTGCGCGGGTGCTAACGCCGCACGCTCCGCGCGGTATATAAATACGGGGCGCCGGCGTCGATGTATACGCATTCACTCGTCACAGTACGCTCGGACGGTCGTCAACGCACGCCCGCCCGTTTCATTACTCTTTCGTGTGTGTTTTAACAAACCCCTATCAACATGTCCGGACGCGGCAAAGGTGGCAAAGTTAAGGGAAAGGTCAAGTCTCGCTCCAACCGTGCCGGTCTTCAGTTCCCCGTGGGTCGTATCCATCGTCTCCTGAGGAACGGCAACTATGCCGAACGCGTCGGTGCCGGTGCACCGGTGTATTTGGCCGCCGTCATGGAATATCTGGCCGCTGAAGTACTCGAGTTGGCCGGCAACGCCGCGAGGGACAACAAGAAGACCAGAATCATCCCCCGTCATTTACAATTGGCGATCAGGAACGACGAGGAGTTGAACAAGCTTCTCAGCGGCGTGACAATCGCTCAAGGTGGTGTGCTGCCGAACATTCAAGCCGTGCTACTGCCCAAGAAGACAGACCGAGAAGAAGGCCTAATTGGCAATCTTCATCTAGTCTACACACAGACATACTTAAAACGGCCCTTTTCAGGGCCACAAAATAATTCATAATTATACCTACAATACATATTGTGGTATATTTTGTTTCAATTTGACGTATTGTATGGATGATAAAAACACGCGACGCACGTGTTATTAATTATTATTGACAACTTTTCTCTACAAATCTGCTACAATTTTATATTATGTATAGTATATGTATGACCTGTAGTTGTTACGTACATATTATATTAATTAATAGTTTATTTTCCTACTTACTGGGTAGCTGACTCGTTTGTTTGTTTGGTCTGCTATACTGCCGGCCGACTGAGCGCGAAGTTATTTTTCATCTGATGTTCATTCTGCGATGAAAATAAATAAAATAACAGATGGAACATAGGTTCATTCAATGAAGTAAATTTGTATGAAAATGAATATAAATAGGCACATACTGGTAGTACCTACATCTACGTACGTTATTTTTGTAATATCTAAATTAGTCTAGTCTAGGTCTACGCCTGCCTACCATAATACTATAATATGCAATATTACACACTACACCTACAATATTAACGTAACTACATACTCATAATATAATATTGATTAGTTAATACTTACTCATTCATTTATTTCATATTAATCGGGAATTGTTTCATTACAACATATTGTGCATCATCCGCATCTTAGACTCGATCGTTTCTCTGAAAATAGTTGAAACATTTTCGTATGTTTAAAAACGCACATTATTTTATTTTTATTATTAATTTTTTTGTTTGTAAGTATCTCTACTATGTGAATGCATGCACATCAATAGCCCTCCTCTCCGCTCGCCCCTCCGACCCTCCGCGAGCGAGAGAGCGAGACGCAAGAGCGGCGTAGCATCCGTCTCGCTCGCGCATTTCGTGAGCTCTATCCCTATTGGTGCGCGCGTTCAAAACTTCTCGTTTGTGAGTAGCGTCACGGTGCTACGGTAGCGTAATAAAACCGGGTTGTCATTTCTAGCACGGCACATTGCCGACCGTATCCCCCGTTGGAGACGCACGCACGCACGCACTCTCGCCAAGTTCAGTGAATTGATTGAATATTATCATTCATCATGCCGCCCAAGACAAGTGGTAAGGCCGCCAAGAAGTCTGGCAAGGCCCAGAAGAACATTTCCAAAACCGACAAGAAGAAGAAGAAGCACAAGAGGAAGGAGAGCTACGCCATCTACATTTACAAGGTGCTCAAGCAGGTCCACCCCGACACCGGTATCTCCAGCAAGGCCATGTCCATCATGAACTCGTTCGTGAACGACATCTTCGAGCGCATCGCCGCCGAGGCGTCCCGTCTCGCCCACTACAACAAGCGCTCCACCATCACCTCCAGGGAGGTGCAGACCTCCGTGAGGTTGCTCCTGCCCGGTGAGCTCGCCAAGCACGCCGTCAGTGAAGGCACCAAGGCCGTCACCAAGTACACCAGCTCCAAGTGAAGTGGGACACGAACCTAACACGAGGCTACGCAACGCGACCGACGTGTTATACATTCGCCGTATTCACTCAACAGATCAAAAAGGCCCTTTTCAGGGCCACAAAATAATTCATATGACACGAAGTACACACACATAGTTGTGTGTATGGTAGTAACATTTGTTTCTCAATGACATACAGTACGCTAAACCTACCTACCTTACCTTCTTACTTACGGTATATACCTATTACACGCACGCAAACGTAGTACCTACCTACCTACATAATAAACAAATTTTCACTCCAACTAACATTCTCAACTTACAAACAAAACAAACTAAATAGGTATAAAAGAAAATGACACGAATCAACAATGCGTGTGCTGTGCGTACATAGTTGTTTTACTTTTATATGCCTCTACCTATTAGTTTAAAATATTATGTAAGTACCTATTTTTAAAATGATAGAATAGAATGGGTTAACAATATTATTAACCACATTTTGCATTATATTATTTGATAACTACATAACCACCTAGTAGATGATACTATAATATAGGTAATAATATTGAATATGAAAACAATTAGGTATGTAAATCATTAAACTTGGCTAATATAATAAGTAAGTGTACCTACCTACCTAAATAACGTATATATAATTTGTAATACAATGGTTTTAGTTGAAATCTACACTGTCACAGTAGGTTAGGTTAATTTTTTTTTTATTATGATACCATAAATCCTTGTAAGTAAGACGTGTATTATATAATTATATTAATTAAATTGTTAATATTCGATATAGTGAAAGAATTAATTAATAAAAATAAGTACCTAGTAAGTATTAATGAGTAAAAATATTCTAATATGCGAAATAGTACGAAGCGCGCGCGTACGCGGCGGCGCGGCGTTGTGATCGGCATTCGGCGTCTCGCGCGTCCCCGGTTCCCGGCCCGGCCGCGTGTGATATATTATTATAATGATAATAATTATGTGTCTAATTAATAAGATAAATACTGATATATTATTATAATGATAATAATTATGTGTCTAAATAATAAGATAAATACTGATATATTATTATAATGATAATAATTATGTGTCTAAATAATAAGATAAATACTTGATTTACCTATAAATATAATTATGTTATGTTTAATATTTAGTACTCGATTGTTAAAATGAATTGACAAATTTACTAAATGATGTATTGTAACAAATAACAATTTAAACACTAATTTGACTCAACTGTCACTTTTTGAATACTGTTTGTTAACGGATATAAAAGAGTGAAGCCAGAGTGGAGCGAGCAGTTGCTCTTCGACTTTTAAGGCGATAACATCTAAGGTATGATATTATTCGGATTCAATTGTGAGTTGCAGAACTGGAAGGATCCAATAACCCCTAAGTTGAGTAAGCTATTCATTTTAATAATTATTGTCTTTTGTGCCCTTTCATTTTATATTGTGTATGTTACATTGTAAAACATATTAAATTATGTACCTATGTGCTATATTTATATACTTCAATAACGAACTGGATTATTAGTGTTATTGGAGATGTTAGTATATGTATAAAGTAAGGTAATGTGCCTTAATGATTATTAAAAGATAACCAGCAGAGTTTCTTGCCCATTCTTCTCTGCTGATGTTCTTCCGAATGGGTGGTACGTTAAAAGAGCCTAAAAGAGGTTAAGCCTCCAATAAATTAAATTATGTTAAATGGTTATTCCTTGTTTTCATTACTACCCTTCTAACCATCGAAAGATTAGAACTATTGACTTTAAATATTACCTGACGTTAGACACTTGCCTGGTTAAATTAACTTTATGGGTTTCAATTTATCTAACATCAGAAGTGGGATCGTATCCAGTCATCTACCCAATCAGTTTTATGTATAATTCCAGGATGGAAATCCCTGCCTTACAAGATCTTCCTAGGGCGATTAAAGATGCTGTTTCCCGGCGTAAAGATGATGACGTTGCCCTGCCTATCTTCGACCCGACTACAAGTGATCTAGGCGCCGAGTCGTGGTGTAACAACATCGAGACACTCTCCAGGGAGTTTGGCTGGAGCAGCGATGGAACTGCTGCGAAGGGTTTACAATTAATCTCAAGAAGTATAAATGTTTTTTTTGTCGAAAGTATAGAATGTTTAGGTCGCATCATTACTCACGAAGGTATAAGACCTAGTGAAACAAAAGTAGCCGCTCTAGTAAACTCTCCTACACCAAAAACTATTAAGCAGGTACGTCAATTCATGGGACTTGCAAGTTATTTCCGTAAATTCATTCCAAATTTTGGGAACGGGGAGTAGAGCAGGATGCGGCTGGGGACTATGTCATTAGGCAATTGTCCACAAAACCACTACTCACTGTATTTGATCATAACCAACCAACTGAAGTCTATACAGACGCTAGTTCATTGGGTTACGGGACTATACTAGTACAAAGAGTTGAGAATGGAAAAAAAGGTCGTGACTTATTTTAACAAAAGAACATCCTTAGCTGAATATAAATATGTCTCATATGATTTAGAAACACTGGCTATTTATAACGCTTTTAAATATTTCCAGGCATAAAATTTAAGCTTTTTACTTCTGTTAAAGCCACAATGAACAAGATTGATCTCTCACCACGTGTTGCTCGTTGGTGGACTTTCCTTCAAGATTTTAATTTTGAAATTGTTTACAAAAAAGGTAAACACATAGCTCATGTCGATTTTCTTAGCCGCAATCCTATCGAATACCCCATTTCTGCTCAAATGTATGTAGCCTTGTAAATTTTATTGAAACCCCCCGATCCTGGCTAGGAATCGCCCAGCAAGATGATCTGGAATTGCAAAATTTAATTCAACAAGTTTTATCCGGGGAACTTGATGAGAATGTACCTAAAGGGTCCAGGTTTAAGCTTCTAAAACTTTTTCATGACGAGAACTGTCACGAGGTTTTCTCGTATGGCTTCTTATATTCGAAAATATTCAGAGCACTGCCTGATATGCCTCGAACGTAAAGGTCACCCTGGTCCAAAAGAAGGGCTTTTACACCCTGTTGATAAAATACCTATTCCCTTTCACACAATCCACTTAGACTGTACAGGACCATTTGAACGAACCACTGACGGGTATAAATACATTCTTCTTTTATTAGACGGGTTTACTAAAAATTTTTTGTTTACTCAAACCACTCAAAACTCTGAATGCCCAAGAACTTGTTCCCATTATACGAGATACAGTAACTATTTTAGTACTCCGTCAAGGGTAATAATGGATAGGGGCACTAATTTCAGTTCAAATCAAATTCAAACGTTATTTCGAGAACTACAAATAGAGCATCACTTGGTCGCCACGGGTACCCCAAGAGGTAATGGTCAGGTGTAGCGTAATGTCAGAACAGGCAATTATATGTTAAATACCACATGTAATGGTTCATCAGGTTGGCCAAGCGGGTTGTTGATTATAGCCAAAGACAAATTGAGACTATGGCCAGGTGAACGGAGCAAATTGAGTTAATTTACATAGTGTTGATAGTGAGGGCACATTAAGGTAATATTTATATACGGGATATTTAATGTAAAAAGGTAATAACTTATGTTACAAACAATGTTATGAAAGTACAAATTATCATGATGTAATGAGATCGTGATGTGATAAGTTGTTGTGAACCAAATTGACCACTGTTATTGGTTCTCTTATTGTGAAAAACAGAGACTGTGAAAACAGAGACTGTAACAATGAAAAAAAAAGTGACTGTAACAATGAAAATAATGACTGTAACAATGAAAACAGAGACTGTGAAAACAGAGACTGTAACAATGAAAAAAAAAAAGTGACTGTAACAATGAAAATAATGACTGTAACAATTAAAACAGAGACTGTGAAAACAGAGACTGTAACAATGAATCCGCTGGGCGATCGTTTACTTGGTGCTTGTCTATCTCACCAGCAGCGGGTGAATGGGACTTGCATGACGAGGTAACCGATACAAATTGTTTCCGCTGGTCGGTCATTTGCTTGGTGCAAGTCTATCCCACTAGCAGCGGGTGGAGGGGACTTGACACGTCTAGGCACTTGGCAAAACAAAAAGTAAAGTACGATTATAGAGAAAGGGTATCTAATGTACTTCGAGAGCGAAGTACTTGTCAGTATGGCCGTGATATATTATTATAATGATAATAATTATGTGTCTAATTAATAAGATAAATACTGATATATTATTATAATGATAATAATTATGTGTCTAAATAATAAGATAAATACTGATATATTATTATAATGATAATAATTATGTGTCTAAATAATAAGATAAATACTTGATTTACCTATAAATATAATTATGTTATGTTTAATATTTAGTACTCGATTGTTAAAATGAATTGACAAATTTACTAAATGATGTATTGTAACAAATAACAATTTAAACACTAATTTGACTCAACTGTCACTTTTTGAATACTGTTTGTTAACGGATATAAAAGAGTGAAGCCAGAGTGGAGCGAGCAGTTGCTCTTCGACTTTTAAGGCGATAACATCTAAGGTATGATATTATTCGGATTCAATTGTGAGTTGCAGAACTGGAAGGATCCAATAACCCCTAAGTTGAGTAAGCTATTCATTTTAATAATTATTGTCTTTTGTGCCCTTTCATTTTATATTGTGTATGTTACATTGTAAAACATATTAAATTATGTACCTATGTGCTATATTTATATACTTCAATAACGAACTGGATTATTAGTGTTATTGGAGATGTTAGTATATGTATAAAGTAAGGTAATGTGCCTTAATGATTATTAAAAGATAACCAGCAGAGTTTCTTGCCCATTCTTCTCTGCTGATGTTCTTCCGAATGGGTGGTACGTTAAAAGAGCCTAAAAGAGGTTAAGCCTCCAATAAATTAAATTATGTTAAATGGTTATTCCTTGTTTTCATTACTACCCTTCTAACCATCGAAAGATTAGAACTATTGACTTTAAATATTACCTGACGTTAGACACTTGCCTGGTTAAATTAACTTTATGGGTTTCAATTTATCTAACACGTGCATAAATAAAAGCGGCGCGGCACACCGCGCCGCCGTCATTCGCACGTATCGCGTACCGAAAGCAAGTCGACGCACGTCGTTCCGTCAACTTAACTACACACACACACACACAACTACTAAACATGGCTCGTACCAAGCAGACCGCTCGCAAGTCCACCGGTGGTAAGGCGCCGCGTAAGCAGCTCGCCACCAAGGCGGCCCGCAAGAGCGCACCCGCCACCGGAGGTGTGAAGAAGCCCCATCGCTACAGGCCCGGCACCGTCGCCCTCCGTGAGATCCGTCGTTACCAGAAGAGTACCGAGCTTCTGATCCGCAAGCTGCCGTTCCAACGTTTGGTACGTGAGATCGCTCAGGACTTCAAGACCGATCTCCGTTTCCAGAGCTCCGCGGTGATGGCACTCCAGGAGGCCAGCGAGGCGTACCTGGTGGGTCTCTTCGAGGACACCAACCTTTGCGCCATTCACGCCAAGCGTGTCACCATCATGCCCAAAGACATCCAGTTGGCGCGTAGGATCCGTGGTGAACGCGCTTAACTTCACTCGCACCAACAGGCAACCGACACGTAACGCGTTGGTCTCACACAACAAAACAAAAGGCCCTTTTCAGGGCCGCATATGTTTCTATACAATATTATTATTATTATTTCAATTATAATAATATTTTTTTGTTTCTATGGTCATAATACGTCCTAACACACATAAATACATACATACATGACATTAGGTACGCACCGTATATTCCGTACTACATTACATACATACTTTATGTCATACTTTTAAACACCATACATACTGAACTGAACAAAATAAAATACCCTACCATGAATTCAATTACGCACACAAGCAAGCGCCCTCCGCGCCGCGAAACTTGGTAAATATGGTAAATTGGAGAACCAAAACCAAATAATGAAATGAATGTTTAAATCGTTAATATAATATGTTATAACAGTTAAAATAGAAATAAATGCATAATAGGTAGTACCTAACTACATGAAATATGCAACATAATTATTCAACTTGGGCAATATTAAAGTTAAAGAAAGTATGGATAACTATCTCTCATGCGCTCCTCAAAATAATATCGGCGCGTCGTCCTCCTAGCTAAATTTATAATTATGTAGGATAACATTTATTAACGATATTATATTGGTAGTGTAGTATTTTCATGTAGGTGTGTATATACTACAATTAATTAACCGCTTCATTCAATTCAATATTAATTTAATTCTTCTTTTAAGCGCGCGCCTATAATGTGTTTTGTTTTTTAAAAATCTTATTTAAAAGTACAGGGGGTTGAAATTTTAGATAATTTCAATGTAGGTACCTAACTATTATTTTTTAAAGATTTCTTTGTCGCTTCAGTTCGGTTCGGTGTTGTTTGTTTGTGAATTCGACTCGACATTCGTGTGGTGGCGCGGTGTGTGCGTTTGCGTTGTGTTGTGCGCGCAGCATATAAGAGAGGGGCACATCGCTCGCTCGGTTCCAGTGTTGCGCCAGCCGGCTACGAATCGTATCGTGTTCATCAGTCTCGCGGTGTGCTCAACCGAAATCAAGCAAAATGACAGGCCGCGGTAAGGGAGGTAAAGGTCTGGGAAAAGGAGGAGCCAAGCGTCACAGGAAAGTGTTGCGTGATAACATCCAGGGTATCACGAAGCCCGCCATCCGTCGTCTGGCCCGCAGGGGTGGAGTGAAGCGTATATCCGGTCTCATCTACGAGGAGACCCGCGGCGTGCTGAAGGTGTTCCTCGAGAACGTGATCCGCGACGCGGTCACATACACCGAGCACGCCAAGAGGAAGACCGTCACAGCCATGGACGTCGTGTACGCTCTGAAACGCCAGGGCCGCACCCTCTACGGTTTCGGCGGTTAAAATTATTGTATACACGCGCGCCGCACAGTGTGTGTGTATACAATAAATAATATGCGTTATGTGTGCATGGCAACATCGCATGTAACGCATTTATTGCCACAACTACATACAAAACTATCACAAAAAGGCCCTTTTCAGGGCCGCATATGTTTCTTGTTTTACATTTTGGGTGATATGCAACATTGTCACCTGAAATTATAATGATTGTTTCTATTTGACATAATGTACGAAAGTCGTTAGTAGGTACCTACTCACACTATACATACACGCACATAATAAAACCCCTATACCTATACTCTACACAACATAATATTTAACGTCCGCCTGGTTGAATTTGATATGATTAAACTTTATTTTACATATAGATACAAACTAATTTGGTATGTATCGGATTCTACTCTACGAACACGCGACAAATTAACTAACTGCTAGCTAGCTAACTAACTAGCGCAGCGAGCTACAAAAGCAAGCTTTCAAAACTGTACTAACTGAACGAGTGCCTACTTACTTACTTACTTACTTACTTACTTACTTACTTACTTACTTAGTTAGTATGAACAAAATACGGACGGGCGAAACGAACGAACTTTGATGTTATTTTTAGGTAGAGATACTTGCATTTGTAATATTAAGTATAAAGTTTACAAATGAATGAATATTATATAAAATATTTACATTAGCTATCCTCATAAAGTCATATGTGTTATGTTTTTTTAAGTTGATTTTACTTACTAAATTCGCCCAATAAATGAAATTAACTGAGACGCTGCGCCTGGCTCGCTGGCCGTCTGTTGTTGTGATGCGAGAATTAATGTATAAGAATACAAAGGAGAGGGCACGCGTTTGTCTTGATTACTATTCGTTATGTGAGTATGAATGATGTAAAATAATAGTAATTAGTAAAATTATATTATTTATTTGCTTAATAATATGATGGCATATTCATTCGCTACATGAAAATGATGGAATCGTTTGAGACGACGATGCACGCACCGCGTGTTTTACGGACGTTCGGAATTTGACCGATATAACATGTTAGTTTTATTGATAGATATTGGTTTTTGTTTATTATAATAATATCGATATGTTAGCCGTTAATTTATGAATATAATAATGTATATAGAACGTTGTACATAGAGATAAATTAAAATTAAACATGAGTCGACCTACGCGGACCTGCGAGTCGCGTGATTAAATCGCCGTAACTTTGTATATTTTTACATTTAACACTGTTACCGTTGTTTATATTGTGGCCAAGTTCAAAATGTAACAATATAATGTGTGTGCATGTTATAAATGTAAATGCAATGTGTCAAAAAACGGTTTTAATTAGATCTATGTTAGTGAAAAGTTGATAGAGTTGGTACGAGAAATCGACGTCTGTGAAGTTAGCATCTCAAATGTTAGCATCTCACAAAAAAAATCAATATCAAGTGGCATCCAGCATAGTTCTACAGTTCTTGATAAGTTTTATCAATAGTTCCGTCGATTAAACCATTCATATCGTGTTTTAAAAAAATGAGATGCTAACTTCGCACACACATGATAGCATCTCATCACATTCCGAACGCCTGACTACACAAGAGTCTACATTTGATGAGTTCTATGTTCTCAACAAGTTTTGACAATAGTTCTGGCGATAAAACTGATAAAATTGTGTTTTGGAAAAATGAGATGCTAAGTTCGCTAACAGATTGCAGCATCTCATCACATTCCGAAATCCTAACGCCACAAGAGTCTAAATCCGGTGAGTTCTATGTTCAAAATCATTTTCAACAATAGTTCTGGCGGATAATCAAATAAAATTGCGTTTTGAAAAAACTAAATGCTATCTACGCAAGGACAAAATGAAATCTAATCAAATTCCGAGAGTCAGACCAGAGCAATGGTTCTAGATGGAGACCAGCATCTCTTGCTATGAAATGAGAAAGAGATATGGCTTATTTACATATTTCTCCATCGAATTTAGCCTGCATCTCTTGCCATACAGTGCCATAGACTTTTTCCTATTCCTATATCGATTTTTTCCCCTTAAAAATCTCGTAATTAGTGAGATGCTAGCCTACTGTTGGGAGTTCTGGTTCAGAAAACGGTTCCAGATGATAACCAGCATCTGTTTCTACGAAATGGAAAAGAGTTCCGGCCTGTAAGACTTTCCTATTCCTATATCGATATTTTTCCCTTAAAAATCTCGTAATTAGTGAGATGCTAGCCTACTGTTGGGAGTTCTGGTTCAGAAAACGGTTCCAGATGATAACCAGCATCTGTTTCTACGAAATGGAAAAGAGTTCCGGCCTGTAAGACTTTTTCCTATTCCTATATCGATATTTTTCCCTTAAAAATGTCGTAATTAGTGAGATGCTAGCCTACTGTTGGGAGTATAGGAAAAAGTCTTACAGGCCGGAACTCTTTTCCATTTCGTAGAAACAGATGCTGGTTATCATCTGGAACCGTTTTCTGAACCAGAACTCCCAACAGTAGGCTAGCATCTCACTAATTACGAGATTTTTAAGGGAAAAATATCGATATAGGAATAGGAAAAAGTCTTACAGGCCGGAACTCTTTTCCATTTCGTAGAAACAGATGCTGGTTATCATCTGGAACCGTTTTCTGAACCAGAACTCCCAACAGTAGGCTAGCATCTCACTAATTACGAGATTTTTAAGGGAAAAATATCGATATAGGAATAGGAAAAAGTCTTACAGGCCGGAACTCTTTTCCATTTCGTAGAAACAGATGCTGGTTATCATCTGGAACCGTTTTCTGAACCAGAACTCCCAACAGTAGGCTAGCATCTCACTAATTACGAGATTTTTAAGGGAAAAATATCGATATAGGAATAGGAAAAAGTCTATGGCACTGTATGGCAAGAGATGCAGGCTAAATTCGATGGAGAAATATGTAAATAAGCCATATCTCTTTCTCATTTCATAGCAAGAGATGCTGGTCTCCATCTAGAACCATTGCTCTGGTCTGACTCTCGGAATTTGATTAGATTTCATTTTGTCCTTGCGTAGATAGCATTTAGTTTTTTCAAAACGCAATTTTATTTGATTATCCGCCAGAACTATTGTTGAAAATGATTTTGAACATAGAACTCACCGGATTTAGACTCTTGTGGCGTTAGGATTTCGGAATGTGATGAGATGCTGCAATCTGTTAGCGAACTTAGCATCTCATTTTTCCAAAACACAATTTTATCAGTTTTATCGCCAGAACTATTGTCAAAACTTGTTGAGAACATAGAACTCATCAAATGTAGACTCTTGTGTAGTCAGGCGTTCGGAATGTGATGAGATGCTATCATGTGTGTGCGAAGTTAGCATCTCATTTTTTTAAAACACGATATGAATGGTTTAATCGACGGAACTATTGATAAAACTTATCAAGAACTGTAGAACTATGCTGGATGCCACTTGATATTGATTTTTTTTGTGAGATGCTAACATTTGAGATGCTAACTTCACACACACGAGAAATCGTGTATCGAGTGTGGGGCTCTCCTTGCGGTAAAGCTACGCGCCGACAATATTCAAGTCAAAAGTGTCGCCCTCTGTGATATTACTTCGCGCGTTCGTGTTGTTTGTTTGTATTGTAATCAATCTCTCGCTCGCTCGCTCGCATCTCACAGTGCTTGTGTGTTTTTGTTTTCAATCAATCAAGTCGACAAGTAAATTTTATAATATTGAGAAGATGGCAGACACGGCAGTAGCAGCTGAAACCCCCGCACCGGCGACTCCCGCCAAGAAGCCGAAGGCGTCCGCCGGTGGAGCCGCGGCAAAGAAACCCAAGGCTAAGCCTACACACCCGAAAACGTCCGAAATGGTGAACGAGGCGATCAGGGAGCTGAAGGAGCGCAGCGGATCCTCGCTGAAGGCTATCAAGAAATACATCGCGGCCACGTACGAGGTCGACAGCGAGAAATTGGCACCTTTCATTAGGAAATATCTGAAGAGCGCCGTCGAGTCCGGTGTTTTGGTGCAAACCAAGGGCAAGGGGGCCAGCGGCTCCTTCAAACTGGAATCAAAGTCCGGCAAGTCGAGCGCCGCGTCCGGCGGCAAGGCGAAGGCCGCCGCCGCCTCCGGCGACGCCAAGAAGAAGCCCGCAGCCAAGGACTCCGCTGCCAAGTCGAAGAAGGCGCCCGCCGCCTCCGCCGCCGCTAAGGGCAAGAAGGCCGCCGCCTCCGCCGCCGCCGCCTCGCCCGCCAAGGGGCGATCCTCGGCCGTCTCCGCTAAGGACAAGAAGGCCGCCGCCGCCGCAAAGAAAAAACCCGCCGCCAAGAAGGCCGCCGCCGCGCCCGCCAAGGGCAAGGGCGCCGCCGCCGCCCCCAAGGCGAAGAGGACCGCCAAGCCGCCCACCAAGAAGCCGAAAGCGCCGAAACCCAAGAAGGCCGCCGCCGCCACCCCCAAGTCGAAGGCAGCCGCCGCGAAGAAGGCATCGGCAGCATCCAAGAAGTAGGCGGTGTGACAATACCATCATACCAATCTACAAGCAATGTGCGCAATCGCCGCGCAACAAAACAGCCCTTTTCAGGGCTAACATATGTTTCTCGATAAAACAGTTCACGCGCACGCGTGAACTTAAATTTGTTTCTATGCGACATACGTTACGCTCGTCTCGTCTCTCCTCTCTAATAGTCACTCACACACACACACACACACACACGCCGCACACACAATATTCATAATAAATAAATAAATATACACAACATTTTAGGTACATAACATATACATAATTAATAATAAGTAAATACGAACTACTAAACGAGCTGAACTGAAACTAAACTTTCATACCTACTCTTATAACCACGAGCGACAAGAAATACATAATACATCATTATTTCTCTTCGCCTCTCAATATAATAATATTTCTCTCTTCTCTCTTATTTGTATAGGTATGTACATCAAATAATTATGTGTATGTACTTTACATGCGCATTATTGCGTTCGTTCGTTCGTTCCTTCTTTCATTTAATTACAATCGAATCGAATCGAAACTCCCTCCCTCCGTCAGAAACGTACTCCCAACTCCCGACTCTCGTGTCCGAACGACGAACAAAATGTATGATAAAGTATTTTATTTACCTATTTGTTACTATTTAACTACCTATTTTTTAATAATCAATTTCATAATTTTCACTACCTATCTATCTATACACATAAGTATGTACTAATTTCATTAATTTATTTCGTGTGTGTGAGCGAGCGAGAGGTGCATTCATTCATATTCATTTGTTTTGTCGAATGTCGTCCCGTTCGCGCGCCGCCGGGATAGCGGGATTACACTCACTTGCGCGGGTGCTAACGCCGCACGCTCCGCGCGGTATATAAATACGGGGCGCCGGCGTCGATGTATACGCATTCACTCGTCACAGTACGCTCGGACGGTCGTCAACGCACGCCCGCCCGTTTCATTACTCTTTCGTGTGTGTTTTAACAAACCCCTATCAACATGTCCGGACGCGGCAAAGGTGGCAAAGTTAAGGGAAAGGTCAAGTCTCGCTCCAACCGTGCCGGTCTTCAGTTCCCCGTGGGTCGTATCCATCGTCTCCTGAGGAACGGCAACTATGCCGAACGCGTCGGTGCCGGTGCACCGGTGTATTTGGCCGCCGTCATGGAATATCTGGCCGCTGAAGTACTCGAGTTGGCCGGCAACGCCGCGAGGGACAACAAGAAGACCAGAATCATCCCCCGTCATTTACAATTGGCGATCAGGAACGACGAGGAGTTGAACAAGCTTCTCAGCGGCGTGACAATCGCTCAAGGTGGTGTGCTGCCGAACATTCAAGCCGTGCTACTGCCCAAGAAGACCGAGAAGAAGGCCTAATTGGCAATCTTCATCTAGTCTACACACAGACATACTTAAAACGGCCCTTTTCAGGGCCACAAAATAATTCATAATTATACCTACAATACATATTGTGGTATATTTTGTTTCAATTTGACGTATTGTATGGATGATAAAAACACGCGACGCACGTGTTATTAATTATTATTGACAACTTTTCTCTACAAATCTGCTACAATTTTATATTATGTATAGTATATGTATGACCTGTAGTTGTTACGTACATATTATATTAATTAATAGTTTATTTTCCTACTTACTGGGTAGCTGACTCGTTTGTTTGTTTGGTCTGCTATACTGCCGGCCGACTGAGCGCGAAGTTATTTTTCATCTGATGTTCATTCTGCGATGAAAATAAATAAAATAACAGATGGAACATAGGTTCATTCAATGAAGTAAATTTGTATGAAAATGAATATAAATAGGCACATACTGGTAGTACCTACATCTACGTACGTTATTTTTGTAATATCTAAATTAGTCTAGTCTAGGTCTACGCCTGCCTACCATAATACTATAATATGCAATATTACACACTACACCTACAATATTAACGTAACTACATACTCATAATATAATATTGATTAGTTAATACTTACTCATTCATTTATTTCATATTAATCGGGAATTGTTTCATTACAACATATTGTGCATCATCCGCATCTTAGACTCGATCGTTTCTCTGAAAATAGTTGAAACATTTTCGTATGTTTAAAAACGCACATTATTTTATTTTTATTATTAATTTTTTTGTTTGTAAGTATCTCTACTATGTGAATGCATGCACATCAATAGCCCTCCTCTCCGCTCGCCCCTCCGACCCTCCGCGAGCGAGAGAGCGAGACGCAAGAGCGGCGTAGCATCCGTCTCGCTCGCGCATTTCGTGAGCTCTATCCCTATTGGTGCGCGCGTTCAAAACTTCTCGTTTGTGAGTAGCGTCACGGTGCTACGGTAGCGTAATAAAACCGGGTTGTCATTTCTAGCACGGCACATTGCCGACCGTATCCCCCGTTGGAGACGCACGCACGCACGCACTCTCGCCAAGTTCAGTGAATTGATTGAATATTATCATTCATCATGCCGCCCAAGACAAGTGGTAAGGCCGCCAAGAAGTCTGGCAAGGCCCAGAAGAACATTTCCAAAACCGACAAGAAGAAGAAGAAGCACAAGAGGAAGGAGAGCTACGCCATCTACATTTACAAGGTGCTCAAGCAGGTCCACCCCGACACCGGTATCTCCAGCAAGGCCATGTCCATCATGAACTCGTTCGTGAACGACATCTTCGAGCGCATCGCCGCCGAGGCGTCCCGTCTCGCCCACTACAACAAGCGCTCCACCATCACCTCCAGGGAGGTGCAGACCTCCGTGAGGTTGCTCCTGCCCGGTGAGCTCGCCAAGCACGCCGTCAGTGAAGGCACCAAGGCCGTCACCAAGTACACCAGCTCCAAGTGAAGTGGGACACGAACCTAACACGAGGCTACGCAACGCGACCGACGTGTTATACATTCGCCGTATTCACTCAACAGATCAAAAAGGCCCTTTTCAGGGCCACAAAATAATTCATATGACACGAAGTACACACACATAGTTGTGTGTATGGTAGTAACATTTGTTTCTCAATGACATACAGTACGCTAAACCTACCTACCTTACCTTCTTACTTACGGTATATACCTATTACACGCACGCAAACGTAGTACCTACCTACCTACATAATAAACAAATTTTCACTCCAACTAACATTCTCAACTTACAAACAAAACAAACTAAATAGGTATAAAAGAAAATGACACGAATCAACAATGCGTGTGCTGTGCGTACATAGTTGTTTTACTTTTATATGCCTCTACCTATTAGTTTAAAATATTATGTAAGTACCTATTTTTAAAATGATAGAATAGAATGGGTTAACAATATTATTAACCACATTTTGCATTATATTATTTGATAACTACATAACCACCTAGTAGATGATACTATAATATAGGTAATAATATTGAATATGAAAACAATTAGGTATGTAAATCATTAAACTTGGCTAATATAATAAGTAAGTGTACCTACCTACCTAAATAACGTATATATAATTTGTAATACAATGGTTTTAGTTGAAATCTACACTGTCACAGTAGGTTAGGTTAATTTTTTTTTTATTATGATACCATAAATCCTTGTAAGTAAGACGTGTATTATATAATTATATTAATTAAATTGTTAATATTCGATATAGTGAAAGAATTAATTAATAAAAATAAGTACCTAGTAAGTATTAATGAGTAAAAATATTCTAATATGCGAAATAGTACGAAGCGCGCGCGTACGCGGCGGCGCGGCGTTGTGATCGGCATTCGGCGTCTCGCGCGTCCCCGGTTCCCGGCCCGGCCGCGTGCATAAATAAAAGCGGCGCGGCACACCGCGCCGCCGTCATTCGCACGTATCGCGTACCGAAAGCAAGTCGACGCACGTCGTTCCGTCAACTTAACTACACACACACACACACAACTACTAAACATGGCTCGTACCAAGCAGACCGCTCGCAAGTCCACCGGTGGTAAGGCGCCGCGTAAGCAGCTCGCCACCAAGGCGGCCCGCAAGAGCGCACCCGCCACCGGAGGTGTGAAGAAGCCCCATCGCTACAGGCCCGGCACCGTCGCCCTCCGTGAGATCCGTCGTTACCAGAAGAGTACCGAGCTTCTGATCCGCAAGCTGCCGTTCCAACGTTTGGTACGTGAGATCGCTCAGGACTTCAAGACCGATCTCCGTTTCCAGAGCTCCGCGGTGATGGCACTCCAGGAGGCCAGCGAGGCGTACCTGGTGGGTCTCTTCGAGGACACCAACCTTTGCGCCATTCACGCCAAGCGTGTCACCATCATGCCCAAAGACATCCAGTTGGCGCGTAGGATCCGTGGTGAACGCGCTTAACTTCACTCGCACCAACAGGCAACCGACACGTAACGCGTTGGTCTCACACAACAAAACAAAAGGCCCTTTTCAGGGCCGCATATGTTTCTATACAATATTATTATTATTATTTCAATTATAATAATATTTTTTTGTTTCTATGGTCATAATACGTCCTAACACACATAAATACATACATACATGACATTAGGTACGCACCGTATATTCCGTACTACATTACATACATACTTTATGTCATACTTTTAAACACCATACATACTGAACTGAACAAAATAAAATACCCTACCATGAATTCAATTACGCACACAAGCAAGCGCCCTCCGCGCCGCGAAACTTGGTAAATATGGTAAATTGGAGAACCAAAACCAAATAATGAAATGAATGTTTAAATCGTTAATATAATATGTTATAACAGTTAAAATAGAAATAAATGCATAATAGGTAGTACCTAACTACATGAAATATGCAACATAATTATTCAACTTGGGCAATATTAAAGTTAAAGAAAGTATGGATAACTATCTCTCATGCGCTCCTCAAAATAATATCGGCGCGTCGTCCTCCTAGCTAAATTTATAATTATGTAGGATAACATTTATTAACGATATTATATTGGTAGTGTAGTATTTTCATGTAGGTGTGTATATACTACAATTAATTAACCGCTTCATTCAATTCAATATTAATTTAATTCTTCTTTTAAGCGCGCGCCTATAATGTGTTTTGTTTTTTAAAAATCTTATTTAAAAGTACAGGGGGTTGAAATTTTAGATAATTTCAATGTAGGTACCTAACTATTATTTTTTAAAGATTTCTTTGTCGCTTCAGTTCGGTTCGGTGTTGTTTGTTTGTGAATTCGACTCGACATTCGTGTGGTGGCGCGGTGTGTGCGTTTGCGTTGTGTTGTGCGCGCAGCATATAAGAGAGGGGCACATCGCTCGCTCGGTTCCAGTGTTGCGCCAGCCGGCTACGAATCGTATCGTGTTCATCAGTCTCGCGGTGTGCTCAACCGAAATCAAGCAAAATGACAGGCCGCGGTAAGGGAGGTAAAGGTCTGGGAAAAGGAGGAGCCAAGCGTCACAGGAAAGTGTTGCGTGATAACATCCAGGGTATCACGAAGCCCGCCATCCGTCGTCTGGCCCGCAGGGGTGGAGTGAAGCGTATATCCGGTCTCATCTACGAGGAGACCCGCGGCGTGCTGAAGGTGTTCCTCGAGAACGTGATCCGCGACGCGGTCACATACACCGAGCACGCCAAGAGGAAGACCGTCACAGCCATGGACGTCGTGTACGCTCTGAAACGCCAGGGCCGCACCCTCTACGGTTTCGGCGGTTAAAATTATTGTATACACGCGCGCCGCACAGTGTGTGTGTATACAATAAATAATATGCGTTATGTGTGCATGGCAACATCGCATGTAACGCATTTATTGCCACAACTACATACAAAACTATCACAAAAAGGCCCTTTTCAGGGCCGCATATGTTTCTTGTTTTACATTTTGGGTGATATGCAACATTGTCACCTGAAATTATAATGATTGTTTCTATTTGACATAATGTACGAAAGTCGTTAGTAGGTACCTACTCACACTATACATACACGCACATAATAAAACCCCTATACCTATACTCTACACAACATAATATTTAACGTCCGCCTGGTTGAATTTGATATGATTAAACTTTATTTTACATATAGATACAAACTAATTTGGTATGTATCGGATTCTACTCTACGAACACGCGACAAATTAACTAACTGCTAGCTAGCTAACTAACTAGCGCAGCGAGCTACAAAAGCAAGCTTTCAAAACTGTACTAACTGAACGAGTGCCTACTTACTTACTTACTTACTTACTTACTTACTTACTTACTTACTTAGTTAGTATGAACAAAATACGGACGGGCGAAACGAACGAACTTTGATGTTATTTTTAGGTAGAGATACTTGCATTTGTAATATTAAGTATAAAGTTTACAAATGAATGAATATTATATAAAATATTTACATTAGCTATCCTCATAAAGTCATATGTGTTATGTTTTTTTAAGTTGATTTTACTTACTAAATTCGCCCAATAAATGAAATTAACTGAGACGCTGCGCCTGGCTCGCTGGCCGTCTGTTGTTGTGATGCGAGAATTAATGTATAAGAATACAAAGGAGAGGGCACGCGTTTGTCTTGATTACTATTCGTTATGTGAGTATGAATGATGTAAAATAATAGTAATTAGTAAAATTATATTATTTATTTGCTTAATAATATGATGGCATATTCATTCGCTACATGAAAATGATGGAATCGTTTGAGACGACGATGCACGCACCGCGTGTTTTACGGACGTTCGGAATTTGACCGATATAACATGTTAGTTTTATTGATAGATATTGGTTTTTGTTTATTATAATAATATCGATATGTTAGCCGTTAATTTATGAATATAATAATGTATATAGAACGTTGTACATAGAGATAAATTAAAATTAAACATGAGTCGACCTACGCGGACCTGCGAGTCGCGTGATTAAATCGCCGTAACTTTGTATATTTTTACATTTAACACTGTTACCGTTGTTTATATTGTGGCCAAGTTCAAAATGTAACAATATAATGTGTGTGCATGTTATAAATGTAAATGCAATGTGTCAAAAAACGGTTTTAATTAGATCTATGTTAGTGAAAAGTTGATAGAGTTGGTACGAGAAATCGTGTATCGAGTGTGGGGCTCTCCTTGCGGTAAAGCTACGCGCCGACAATATTCAAGTCAAAAGTGTCGCCCTCTGTGATATTACTTCGCGCGTTCGTGTTGTTTGTTTGTATTGTAATCAATCTCTCGCTCGCTCGCTCGCATCTCACAGTGCTTGTGTGTTTTTGTTTTCAATCAATCAAGTCGACAAGTAAATTTTATAATATTGAGAAGATGGCAGACACGGCAGTAGCAGCTGAAACCCCCGCACCGGCGACTCCCGCCAAGAAGCCGAAGGCGTCCGCCGGTGGAGCCGCGGCAAAGAAACCCAAGGCTAAGCCTACACACCCGAAAACGTCCGAAATGGTGAACGAGGCGATCAGGGAGCTGAAGGAGCGCAGCGGATCCTCGCTGAAGGCTATCAAGAAATACATCGCGGCCACGTACGAGGTCGACAGCGAGAAATTGGCACCTTTCATTAGGAAATATCTGAAGAGCGCCGTCGAGTCCGGTGTTTTGGTGCAAACCAAGGGCAAGGGGGCCAGCGGCTCCTTCAAACTGGAATCAAAGTCCGGCAAGTCGAGCGCCGCGTCCGGCGGCAAGGCGAAGGCCGCCGCCGCCTCCGGCGACGCCAAGAAGAAGCCCGCAGCCAAGGACTCCGCTGCCAAGTCGAAGAAGGCGCCCGCCGCCTCCGCCGCCGCTAAGGGCAAGAAGGCCGCCGCCTCCGCCGCCGCCGCCTCGCCCGCCAAGGGGCGATCCTCGGCCGTCTCCGCTAAGGACAAGAAGGCCGCCGCCGCCGCAAAGAAAAAACCCGCCGCCAAGAAGGCCGCCGCCGCGCCCGCCAAGGGCAAGGGCGCCGCCGCCGCCCCCAAGGCGAAGAGGACCGCCAAGCCGCCCACCAAGAAGCCGAAAGCGCCGAAACCCAAGAAGGCCGCCGCCGCCACCCCCAAGTCGAAGGCAGCCGCCGCGAAGAAGGCATCGGCAGCATCCAAGAAGTAGGCGGTGTGACAATACCATCATACCAATCTACAAGCAATGTGCGCAATCGCCGCGCAACAAAACAGCCCTTTTCAGGGCTAACATATGTTTCTCGATAAAACAGTTCACGCGCACGCGTGAACTTAAATTTGTTTCTATGCGACATACGTTACGCTCGTCTCGTCTCTCCTCTCTAATAGTCACTCACACACACACACACACACACACGCCGCACACACAATATTCATAATAAATAAATAAATATACACAACATTTTAGGTACATAACATATACATAATTAATAATAAGTAAATACGAACTACTAAACGAGCTGAACTGAAACTAAACTTTCATACCTACTCTTATAACCACGAGCGACAAGAAATACATAATACATCATTATTTCTCTTCGCCTCTCAATATAATAATATTTCTCTCTTCTCTCTTATTTGTATAGGTATGTACATCAAATAATTATGTGTATGTACTTTACATGCGCATTATTGCGTTCGTTCGTTCGTTCCTTCTTTCATTTAATTACAATCGAATCGAATCGAAACTCCCTCCCTCCGTCAGAAACGTACTCCCAACTCCCGACTCTCGTGTCCGAACGACGAACAAAATGTATGATAAAGTATTTTATTTACCTATTTGTTACTATTTAACTACCTATTTTTTAATAATCAATTTCATAATTTTCACTACCTATCTATCTATACACATAAGTATGTACTAATTTCATTAATTTATTTCGTGTGTGTGAGCGAGCGAGAGGTGCATTCATTCATATTCATTTGTTTTGTCGAATGTCGTCCCGTTCGCGCGCCGCCGGGATAGCGGGATTACACTCACTTGCGCGGGTGCTAACGCCGCACGCTCCGCGCGGTATATAAATACGGGGCGCCGGCGTCGATGTATACGCATTCACTCGTCACAGTACGCTCGGACGGTCGTCAACGCACGCCCGCCCGTTTCATTACTCTTTCGTGTGTGTTTTAACAAACCCCTATCAACATGTCCGGACGCGGCAAAGGTGGCAAAGTTAAGGGAAAGGTCAAGTCTCGCTCCAACCGTGCCGGTCTTCAGTTCCCCGTGGGTCGTATCCATCGTCTCCTGAGGAACGGCAACTATGCCGAACGCGTCGGTGCCGGTGCACCGGTGTATTTGGCCGCCGTCATGGAATATCTGGCCGCTGAAGTACTCGAGTTGGCCGGCAACGCCGCGAGGGACAACAAGAAGACCAGAATCATCCCCCGTCATTTACAATTGGCGATCAGGAACGACGAGGAGTTGAACAAGCTTCTCAGCGGCGTGACAATCGCTCAAGGTGGTGTGCTGCCGAACATTCAAGCCGTGCTACTGCCCAAGAAGACCGAGAAGAAGGCCTAATTGGCAATCTTCATCTAGTCTACACACAGACATACTTAAAACGGCCCTTTTCAGGGCCACAAAATAATTCATAATTATACCTACAATACATATTGTGGTATATTTTGTTTCAATTTGACGTATTGTATGGATGATAAAAACACGCGACGCACGTGTTATTAATTATTATTGACAACTTTTCTCTACAAATCTGCTACAATTTTATATTATGTATAGTATATGTATGACCTGTAGTTGTTACGTACATATTATATTAATTAATAGTTTATTTTCCTACTTACTGGGTAGCTGACTCGTTTGTTTGTTTGGTCTGCTATACTGCCGGCCGACTGAGCGCGAAGTTATTTTTCATCTGATGTTCATTCTGCGATGAAAATAAATAAAATAACAGATGGAACATAGGTTCATTCAATGAAGTAAATTTGTATGAAAATGAATATAAATAGGCACATACTGGTAGTACCTACATCTACGTACGTTATTTTTGTAATATCTAAATTAGTCTAGTCTAGGTCTACGCCTGCCTACCATAATACTATAATATGCAATATTACACACTACACCTACAATATTAACGTAACTACATACTCATAATATAATATTGATTAGTTAATACTTACTCATTCATTTATTTCATATTAATCGGGAATTGTTTCATTACAACATATTGTGCATCATCCGCATCTTAGACTCGATCGTTTCTCTGAAAATAGTTGAAACATTTTCGTATGTTTAAAAACGCACATTATTTTATTTTTATTATTAATTTTTTTGTTTGTAAGTATGATAGCACAGCACACTTAGGGGGGTTGGAGCGGGTCACTGGCGGGCGGGAGAGTGCCCTCTGAATGAAAGCCGGGAGAGTGGCGTTATAACTACTTTATTTACACTGCACTTATCACTATTTTCTACTCTAGCTTAGTCACTACTTGCTGCAGTCCACCTACTCACTACTTCAGTGTTCTACACTATTATCACTACTTGGCACTACTGTTTCTTGCTTCTTGTTGACTTGACCGCTGCTGGAGACTGACTGCGTACGACTGCATGCTCCGTTCAAAATGCCACCGCTTTATATGTGATTTTATCGCTAGCTTGGCGGTCGGGCGGCGCGTGAGCAATGTTTCACATCCGGCCAATCACAATTAAGGGGGCGTGGCCACACGTTTGCAGTCTTTCCTTCGCAAGCGTGTGGGTGTATTCGAACACGTGTTTCGCACCACTGTGTGCGTTATTTTACTTGAACAAGTTCAGACTTGTCTGAACTTGTCGGTGACATGAGCCCTTGGCTGTACAACTAACTTGTATACATCTCTAAGTTGTATCCTTAATACAATAACAATAACGAATAACAAATAACGTTGAGTTGCGCTACTAAAATCATCTTAACTTTACAATAATATGGAGACTAGTGTCGTTGTACATATTTAAATAAACATATTCCAAAACTTATAATCTAGCCATTATTCGTCGCTAACATTCTCCCCCACGGTGCGTAGCACTGCTTCCTTTGGATGCGACGATGACGCTGGAACCAGCACGACGACTCGACGCGTCGCTCGGCGGAGCATTCCTCCCGAAGTCCGCACGTCCAGCACTCGGACTTTTCCGTCTGGTCCAGGATAAGTTTTAACTACTTCTCCACGGGGCCATGAGTTTCGTGGCAGCGTGTGATCCGTTATTAACACGATGTCTCCCTCCTTGGGGTCGTTTGTTCCTTTCCCCTGTATTCTTCTTGGCATCAAGAGTGGTAGGTATTCTTTCACCCACCTCTGCCAGAAGTGATCAGCCAGCCGCTGCGGAGTTCTCCAGTTGGCTTTACCGATCAGGTCCTTATCGTTGAATTCTCCTGGCGCCATGGCTCCGCATGATCTTCCCAGCAGGAAGTGATTCGGCGTCAGGCTCTCCTCGTCGGTGGGGTCGGTGCTTACTGGCGTGAGCGGTCTTGAATTTACAATGTGCTCAACTTCGACCAGCAGCGTCTGTAGAACCTCTTCTGGGGGGTTTCTCTCGTTGAGAACTGCCGTCAGCGCTGTCTTGACTGATCTCACCAGTCTTTCCCAGGCGCCTCCCATGTTTGGACACCCAGGGGGAATGAACTTCCACTTTATTCCTTTTTCTTGTGCGGCTTCCTGCAGCTCCCGGTTGGCTCCGACGAAGTTCGTGCCGTTGTCACTAAATATGACCTTCGGGGTTCCTCTTCTGGCGGCTAGGCGACGCAATGCCATAATCATGGAGCTGGTACTTAGAGAGGGTACCAGCTCTAGGTGCACTGCTCTAGTGGTGAGGCAAGTGAACAGCGCTCCCCAGCGTTTCTCCACTCTCCTACCGACGGCGACTTGCATAGGACCGAAGAAATCCACGGCTGCGTGAGAGAATGGAAACTGGTGGTGTTTCAGTCTCTCGTCTGGTAGATCGCCTGTCGGAGGCACTTCTGGCGCGCTCTTCCTCATTCTGCACCATTGACAGTTGCGCGCGATTGCCTTGATTGTTGCCCGTAGACCCAGTATCCAATATTTCTGTTGGATCTCGTTCATCACTGTGGCCGTGTTTGCGTGCAGGAACTTCTTATGATAGTGTTCCACGATGAGCCTCGTAATTCGTTGTTTTCCATGCAGAACGATCGGATTCATCTTCCTTCCAGTGTCGTCGTGGAATTTCATCGTTCTGCTTCTTAATTTTATGAGCCCGTCGTTTCCCACGTAAACGTCGATCTTTCTAAGTCGACTCGAATTCTCCAGGGGTTTTCCTTCTGCCAGAAGTTTCGCGTCGGCTGGAAAACTCTCCTTTTGACTTGAGGTAACCAGCACCTCTTCGGCCCTCCGGAGATACTCCTCTTCCAGTGGAACGTACGGATATTCTCTCTTTTCCTTGTTGGCCGGTCGAGACGGGACTTGACTCATCTTCCTGGCCTTCTTTTGGGGCCTCCATGCTTCGTCTTTGGGACGAGCGACGACGTTGACCACCTTCCGAACCTTCCTCAATAGCTTGTGGGCGAAGGCGATCACGCGAGCTGTGACTCGTAGCAGGCGCTGCCAGCTCGAGAACCTGCCTGGGTCGATCAAGTTTTCTTTGGTCGTCGTCGTCATCAACACTCTTGAGTTGATTTTCTCCTCGGGCATGTCGGCTTCCGGTTTAAAGTTTCTAAACGGCCATTCTTCTTCAGGTCGACGGAGGAATGCTGGGCCTTGGAACCACCTGGCGTTGAGACTGAATTCTGCCGGGGTTCCTCTCGTGGCATCGTCTGCTGGATTCTCCTTGGTTGGCACCCATCTCCAGTCATTTGGCTCGGTTTTCTCCTCGATTTCCGCCAATCGGTTTGCTACAAAGGTCTTGAACCTTCTAGGTTCCGCCTTTATCCACTGCAACACCGTGCTGGAGTCTGTCCAGTAGGTTTTCTTGGTAACCTCTAGTTGCATTTCCTCTTTAATTGAAGCTGCCAACCTGCTGCCGAGTAGAGCTGCTTGCAGTTCCAGTCTCGGGATCGATACCGGCTTTGTGGGGGTCACTCTCGCTTTCCCAGCGATCATCGAAATGTGGACTTCTCCCCCAGGTCCGATCGTCCTCCAATAGACCACTGCTGCGTAGGCTTCTTCGCTTGCATCGGTGAAGGTATGGAGTTGCCCTTCGCCGCCGTAGGGTGAGATACATCTGGGGATCCGGAGTTGGGTCAGAGCTTCTACCTCTTCAAGGTACTTTAACCAACAAAGTCTCTGTTTCTCGTCGATGGTTTCATCCCAATCGATTTTGGATCTCCAGATATCTTGAATCAGTTTCTTTCCTTGTATTAGGACCGGCGTGGCGAATCCTATTGGATCGAAGGTGGACATCACGGCACTCGCGACTTCTCTTTTGGTCGGTGTCCTGCTCCCTTCTAATATCTCCTTGGGCGTCTTCTTGAGCCCGAGGGCGAATGCTAATGTGTCTTCCAACACCAGCCACCTTAGTCCCAGAGTCTTTGCTTCTTTGGTGAGCTCCAGGGACTCCTCTTTGTTTGTGTCTTTGATCTCGATCAGCACGTTGGGGTCGTTGCTGGCCCATCCCTTCAACTGGAAGTTCGCCTCCTCGTGAATTTTCCTCACTTGCATTGAAATCTTTTTGGCTTCGGCTGTGGTGGAGAAACTTTGCAGATAATCGTCCATGTAGTGGTTCCGATTAATTGCCTTCACCGCTTCTGGATGAGCTTCTGCGTGACCTTCGGCGTTCTTGTTCATAACATGAATCGCTGTAGCTGGTGATGACGCGGCTCCGAACGTCACTGACGTCATTCTCAATTCTTCTGGTTTCCCGTTTCTTCTGTTCCCGCGCCACAAGAACCTCAAGCTGTCTCGGTCTTCTTCTCTTATCTTAATCCGAAGAAACATATCTTGGATGTCCGCCATGACAGCTATCGGACCTTCTCTGAAGCGCAGCAGGACGCCGAAGAGTGATTGGAGTAAGTCGGGACCAGTCAGTAAGGCGTCGTTCAGGCTCTTCCCTTCGAACTTGGCAGCTGCGTCGAAGACAATTCTAGTCTTCTTTTTCACAGGATGCTCCACAGCAAAGTGAGGTAGGTAGAATGTTCTTCCTTTGGGCGAAATTGCAGGCGCTATCTCCGCATACCCTTTCTCAACCAAGTTCTGCATATGCTTCTCATAGCACGTCTTAAGTTCTTCATTTCGATCTAACTTCTTTTCTATGTTGAGCAGGCGTCGAAATGCTTGGTTGTAGTTGTTGGGCAGCGCTTCGCCTTCTGTCTTCCATAAGAGTCCAGTTTCGTATTCTCCAGTTGGTAGCCTTTTCGTAGTGCTCTCCAGGATCTCCAATGCTCGTCTGTCACTGTCGTTCGTGGGCAGTTGATTCTGGATCCCGAGAGATTCCAACTGGAAATAATCTCTGATGACCTCTTCTATATCTTCTTTGTCGTTCGCTGATCTGCTATAGTGAGTGAAGTTCACGACGGAGTGCGATCCGCTTTCACACCCATGCAGCACCCAACCCAGGCCTGTGAGGGAGGCTACGGGTTCGGATGGTTTACCTTTCTTGAGTCTTCTCGTTACTATGAGACCCCAATTGTCTTGACCTATTAACAGCTTCGGCCTCTCGGAGGCGTATAGTAGCTGATCTTGAATCTTCTTTAGGTGTCGACAGTTTATTATAGTTTTCTTGCTTATCTCTTGCTCTGACAGTCTCAAGTCGTCGATAGTTCTCGCGGCGATGGACCTTTTAAATCTTCCATGAGCTCCTTTGATCTTCAGGTTGATCTTTTGAGAGCCTTCTTTCTTCATCACCTTTCCGCCGACTGTCTCGATTGTCAGTGTTGTTCTATCGCCTTTGGCGCCAATTTCTTCGGCTACGGATGAGTCCAGGAGCGTCACTGTTGACCCCTCATCCAGTAGTGCCAGTACTCGTACTTGACCCTTTGGACCGAACAGGTCCACCGGCATAATCTTGAGGTATGCTCTCTCTTCTCCCCTGGCGTCATGAATGGACGCGACCTTTTCTTCTCGGCCTAATTCTTTCTCGGGGGGTACCGATGATTTGTCGGAGTGTAGAATAGTGTGATGCCATCTTCCACACTTCTTGCAGACTGGTGCTCTGCAATTCACTCTCGAGTGCTTGAACCGAAGACACTTGAAACAAAATCTTGACTTCTTGATCATGTTCCACTTCTCGTCCAATTCTGCTTCCTTGAACTTGCTGCATTCCAATGGGAAATGCTCTTCTTCGCAGAACGGACACGATTTCTTATTTCTTTCTCGAGGTACTTCTTGAACCGAGTGAACTGGTTTCCTTGGCGCTTTTCTTTGCTCTGAAAGCACTTCAGGGGGAGCGTAGTTTCCGCACATCTTGGCCTCTTTTTCGAGAAAGTCCTTGACAAGTACCAATTCTTGTACTCCTTCATATTTTCTGCTTTCGTGGTATGAGAACCATCTGTACTTCATAACCGGCGGCATTTTTTCCACGACAACTGTCAGCGTTTCAGGAGAGGAGAGATATTGCGGCATTCCTAGCGCTTTGATGGTTCCTACGGCGTTCCTTATTATGTTTGCGAACACACAAACATCACCTGGGTTCTCGCTGACCTTGGCTAGGCTTTTCAACTTCCCAAGCTCTATCAGCGCTATGGCTCCAGGTCTCCCGAATCTTGCTTCCAGGCTCTCGATGACTTCGCGTGGGTCATCGGCGGTGAACAGCAGACTTCGGACGGCTTCTTGGGCTCTCCCTTGTATAGCTTTTCTTAGGCGCGCCAGGTTATGAGCGTCGCTAAGGGAAGTAGCTGTATCTTCATATGACCTTTTGAAGGCCAACCATTCTTCGCTGTTCCCATTGAAATCAGGAAGCTCGAGATATTGCGACGGGATGATGTCTCGGGGTTTCTCGGAGAGCTTGAGCTTCGCTCGGGTTAGTTCCGGGATATCACTTTTATCCCCTTTCTTGACTGGCCTGCTCTCTTCTTTCGGTTGCTCGTCTGTTTGAACGAACCACCTTTCCACTTCTTCCGATTGTTCGAAGACCTCTTCTTCAAAGCCATCTTCCCCGTCAGAATCTTTTGCAATCAAGAGTTCCAATTCAGCTTCAGCCAATATTGTCCTGGCTTCTGCTTCCTGCAGTCTCCGTAAGGCTATATCCCTTCTGGCTTGAGCTTCTGCCCTCTTAAGGTGTGACGAGCGCGTGGATGCTACGTCTTCGTCACGGGCTTGCCTCGTGGGGAGTTGTAGCAAACTGTCATCCGTAGATGGAGGAACATTTCTTCGCTGCATTATCAATGCCAAGCGTTTATCTTGATTCTGCAGTGCGGGGTGGCCACTTTCTTGACGAGTCGTTCTCCTTTTTCCTGCCGCGCGGCTTTGAACGGCGCGCGTCGAGGCGGCGAGCGCGGGGGTAGCGGGCGCCGGGGACGCGTGCGTCGATGCGGCGTGTGCCGACGCGGCGGGTGCCGTTGCGGCAGGTGCCGGTGCGGCGGGTACCGATGCGGCGGGTACCGATGCGGCGAGCAGCGATTCCATGGCAGTAGTAGCCCTCGGTAGTGTCTGGCGACCGTGTGCGCCAGGTGGCGGTGACCTCCTTGTGAGCGTCGATCTACTTGCAATCGACGCGTTCGTTTCGGTAGAGCTCGTAGAGTCGTGCGGTGTATTCACACTCCAATCTGAAGATGCGATACTTTCTTCTGTAGTCTTCGAACGCGCTGAGCCCGACCTCGTAGAGGGCATTGTTCCCGGTTCTTGAAACCCGATCCGGCTCGAAGGACCAGCTGATAGCACAGCACACTTAGGGGGGTTGGAGCGGGTCACTGGCGGGCGGGAGAGTGCCCTCTGAATGAAAGCCGGGAGAGTGGCGTTATAACTACTTTATTTACACTGCACTTATCACTATTTTCTACTCTAGCTTAGTCACTACTTGCTGCAGTCCACCTACTCACTACTTCAGTGTTCTACACTATTATCACTACTTGGCACTACTGTTTCTTGCTTCTTGTTGACTTGACCGCTGCTGGAGACTGACTGCGTACGACTGCATGCTCCGTTCAAAATGCCACCGCTTTATATGTGATTTTATCGCTAGCTTGGCGGTCGGGCGGCGCGTGAGCAATGTTTCACATCCGGCCAATCACAATTAAGGGGGCGTGGCCACACGTTTGCAGTCTTTCCTTCGCAAGCGTGTGGGTGTATTCGAACACGTGTTTCGCACCACTGTGTGCGTTATTTTACTTGAACAAGTTCAGACTTGTCTGAACTTGTCGGTGACATGAGCCCTTGGCTGTACAACTAACTTGTATACATCTCTAAGTTGTATCCTTAATACAATAACAATAACGAATAACAAATAACGTTGAGTTGCGCTACTAAAATCATCTTAACTTTACAATAATATGGAGACTAGTGTCGTTGTACATATTTAAATAAACATATTCCAAAACTTATAATCTAGCCATTATTCGTCGCTAACAAAGTATCTCTACTATGTGAATGCATGCACATCAATAGCCCTCCTCTCCGCTCGCCCCTCCGACCCTCCGCGAGCGAGAGAGCGAGACGCAAGAGCGGCGTAGCATCCGTCTCGCTCGCGCATTTCGTGAGCTCTATCCCTATTGGTGCGCGCGTTCAAAACTTCTCGTTTGTGAGTAGCGTCACGGTGCTACGGTAGCGTAATAAAACCGGGTTGTCATTTCTAGCACGGCACATTGCCGACCGTATCCCCCGTTGGAGACGCACGCACGCACGCACTCTCGCCAAGTTCAGTGAATTGATTGAATATTATCATTCATCATGCCGCCCAAGACAAGTGGTAAGGCCGCCAAGAAGTCTGGCAAGGCCCAGAAGAACATTTCCAAAACCGACAAGAAGAAGAAGAAGCACAAGAGGAAGGAGAGCTACGCCATCTACATTTACAAGGTGCTCAAGCAGGTCCACCCCGACACCGGTATCTCCAGCAAGGCCATGTCCATCATGAACTCGTTCGTGAACGACATCTTCGAGCGCATCGCCGCCGAGGCGTCCCGTCTCGCCCACTACAACAAGCGCTCCACCATCACCTCCAGGGAGGTGCAGACCTCCGTGAGGTTGCTCCTGCCCGGTGAGCTCGCCAAGCACGCCGTCAGTGAAGGCACCAAGGCCGTCACCAAGTACACCAGCTCCAAGTGAAGTGGGACACGAACCTAACACGAGGCTACGCAACGCGACCGACGTGTTATACATTCGCCGTATTCACTCAACAGATCAAAAAGGCCCTTTTCAGGGCCACAAAATAATTCATATGACACGAAGTACACACACATAGTTGTGTGTATGGTAGTAACATTTGTTTCTCAATGACATACAGTACGCTAAACCTACCTACCTTACCTTCTTACTTACGGTATATACCTATTACACGCACGCAAACGTAGTACCTACCTACCTACATAATAAACAAATTTTCACTCCAACTAACATTCTCAACTTACAAACAAAACAAACTAAATAGGTATAAAAGAAAATGACACGAATCAACAATGCGTGTGCTGTGCGTACATAGTTGTTTTACTTTTATATGCCTCTACCTATTAGTTTAAAATATTATGTAAGTACCTATTTTTAAAATGATAGAATAGAATGGGTTAACAATATTATTAACCACATTTTGCATTATATTATTTGATAACTACATAACCACCTAGTAGATGATACTATAATATAGGTAATAATATTGAATATGAAAACAATTAGGTATGTAAATCATTAAACTTGGCTAATATAATAAGTAAGTGTACCTACCTACCTAAATAACGTATATATAATTTGTAATACAATGGTTTTAGTTGAAATCTACACTGTCACAGTAGGTTAGGTTAATTTTTTTTTTATTATGATACCATAAATCCTTGTAAGTAAGACGTGTATTATATAATTATATTAATTAAATTGTTAATATTCGATATAGTGAAAGAATTAATTAATAAAAATAAGTACCTAGTAAGTATTAATGAGTAAAAATATTCTAATATGCGAAATAGTACGAAGCGCGCGCGTACGCGGCGGCGCGGCGTTGTGATCGGCATTCGGCGTCTCGCGCGTCCCCGGTTCCCGGCCCGGCCGCGTGCATAAATAAAAGCGGCGCGGCACACCGCGCCGCCGTCATTCGCACGTATCGCGTACCGAAAGCAAGTCGACGCACGTCGTTCCGTCAACTTAACTACACACACACACACACAACTACTAAACATGGCTCGTACCAAGCAGACCGCTCGCAAGTCCACCGGTGGTAAGGCGCCGCGTAAGCAGCTCGCCACCAAGGCGGCCCGCAAGAGCGCACCCGCCACCGGAGGTGTGAAGAAGCCCCATCGCTACAGGCCCGGCACCGTCGCCCTCCGTGAGATCCGTCGTTACCAGAAGAGTACCGAGCTTCTGATCCGCAAGCTGCCGTTCCAACGTTTGGTACGTGAGATCGCTCAGGACTTCAAGACCGATCTCCGTTTCCAGAGCTCCGCGGTGATGGCACTCCAGGAGGCCAGCGAGGCGTACCTGGTGGGTCTCTTCGAGGACACCAACCTTTGCGCCATTCACGCCAAGCGTGTCACCATCATGCCCAAAGACATCCAGTTGGCGCGTAGGATCCGTGGTGAACGCGCTTAACTTCACTCGCACCAACAGGCAACCGACACGTAACGCGTTGGTCTCACACAACAAAACAAAAGGCCCTTTTCAGGGCCGCATATGTTTCTATACAATATTATTATTATTATTTCAATTATAATAATATTTTTTTGTTTCTATGGTCATAATACGTCCTAACACACATAAATACATACATACATGACATTAGGTACGCACCGTATATTCCGTACTACATTACATACATACTTTATGTCATACTTTTAAACACCATACATACTGAACTGAACAAAATAAAATACCCTACCATGAATTCAATTACGCACACAAGCAAGCGCCCTCCGCGCCGCGAAACTTGGTAAATATGGTAAATTGGAGAACCAAAACCAAATAATGAAATGAATGTTTAAATCGTTAATATAATATGTTATAACAGTTAAAATAGAAATAAATGCATAATAGGTAGTACCTAACTACATGAAATATGCAACATAATTATTCAACTTGGGCAATATTAAAGTTAAAGAAAGTATGGATAACTATCTCTCATGCGCTCCTCAAAATAATATCGGCGCGTCGTCCTCCTAGCTAAATTTATAATTATGTAGGATAACATTTATTAACGATATTATATTGGTAGTGTAGTATTTTCATGTAGGTGTGTATATACTACAATTAATTAACCGCTTCATTCAATTCAATATTAATTTAATTCTTCTTTTAAGCGCGCGCCTATAATGTGTTTTGTTTTTTAAAAATCTTATTTAAAAGTACAGGGGGTTGAAATTTTAGATAATTTCAATGTAGGTACCTAACTATTATTTTTTAAAGATTTCTTTGTCGCTTCAGTTCGGTTCGGTGTTGTTTGTTTGTGAATTCGACTCGACATTCGTGTGGTGGCGCGGTGTGTGCGTTTGCGTTGTGTTGTGCGCGCAGCATATAAGAGAGGGGCACATCGCTCGCTCGGTTCCAGTGTTGCGCCAGCCGGCTACGAATCGTATCGTGTTCATCAGTCTCGCGGTGTGCTCAACCGAAATCAAGCAAAATGACAGGCCGCGGTAAGGGAGGTAAAGGTCTGGGAAAAGGAGGAGCCAAGCGTCACAGGAAAGTGTTGCGTGATAACATCCAGGGTATCACGAAGCCCGCCATCCGTCGTCTGGCCCGCAGGGGTGGAGTGAAGCGTATATCCGGTCTCATCTACGAGGAGACCCGCGGCGTGCTGAAGGTGTTCCTCGAGAACGTGATCCGCGACGCGGTCACATACACCGAGCACGCCAAGAGGAAGACCGTCACAGCCATGGACGTCGTGTACGCTCTGAAACGCCAGGGCCGCACCCTCTACGGTTTCGGCGGTTAAAATTATTGTATACACGCGCGCCGCACAGTGTGTGTGTATACAATAAATAATATGCGTTATGTGTGCATGGCAACATCGCATGTAACGCATTTATTGCCACAACTACATACAAAACTATCACAAAAAGGCCCTTTTCAGGGCCGCATATGTTTCTTGTTTTACATTTTGGGTGATATGCAACATTGTCACCTGAAATTATAATGATTGTTTCTATTTGACATAATGTACGAAAGTCGTTAGTAGGTACCTACTCACACTATACATACACGCACATAATAAAACCCCTATACCTATACTCTACACAACATAATATTTAACGTCCGCCTGGTTGAATTTGATATGATTAAACTTTATTTTACATATAGATACAAACTAATTTGGTATGTATCGGATTCTACTCTACGAACACGCGACAAATTAACTAACTGCTAGCTAGCTAACTAACTAGCGCAGCGAGCTACAAAAGCAAGCTTTCAAAACTGTACTAACTGAACGAGTGCCTACTTACTTACTTACTTACTTACTTACTTACTTACTTACTTACTTAGTTAGTATGAACAAAATACGGACGGGCGAAACGAACGAACTTTGATGTTATTTTTAGGTAGAGATACTTGCATTTGTAATATTAAGTATAAAGTTTACAAATGAATGAATATTATATAAAATATTTACATTAGCTATCCTCATAAAGTCATATGTGTTATGTTTTTTTAAGTTGATTTTACTTACTAAATTCGCCCAATAAATGAAATTAACTGAGACGCTGCGCCTGGCTCGCTGGCCGTCTGTTGTTGTGATGCGAGAATTAATGTATAAGAATACAAAGGAGAGGGCACGCGTTTGTCTTGATTACTATTCGTTATGTGAGTATGAATGATGTAAAATAATAGTAATTAGTAAAATTATATTATTTATTTGCTTAATAATATGATGGCATATTCATTCGCTACATGAAAATGATGGAATCGTTTGAGACGACGATGCACGCACCGCGTGTTTTACGGACGTTCGGAATTTGACCGATATAACATGTTAGTTTTATTGATAGATATTGGTTTTTGTTTATTATAATAATATCGATATGTTAGCCGTTAATTTATGAATATAATAATGTATATAGAACGTTGTACATAGAGATAAATTAAAATTAAACATGAGTCGACCTACGCGGACCTGCGAGTCGCGTGATTAAATCGCCGTAACTTTGTATATTTTTACATTTAACACTGTTACCGTTGTTTATATTGTGGCCAAGTTCAAAATGTAACAATATAATGTGTGTGCATGTTATAAATGTAAATGCAATGTGTCAAAAAACGGTTTTAATTAGATCTATGTTAGTGAAAAGTTGATAGAGTTGGTACGAGAAATCGTGTATCGAGTGTGGGGCTCTCCTTGCGGTAAAGCTACGCGCCGACAATATTCAAGTCAAAAGTGTCGCCCTCTGTGATATTACTTCGCGCGTTCGTGTTGTTTGTTTGTATTGTAATCAATCTCTCGCTCGCTCGCTCGCATCTCACAGTGCTTGTGTGTTTTTGTTTTCAATCAATCAAGTCGACAAGTAAATTTTATAATATTGAGAAGATGGCAGACACGGCAGTAGCAGCTGAAACCCCCGCACCGGCGACTCCCGCCAAGAAGCCGAAGGCGTCCGCCGGTGGAGCCGCGGCAAAGAAACCCAAGGCTAAGCCTACACACCCGAAAACGTCCGAAATGGTGAACGAGGCGATCAGGGAGCTGAAGGAGCGCAGCGGATCCTCGCTGAAGGCTATCAAGAAATACATCGCGGCCACGTACGAGGTCGACAGCGAGAAATTGGCACCTTTCATTAGGAAATATCTGAAGAGCGCCGTCGAGTCCGGTGTTTTGGTGCAAACCAAGGGCAAGGGGGCCAGCGGCTCCTTCAAACTGGAATCAAAGTCCGGCAAGTCGAGCGCCGCGTCCGGCGGCAAGGCGAAGGCCGCCGCCGCCTCCGGCGACGCCAAGAAGAAGCCCGCAGCCAAGGACTCCGCTGCCAAGTCGAAGAAGGCGCCCGCCGCCTCCGCCGCCGCTAAGGGCAAGAAGGCCGCCGCCTCCGCCGCCGCCGCCTCGCCCGCCAAGGGGCGATCCTCGGCCGTCTCCGCTAAGGACAAGAAGGCCGCCGCCGCCGCAAAGAAAAAACCCGCCGCCAAGAAGGCCGCCGCCGCGCCCGCCAAGGGCAAGGGCGCCGCCGCCGCCCCCAAGGCGAAGAGGACCGCCAAGCCGCCCACCAAGAAGCCGAAAGCGCCGAAACCCAAGAAGGCCGCCGCCGCCACCCCCAAGTCGAAGGCAGCCGCCGCGAAGAAGGCATCGGCAGCATCCAAGAAGTAGGCGGTGTGACAATACCATCATACCAATCTACAAGCAATGTGCGCAATCGCCGCGCAACAAAACAGCCCTTTTCAGGGCTAACATATGTTTCTCGATAAAACAGTTCACGCGCACGCGTGAACTTAAATTTGTTTCTATGCGACATACGTTACGCTCGTCTCGTCTCTCCTCTCTAATAGTCACTCACACACACACACACACACACACGCCGCACACACAATATTCATAATAAATAAATAAATATACACAACATTTTAGGTACATAACATATACATAATTAATAATAAGTAAATACGAACTACTAAACGAGCTGAACTGAAACTAAACTTTCATACCTACTCTTATAACCACGAGCGACAAGAAATACATAATACATCATTATTTCTCTTCGCCTCTCAATATAATAATATTTCTCTCTTCTCTCTTATTTGTATAGGTATGTACATCAAATAATTATGTGTATGTACTTTACATGCGCATTATTGCGTTCGTTCGTTCGTTCCTTCTTTCATTTAATTACAATCGAATCGAATCGAAACTCCCTCCCTCCGTCAGAAACGTACTCCCAACTCCCGACTCTCGTGTCCGAACGACGAACAAAATGTATGATAAAGTATTTTATTTACCTATTTGTTACTATTTAACTACCTATTTTTTAATAATCAATTTCATAATTTTCACTACCTATCTATCTATACACATAAGTATGTACTAATTTCATTAATTTATTTCGTGTGTGTGAGCGAGCGAGAGGTGCATTCATTCATATTCATTTGTTTTGTCGAATGTCGTCCCGTTCGCGCGCCGCCGGGATAGCGGGATTACACTCACTTGCGCGGGTGCTAACGCCGCACGCTCCGCGCGGTATATAAATACGGGGCGCCGGCGTCGATGTATACGCATTCACTCGTCACAGTACGCTCGGACGGTCGTCAACGCACGCCCGCCCGTTTCATTACTCTTTCGTGTGTGTTTTAACAAACCCCTATCAACATGTCCGGACGCGGCAAAGGTGGCAAAGTTAAGGGAAAGGTCAAGTCTCGCTCCAACCGTGCCGGTCTTCAGTTCCCCGTGGGTCGTATCCATCGTCTCCTGAGGAACGGCAACTATGCCGAACGCGTCGGTGCCGGTGCACCGGTGTATTTGGCCGCCGTCATGGAATATCTGGCCGCTGAAGTACTCGAGTTGGCCGGCAACGCCGCGAGGGACAACAAGAAGACCAGAATCATCCCCCGTCATTTACAATTGGCGATCAGGAACGACGAGGAGTTGAACAAGCTTCTCAGCGGCGTGACAATCGCTCAAGGTGGTGTGCTGCCGAACATTCAAGCCGTGCTACTGCCCAAGAAGACCGAGAAGAAGGCCTAATTGGCAATCTTCATCTAGTCTACACACAGACATACTTAAAACGGCCCTTTTCAGGGCCACAAAATAATTCATAATTATACCTACAATACATATTGTGGTATATTTTGTTTCAATTTGACGTATTGTATGGATGATAAAAACACGCGACGCACGTGTTATTAATTATTATTGACAACTTTTCTCTACAAATCTGCTACAATTTTATATTATGTATAGTATATGTATGACCTGTAGTTGTTACGTACATATTATATTAATTAATAGTTTATTTTCCTACTTACTGGGTAGCTGACTCGTTTGTTTGTTTGGTCTGCTATACTGCCGGCCGACTGAGCGCGAAGTTATTTTTCATCTGATGTTCATTCTGCGATGAAAATAAATAAAATAACAGATGGAACATAGGTTCATTCAATGAAGTAAATTTGTATGAAAATGAATATAAATAGGCACATACTGGTAGTACCTACATCTACGTACGTTATTTTTGTAATATCTAAATTAGTCTAGTCTAGGTCTACGCCTGCCTACCATAATACTATAATATGCAATATTACACACTACACCTACAATATTAACGTAACTACATACTCATAATATAATATTGATTAGTTAATACTTACTCATTCATTTATTTCATATTAATCGGGAATTGTTTCATTACAACATATTGTGCATCATCCGCATCTTAGACTCGATCGTTTCTCTGAAAATAGTTGAAACATTTTCGTATGTTTAAAAACGCACATTATTTTATTTTTATTATTAATTTTTTTGTTTGTAAGTATCTCTACTATGTGAATGCATGCACATCAATAGCCCTCCTCTCCGCTCGCCCCTCCGACCCTCCGCGAGCGAGAGAGCGAGACGCAAGAGCGGCGTAGCATCCGTCTCGCTCGCGCATTTCGTGAGCTCTATCCCTATTGGTGCGCGCGTTCAAAACTTCTCGTTTGTGAGTAGCGTCACGGTGCTACGGTAGCGTAATAAAACCGGGTTGTCATTTCTAGCACGGCACATTGCCGACCGTATCCCCCGTTGGAGACGCACGCACGCACGCACTCTCGCCAAGTTCAGTGAATTGATTGAATATTATCATTCATCATGCCGCCCAAGACAAGTGGTAAGGCCGCCAAGAAGTCTGGCAAGGCCCAGAAGAACATTTCCAAAACCGACAAGAAGAAGAAGAAGCACAAGAGGAAGGAGAGCTACGCCATCTACATTTACAAGGTGCTCAAGCAGGTCCACCCCGACACCGGTATCTCCAGCAAGGCCATGTCCATCATGAACTCGTTCGTGAACGACATCTTCGAGCGCATCGCCGCCGAGGCGTCCCGTCTCGCCCACTACAACAAGCGCTCCACCATCACCTCCAGGGAGGTGCAGACCTCCGTGAGGTTGCTCCTGCCCGGTGAGCTCGCCAAGCACGCCGTCAGTGAAGGCACCAAGGCCGTCACCAAGTACACCAGCTCCAAGTGAAGTGGGACACGAACCTAACACGAGGCTACGCAACGCGACCGACGTGTTATACATTCGCCGTATTCACTCAACAGATCAAAAAGGCCCTTTTCAGGGCCACAAAATAATTCATATGACACGAAGTACACACACATAGTTGTGTGTATGGTAGTAACATTTGTTTCTCAATGACATACAGTACGCTAAACCTACCTACCTTACCTTCTTACTTACGGTATATACCTATTACACGCACGCAAACGTAGTACCTACCTACCTACATAATAAACAAATTTTCACTCCAACTAACATTCTCAACTTACAAACAAAACAAACTAAATAGGTATAAAAGAAAATGACACGAATCAACAATGCGTGTGCTGTGCGTACATAGTTGTTTTACTTTTATATGCCTCTACCTATTAGTTTAAAATATTATGTAAGTACCTATTTTTAAAATGATAGAATAGAATGGGTTAACAATATTATTAACCACATTTTGCATTATATTATTTGATAACTACATAACCACCTAGTAGATGATACTATAATATAGGTAATAATATTGAATATGAAAACAATTAGGTATGTAAATCATTAAACTTGGCTAATATAATAAGTAAGTGTACCTACCTACCTAAATAACGTATATATAATTTGTAATACAATGGTTTTAGTTGAAATCTACACTGTCACAGTAGGTTAGGTTAATTTTTTTTTTATTATGATACCATAAATCCTTGTAAGTAAGACGTGTATTATATAATTATATTAATTAAATTGTTAATATTCGATATAGTGAAAGAATTAATTAATAAAAATAAGTACCTAGTAAGTATTAATGAGTAAAAATATTCTAATATGCGAAATAGTACGAAGCGCGCGCGTACGCGGCGGCGCGGCGTTGTGATCGGCATTCGGCGTCTCGCGCGTCCCCGGTTCCCGGCCCGGCCGCGTGCATAAATAAAAGCGGCGCGGCACACCGCGCCGCCGTCATTCGCACGTATCGCGTACCGAAAGCAAGTCGACGCACGTCGTTCCGTCAACTTAACTACACACACACACACACAACTACTAAACATGGCTCGTACCAAGCAGACCGCTCGCAAGTCCACCGGTGGTAAGGCGCCGCGTAAGCAGCTCGCCACCAAGGCGGCCCGCAAGAGCGCACCCGCCACCGGAGGTGTGAAGAAGCCCCATCGCTACAGGCCCGGCACCGTCGCCCTCCGTGAGATCCGTCGTTACCAGAAGAGTACCGAGCTTCTGATCCGCAAGCTGCCGTTCCAACGTTTGGTACGTGAGATCGCTCAGGACTTCAAGACCGATCTCCGTTTCCAGAGCTCCGCGGTGATGGCACTCCAGGAGGCCAGCGAGGCGTACCTGGTGGGTCTCTTCGAGGACACCAACCTTTGCGCCATTCACGCCAAGCGTGTCACCATCATGCCCAAAGACATCCAGTTGGCGCGTAGGATCCGTGGTGAACGCGCTTAACTTCACTCGCACCAACAGGCAACCGACACGTAACGCGTTGGTCTCACACAACAAAACAAAAGGCCCTTTTCAGGGCCGCATATGTTTCTATACAATATTATTATTATTATTTCAATTATAATAATATTTTTTTGTTTCTATGGTCATAATACGTCCTAACACACATAAATACATACATACATGACATTAGGTACGCACCGTATATTCCGTACTACATTACATACATACTTTATGTCATACTTTTAAACACCATACATACTGAACTGAACAAAATAAAATACCCTACCATGAATTCAATTACGCACACAAGCAAGCGCCCTCCGCGCCGCGAAACTTGGTAAATATGGTAAATTGGAGAACCAAAACCAAATAATGAAATGAATGTTTAAATCGTTAATATAATATGTTATAACAGTTAAAATAGAAATAAATGCATAATAGGTAGTACCTAACTACATGAAATATGCAACATAATTATTCAACTTGGGCAATATTAAAGTTAAAGAAAGTATGGATAACTATCTCTCATGCGCTCCTCAAAATAATATCGGCGCGTCGTCCTCCTAGCTAAATTTATAATTATGTAGGATAACATTTATTAACGATATTATATTGGTAGTGTAGTATTTTCATGTAGGTGTGTATATACTACAATTAATTAACCGCTTCATTCAATTCAATATTAATTTAATTCTTCTTTTAAGCGCGCGCCTATAATGTGTTTTGTTTTTTAAAAATCTTATTTAAAAGTACAGGGGGTTGAAATTTTAGATAATTTCAATGTAGGTACCTAACTATTATTTTTTAAAGATTTCTTTGTCGCTTCAGTTCGGTTCGGTGTTGTTTGTTTGTGAATTCGACTCGACATTCGTGTGGTGGCGCGGTGTGTGCGTTTGCGTTGTGTTGTGCGCGCAGCATATAAGAGAGGGGCACATCGCTCGCTCGGTTCCAGTGTTGCGCCAGCCGGCTACGAATCGTATCGTGTTCATCAGTCTCGCGGTGTGCTCAACCGAAATCAAGCAAAATGACAGGCCGCGGTAAGGGAGGTAAAGGTCTGGGAAAAGGAGGAGCCAAGCGTCACAGGAAAGTGTTGCGTGATAACATCCAGGGTATCACGAAGCCCGCCATCCGTCGTCTGGCCCGCAGGGGTGGAGTGAAGCGTATATCCGGTCTCATCTACGAGGAGACCCGCGGCGTGCTGAAGGTGTTCCTCGAGAACGTGATCCGCGACGCGGTCACATACACCGAGCACGCCAAGAGGAAGACCGTCACAGCCATGGACGTCGTGTACGCTCTGAAACGCCAGGGCCGCACCCTCTACGGTTTCGGCGGTTAAAATTATTGTATACACGCGCGCCGCACAGTGTGTGTGTATACAATAAATAATATGCGTTATGTGTGCATGGCAACATCGCATGTAACGCATTTATTGCCACAACTACATACAAAACTATCACAAAAAGGCCCTTTTCAGGGCCGCATATGTTTCTTGTTTTACATTTTGGGTGATATGCAACATTGTCACCTGAAATTATAATGATTGTTTCTATTTGACATAATGTACGAAAGTCGTTAGTAGGTACCTACTCACACTATACATACACGCACATAATAAAACCCCTATACCTATACTCTACACAACATAATATTTAACGTCCGCCTGGTTGAATTTGATATGATTAAACTTTATTTTACATATAGATACAAACTAATTTGGTATGTATCGGATTCTACTCTACGAACACGCGACAAATTAACTAACTGCTAGCTAGCTAACTAACTAGCGCAGCGAGCTACAAAAGCAAGCTTTCAAAACTGTACTAACTGAACGAGTGCCTACTTACTTACTTACTTACTTACTTACTTACTTACTTACTTACTTAGTTAGTATGAACAAAATACGGACGGGCGAAACGAACGAACTTTGATGTTATTTTTAGGTAGAGATACTTGCATTTGTAATATTAAGTATAAAGTTTACAAATGAATGAATATTATATAAAATATTTACATTAGCTATCCTCATAAAGTCATATGTGTTATGTTTTTTTAAGTTGATTTTACTTACTAAATTCGCCCAATAAATGAAATTAACTGAGACGCTGCGCCTGGCTCGCTGGCCGTCTGTTGTTGTGATGCGAGAATTAATGTATAAGAATACAAAGGAGAGGGCACGCGTTTGTCTTGATTACTATTCGTTATGTGAGTATGAATGATGTAAAATAATAGTAATTAGTAAAATTATATTATTTATTTGCTTAATAATATGATGGCATATTCATTCGCTACATGAAAATGATGGAATCGTTTGAGACGACGATGCACGCACCGCGTGTTTTACGGACGTTCGGAATTTGACCGATATAACATGTTAGTTTTATTGATAGATATTGGTTTTTGTTTATTATAATAATATCGATATGTTAGCCGTTAATTTATGAATATAATAATGTATATAGAACGTTGTACATAGAGATAAATTAAAATTAAACATGAGTCGACCTACGCGGACCTGCGAGTCGCGTGATTAAATCGCCGTAACTTTGTATATTTTTACATTTAACACTGTTACCGTTGTTTATATTGTGGCCAAGTTCAAAATGTAACAATATAATGTGTGTGCATGTTATAAATGTAAATGCAATGTGTCAAAAAACGGTTTTAATTAGATCTATGTTAGTGAAAAGTTGATAGAGTTGGTACGAGAAATCGTGTATCGAGTGTGGGGCTCTCCTTGCGGTAAAGCTACGCGCCGACAATATTCAAGTCAAAAGTGTCGCCCTCTGTGATATTACTTCGCGCGTTCGTGTTGTTTGTTTGTATTGTAATCAATCTCTCGCTCGCTCGCTCGCATCTCACAGTGCTTGTGTGTTTTTGTTTTCAATCAATCAAGTCGACAAGTAAATTTTATAATATTGAGAAGATGGCAGACACGGCAGTAGCAGCTGAAACCCCCGCACCGGCGACTCCCGCCAAGAAGCCGAAGGCGTCCGCCGGTGGAGCCGCGGCAAAGAAACCCAAGGCTAAGCCTACACACCCGAAAACGTCCGAAATGGTGAACGAGGCGATCAGGGAGCTGAAGGAGCGCAGCGGATCCTCGCTGAAGGCTATCAAGAAATACATCGCGGCCACGTACGAGGTCGACAGCGAGAAATTGGCACCTTTCATTAGGAAATATCTGAAGAGCGCCGTCGAGTCCGGTGTTTTGGTGCAAACCAAGGGCAAGGGGGCCAGCGGCTCCTTCAAACTGGAATCAAAGTCCGGCAAGTCGAGCGCCGCGTCCGGCGGCAAGGCGAAGGCCGCCGCCGCCTCCGGCGACGCCAAGAAGAAGCCCGCAGCCAAGGACTCCGCTGCCAAGTCGAAGAAGGCGCCCGCCGCCTCCGCCGCCGCTAAGGGCAAGAAGGCCGCCGCCTCCGCCGCCGCCGCCTCGCCCGCCAAGGGGCGATCCTCGGCCGTCTCCGCTAAGGACAAGAAGGCCGCCGCCGCCGCAAAGAAAAAACCCGCCGCCAAGAAGGCCGCCGCCGCGCCCGCCAAGGGCAAGGGCGCCGCCGCCGCCCCCAAGGCGAAGAGGACCGCCAAGCCGCCCACCAAGAAGCCGAAAGCGCCGAAACCCAAGAAGGCCGCCGCCGCCACCCCCAAGTCGAAGGCAGCCGCCGCGAAGAAGGCATCGGCAGCATCCAAGAAGTAGGCGGTGTGACAATACCATCATACCAATCTACAAGCAATGTGCGCAATCGCCGCGCAACAAAACAGCCCTTTTCAGGGCTAACATATGTTTCTCGATAAAACAGTTCACGCGCACGCGTGAACTTAAATTTGTTTCTATGCGACATACGTTACGCTCGTCTCGTCTCTCCTCTCTAATAGTCACTCACACACACACACACACACACACGCCGCACACACAATATTCATAATAAATAAATAAATATACACAACATTTTAGGTACATAACATATACATAATTAATAATAAGTAAATACGAACTACTAAACGAGCTGAACTGAAACTAAACTTTCATACCTACTCTTATAACCACGAGCGACAAGAAATACATAATACATCATTATTTCTCTTCGCCTCTCAATATAATAATATTTCTCTCTTCTCTCTTATTTGTATAGGTATGTACATCAAATAATTATGTGTATGTACTTTACATGCGCATTATTGCGTTCGTTCGTTCGTTCCTTCTTTCATTTAATTACAATCGAATCGAATCGAAACTCCCTCCCTCCGTCAGAAACGTACTCCCAACTCCCGACTCCCGACTCCGACTCCGACTTTAATATAATATACGTAATTTCAGGTTCCGTTAATTTATACATTTTCCATCAAATAGTGGGGGAAATCATAGGACCAATCAAATCACAGCACGACATATCAAACGTGATTGGCTGAAATAGCTAGATGCTCATACACGATTCATCAAATTGGGGTACCATATTATTTCCGCAATAACTTTTTTTTTGATGAACCAAAGTCAATGATTTTTTTTGCCTATTGATCAGCAAAAATATAATTTCCTTGAGGTTATTTTTTCACCGAGATCAAAATTTTTCTAAGTTTTTTGTCGTCCTGTGAGAGACGGAAATGATGGTGGTTGTATGGACGACGTATGATAGAACATACGCCGTCCAAACATCGCGTAGTCCATCATGGTGTTTTATGGTGGGTTTCCACCAGTTTCGGGATGATTTCAGGTAAACAGAATGTACTAACTACTAACTACCTGAATCGCATTCCAGGTAGCAAATTTTAAACAATAGCCTTTAGGGCACTTCTCATAATATAATAGAACTTTTTTTTGTTGTTTCATTGTTAAAAGTTTTCGTGGAAAATGCAGCGAAATAATGGAATATCTTGGTAAAACCTGATGTTTTAAAACAAAAATCCAAGGATATAAAAAAGGAAGGAGAATATAAAAAAGAACAAAAAAAATTATCTTATCGCGAGTTGTCCAAACGCACCATAATCTAAATAAGCTCACTGAAGTAGTAACCGATTGACTGCCAAATAATGTCATCCATATTTTTTGAAAATTCTTTTCCTGAGTATATTTCCTTCTTCTGATGTGGGTAAGAACTATCCTAACTTAATATTATAAATGCGAAAGTAACTCTGTCTGTCTGTCTGTCTGTCTGTTACGCTTTCACGCCAAAACTACTGAACCGATTTGAATGAAATTTGGTACACAGGTAGTCCAGAGCCTGAGAAAGGACATAGGCTACTTTTTATCGCGAAATTCCTGCGGGAACGGGTACAATGCGGGTGAAACCGCGGGGCGCGGCTAGTATTTGTATATTTCAATAAAACTTGCTCCTTTATAAAGGGGATCTAGCTTTGGATTGAGTTTCTATCCAGCCTCATATTATTATACTACTACTTAAACATACACAAATACTAATAAACATTTTCCAAGAGCAAGAGAGACAAAACACAGTTTAATAGTGTTTTACTTACACCGCATTTATTAATATGGCGGTTGGAGTACAGTAGAGTAACGCCTCGGTGGTCTAGTGGTATGTGCACTCGCCTGCCAAGACTGAGGTCCCGGGTTCAATTCCCGGGTCGAACGAAAACACGTTTCCTACTTTTCAAACAATAGCTCGGGTCTGAGATCACCAACCCGCAGTAGGCAAGCGTGGTGATTACATCCTCCTCACTGTACTGATATCTTCAGTGAGATGAGAGGCCTTTGCCACAGTGGGACATAACATTCTTTGTATTTTTTAAAGAGTACAGTGCCAGCCGCACTGGAAATTAAGAAAATCTACTACCCTCCATCCACCACCATTTACAGCTAGAAAGAAATATTTTTGGAGAATCTATAGAACTACTAGCTGCGCCCCACGGTTTCACCCGCTTTGTACCCGTTCCTGCGGGAATTTCGGGATGAAAAATAGACGTTGTCCGATTCTCAGGCCTACCCGATATGTACACAAAATTTCATGAGAATCGGTCGAGCCGTTTCAGAGGAGTTCAATTACGCACCCCGTGACACGAGAATTTTATATTTTAGAAGAAGTAAAGACCAATAAACAAATAGATAAAAGACGTGTGGCCACTGACCTGTATTATACATACTGTAACTCGGGGCTGCCGCGGTAAAGCTATTGCATAGTTATTTTTTCTATCACTAGATGGCGTTAGTGGGGAGCGTGAGGTTTTTTCATTACGGAATTTCTGGATTCGGTCCCCGCGCTCAAGGCCCGCGATAAAAGCTATGCAATAGCTTAATAAGTACTTGAAAATACAAACTTTAACAATTATTTTGCTAATCTCGCGGGTACGAGCGGTAAATACACAGAGAATAGAAGCACCACGCGCTCCTGCCGGCGGCGCGGCGGTGCTTCTATGCTCTGTGGGTGAATAGCAAATGTGACTAACCTTGGTGTCCAATCCAAGAGTATGCCGCCCGAGAGTGGAGCGAGTTCCTGGAATTTGAAAGCAAGGTGGCTAGTTACATATATTTGAGGCACAAAAAAGCAGATAGTGTTCGTTTGCAAGAAGGCTAAACTCTAATCCAATAATAATCACTACATAGTATAAAACAAAGTCGCTATTTTTGTCTGTATGCTTAAATCTTTAAAATTACGCAACGGATTTTGATGCGGTTTTTTGTAATAGGTAGAGTGATTCATGAGGAAGGTTTTTATGAAAAAAATTCCCGATATTCCCACGGGAACGGGCACAACGCGGGTAAAACCGCGAGGCGCTGCTAGTCCAATAATAATTACTCCTATACAAATCAAAAATACAAGTACATTTTTGAATGTACAAAAGGCGTTGGTAGGAAGGACATTATGGAAATACATAATCTTATATTATATTTGAATGAAATAAATATATTTGAAATGTACGGTACATTATATAACTCAATGTCTTAATACGAGGGTATTGAGGACATGAAATGAAAAATTAAAAAAAAAACATGATTCGATTTTAAAACAAAGTCTTCCTTCATTGAGGAAAAGGGTTCAATAATGGGGTAAAAATGGAATGTGACTACTTACTCAACCTTTTTCCTCTTCAAAAGGAATCTTCGGAGCACATTTTAACTCTCATATCCGATTCCTTTAACATGCATTGTTAATCTATGTACATACAAAGTAAAGCGGTAATATTCCCTTAATTACAATACTTACATGATAAATACGTATTTGCGAACATATTTTCCACTTTATCACTAGGAATCGTCGAAGAATATAAAAATAACTCTTAAAACACCGCTGGTAATGGCCGCAAAACACGTTCGAGAATCTAGTATTAAAATTGTTCAATGTACCCACATTAAACAAATAATGAAATAAAATTAAGGCTAGTTTACACTTGCATTAAAATAGGGTCAGTACACACAGACCGATTCAAAATACTTCACACCTCTCAGTACTGAATCAATGATTTACTTTAGTTTATTTTCTGCGACATTTATTTATTATCTACTATATAAAAATAAGTCGGGTTTTCCTCCCTGACGCTATAACTCCAGAACGCACGAACCGATTTCCACGGTTTTGCATTCGTTGGAAAGGTCTCAGGCTCCGTGAGGTTTATAGCAAAGAAAAAAAAATTCTACGGGAACGGGGGCGCTGCGGGTGAAACCGCGGGGCACAGCTAGTTATTATATAGATTATTTTCCAATTACGTTAGCACTGACCGTGTGTTGTTTTTATGCCGCTCAAGGCGTTAACTAGTAGTCTCTGATCGTATGTGGCTTTTATGCGACTGCAGGTGCTGAGTAATAGTATTTACAGACGTTCCGATTTGGTTGGTGCCAACCATCCGACCACGACCAAATCGGAAAGTGAAGAGAGCGGTCGGTCCGACATAATTATTATTAATATTGGTTGGACGTGGTCGGATGCGCCGGGCGATCCGACCAAACCAAATACCTATCCTGTCCAACCAAATTGGAACGTTTGGAAGCTTTGTTCCGACCAAATCGGCTCAGTCGCATTCGAAACGCCGCCGTTGTAGGACGTGAATATGAACGCCGAGGGAGTTACGGTCACCGAACGTGACTTAATAATAAAGTTACTGGAACTGTATAAAGACTTTCCCTGTTTTTATTTCTATAGTAGAATTTACTCTATTTCTATAGTAGAATTTAGCCCATTCTCTTCGTTTTTTCCTTTGTTCCTTTTGTAGCGTTGCTGTAGCAACAATGGTTGCTGCAACCAACGCTATTTTAGCATTTTTAGATAATACCGGTGGCATGATGTTTATGCAACGACGATCGACGGCACAGGTAGCAAGACGTCCGTTCACTACTTCATAGCAAAGTCAACTGACGGCTGGAAGGCCAACCGTCGGACAATCTGTAGCAATGTTGGAATGGTTGCTATGTCGGTTCCAATATGGTTGGCACCAACCAAATCGGAACGTCTGTTAATACCATACGCTACTTTGCTATGCGACTGAGCCGATTTGGTCGGAACAAAGCTTCCAAACGTTCCAATTTGGTTGGACCGGATAGGAATTTGGTTTGGTCGGATCGCCGGCGCATCCGACCACGTCCAACCAATATTAATAATAATTATGTCGGACCGACCGCTCTCTTCACTTTCCGATTTGGTCGTGGTCGGATGGTTGGCACCAACCGAATCGGAACGTCTGTAAATACTATAAGTAAGGACAAAAACTGATTTAGAAATCAGTAGGTACTAATGTAAATAGAAGCTGTTTGACGTCCAGAAACTGAATCGAAGCTCAGTCTACACTGGATTTTTTTAAATTCTTGTTCTACACTAGCACTTGATAAGTGTAAAATCTCTTAGCATTAGGATATTAGTCTCAAATTGTGTGTACCCTCTTCTTCGTATATACGAGCCGATCTGTCAAATTTCCAAGATGTATGAGGGACAGAGGGATTGTGGAAGGAAGCGTTTGAAATATGGCATAGCTTGACTTGACTAAAAGGGTGACAGATAATAGAACTAATGAGTGTAAAGAAACATAAGCGGAGGCGATAATGAACTGCGAAGCTTGTAGAATATTTCTACTAAAGCAGAGATGTGGGTTGAGCGTAGCAGTTGTGAGTCTCTCCGAGTGAGTGAGGAAAAAGATGAATTTATGCGAAATTTCTAAAGCGTAATAGACTTAGAAAACCGAGCGCAGAGATGAATGCTGGACGTAGTGATTGTGTTGTGAATCGTCTCCCGAAATGAGAGGGGAAAGATGGTAGGATATTTGTGTGAAAATTCTAAGAGTATGGTAGACCTAGATGAGCTGTCCCACCGTATAGTATGCACTCTTGGGCAAAGGAACAGCTTATTATAGCAACGCTTATAAGGACCGAATTGTTCTGAAAGACCAATGATACCAATATAGGTGTTTGTGTTATTCTTCATTAACTTCTTTTAGTTTGTGTTTACTACTTGCTTATATCTTATAACTAGCTGTGCCCTGCGGTTTCACCTGCATTTTTTTCCTCACTGCTTACTGTTTAAACCTTCCCTGGGCTTTCATGAATATTTCAAGACCAAAATTAGCCAAATCGGTTCAGCCGTTCTCGAGTTTTAAGCAGACTAACGAACAGCAATTCATTTTTATATATAAGATCATAGAATAACGGGTACCTATAGAGAATTTGATGTTAAGGAAATCTGTGGATAGGCAAGGGATACTAACTAACTAATGCTAACTCCAGGTCTGGTTCTCAACGTACAGGCACGAATCAACATACACAATATATAAAAACAATCATCGATCTATCTGTTTATTATGGCTCCAATGTCATAACAACCACTCACCAATTTATATTACATACATACACATAAAATAAACGAAAAGAATAAATAAATAAAAAATAACATTTATTTTATACATCAAAATAAATTAACAAGATTTTACTTATATACTGTTACATGGTAATCACATTGGACACTATAATAATAGGCTGTGGAACAATTTACTAGCGGCGGAATAGATATCGCGAACGAATGGGCGTTACACTGGGCGATTTATAGAGCATCACTTAATGCTTTAATAACGTTACTCTTTCTCTCACTAAACCATCAAAATTCCAGCGAAATACTTCGTCAATATCACACAGTGTAACACCCTTCCCATTTCCAATAAAGGGGTAAAGAATTACGAATAGAATTAGTACAAACTAAACTTGCAGCTCGTCTCACTGACACAATGTCAGTAGATATTAACTCGAGACTATATCTAAAACGATTTGTACTTAAAAGTAAAACTGCAAGAATGCCAAACACCTAATTGATATTAGACTATTCGGTACAAATACTAAACGCATACATAATTATTTATATAAACGGGAATTTACGTACGACGGAGTACCAGTGCGGGGAGAGACGCTGTCGCGAGCGCTTCACCCACCTCCTGATGAAGGTCACCGAATGTGACCGAAACGTGTTGATGGACGTACGTTCCCGTTTAAATAAATAATTATGACATTAACGTACGGTTCAATTAATAGTAATACTAATCGCATTCAACCCCGTTTAAACATTAATATCATTGAATATCACGCTAATATGTCGAGTATCTATCCGTCGCGGGCCGCTGGACTGTGTACAGCGGGCGGTTATCTAACGGTGTGAGACTAACGGCTTCACTTGGCCTTGGCGGCCTCTTCGGCTTCTAGTCGCTTGCGCATCGACTCGGGCATCTCGGCGGGCGGCGGGCGCGGCATCCTCAGCCACACCTGTCGGGAGTCAACAGTGTTAGGTGGTTCTTGGAGAGATGGGGTGAGAGGTTCGTGTGGGGAGCTCATAGAGTGGGTGTCCACAGTTGGAGTCGGTAGGAACAATTGGTTGTTGAGATAATCATTGAATGTGTAATAATTGTCGTTTGGTTCTTGAATTAAAAATAAATATAAAATGTTAGCCTGACCTACATTATATTAAACTTCAAATTTTATTTATTAGCTATGTGTACATAATATGATTGCTGAAGAAAATAAACTGTGATGTAAGATCAAATAGCAACCGTTTCGCTAGTGAGAGAAATTGAATAAGCTGCATGAATTAAAAATTCTTCATTGTATGTATCATCTTGGTGACTGACTCTCTTATCAATAAGCATAATATCAATATGTTGGATTAAGATTCATCGAGAAGCCTTTCAACTTTGGTAAATTAAATTGTATTTAAAATTATTCTAAAGCCATCCCGTGACCACGAGTGCTGTAATCCGCTCAAAACGTCGGGTACGTATTTCAATACTTTATATATTCTAACGCGTTTCTAACCATCGTAAGTAAAATTCTACTAATATTATACATGCGAAAGTTAGTGAGGATGTATTTATGTTTGTTATTCTTTAACTCAAAAACTACTCAACTGACATTTATGCTTTACAGTAATATAGGTAATACATCAGAATAACACATGGGATACATTTTATCCCGAAATTTCCGGAGTCGGAGCGCGGCTAGTACTTTATAATCCGTGCTTCGGAGGGCACGTTAAGCCGTCGGTCCCGGTTACTCTCTACGGATAGTAGTCGTTACATGAGCCATGTCAGAGGCCTTTGGCTGCTCAATAACTCTGACACCAGGATTGGTCAGGTTGACCGTCCACTCGACGAAGAAGAAGAAGAACTCGTTTCATTTAGTCGTATGAGTATGTTGTAATTCAATAACCGTGTGTGTGTTACCTTGACGGCGTCGTAGATGAACCACTGCAGCGCGGTGAGGGTACCGATCATCACGATCCTGGGCCCGAGCCCCTTCCACACGCCGGCCATGCCCAGCTTGCCCACGATGGAGCCTACGGTCGCCGTCTTGTCCTGGAACACATTCGTCAAGTTATAAGTAAAAGAAATATAGCGATCATAGGTAGATGAAATATGAATAATATTAATACTGTTTTGTATATGACTAGGAAATAGAGGCATAGGCTACACTTTTATGATTACATATATCCAAAATACAAATCGGTTCAGCAGTATAAAACAGACAGTAATATCTTTCAGAATTATATGAGATGTAACTTTTATTTACCTATTTCACTGAAATTATCATTGAAATATAATACTAATATTATAAAGAAAAATAATACTTATATTAAAAAGCTGAACATATTTTGATTGTTTTTTGAAGGTGTAATCTTATGTGAACCATAAGACACAAATGAAACAGTATCATCAGAATCAGGACAGGGACATGAAGGGGACATTGAGATGAGGGTAGTAATGAGTTGAAGACCCTGATGCACATCTAATAAGAAACTATGATACATACTTATGTGATGCTTAAGCAGAAATATTTAATTCTACTAATATTTTAAATGCGAAAGTTTGTAAGGATGTATGTATGTTTGTTACTCTTTCACGAATAAACTACTGGACAAAAGACATCAGAATAACACATGGGATACATTATCCCGAAATTCCCGCGGGAACAGGTACAACGGGGCGCGGCTAGAACTATCATAGTTCGAAGTCTTGTCAAGGAACATATTATGTATTACTCTTTCTCACTGAAAGATTAACCTCCAGTGGAGAATAATCCTAGTAATTATTAGTCAAATCGGACACTAGGTCTTCTTGTAGCAGTAACAAGAAACGTTAATAATAATCTTCTATTAACAGGGATGGCGAGCCACGGCCTGCCGCTGATAACTTGTACTTCACATGTTATGGCAGGTGCCGACATCTCTGCAATAACCCATTTTCAGTCCATCCAACTTTCATTCCCATAGCCCATTTTTATTTCTATCATATCTTGCAATAGTCCCTACTTCTGCAGGTACACATTCCCGGACATGTTGTACTGATGTGGTCGGGAGTGTGTCCCTGCAGTTGTAATCCATTACATTAAACATCTCCAAAGGGCCTCTACGAGTTGGATCCCTTCGCATGCCTCTCAAGAAGACCGGGCTTGTCCCGTGACTCCAAGGAGAATAATAATAATAAAGTTATGTAATATAATACCCACTACACTACAGGATAAAAGTAGAAGAGGAATAATATACTAATCTTTTTCAGCGAGGTTTCATATCGAGTGTGATATCTTCAAGTTCTTGTAATGGGAGGAATGTGCAGGGGTTCAAGGATAGGTAGGCGCTGGTGGATGGCTGAAAACTTGTGAGCTGTGCCAGGGAGGAGGTGTCAGTTAGGGTGGTAATGAGCATAATATGATGAACAAATATCCTAGCGCTTGCATATCGCTGCAATAGGTTATTGTGGCAAATTGATTTCAATGATACCACAAGATATCCAATAAAGATTAACATAGTGATTACTGTAGTGTTGTGACAGTAGTTTTCAGTTCGTCTGATCAACAATACACAACTAGATATCGGGTCGGCGCAAAAAATACGTCTCGGTGAATAACAGCGCACTTGAAACGTGAGCTCTTATTTTATTAATAACATTTGCTACTTTTTTGCTAGTTGTCATGGTTGTAATTAGGTTGAACTTAGAACTGTTTTAAAACTTTAATCTCAGTTCCGTAGTAAACAAATGAAGCTGTATAAGTATATATCAGCACGGATAGTATTTAGATTTGATTGAAACTGTCGCATACATCGACATATAATCTATTTTTTTTGGATTGGCACAAAATGTAGTTAAATGTCGTCAATTTTCCAACCGAAGACGATTGCTTCTGAAGAGGAAAAAGGTTTAGAGATAGGGTAAGAATGAAATAAAATCATTTAACCTTTTTCCTCTTCAGGAGCAATCGTCTTCGGCTGGAAAATTGACGACATTGGCCCACATTTTGTGCCAATCCAAAAAAAAATAGAGTACCTATACATACACGTATGTCCGTTAAAGTTAGTAGTTACGATGGAACACGTATATCATATAGGGGTCGTACCTGGTTGAGCTTGGAGACGACGGTGTCGGCCGGGTGCGACACGATGGCGCAGAACACGCCGGCGATGTAGCCCGCCGCGAACGTCACCACCAGCTGCTCGCCCTTCGAGCACTGGTCGCGCGGCTTCGGCACCACGTACTGCGGACAAACCGCAACTTATACACGCTGTTCTTATGTCATCTTCAAATATAGTTGAAGATACTGCTGTTTGCCTGTATGTTATACTCTTATTAGTGTATAGTATTAGCCTGTAATGTCCCACTGCTGGACAAAGGCCTCTCGTCTCACTGAAGATATCAGTACAGTGAGAAGGAAGTCGTAATCACCACGCTTGCCTACTGCGGGTTGGAGATCTCAAACCCGAGCCATGTTCGAAAAGCATTATCTTTTAGCTCTCATTAGCATATCATAATGTAATAGGTTCGTGAACAATTTGTAATATTGCGGCTCAGTACGTATAGATGAACATTGATGGAACTGTCTTGCCAAGGTCGATAGCATCTTAAAACCAAGTAACGGGCCTCACAGTTAATTTCATAGTCAATTTCACGGTTATATGCCTAGTCTATAGAGTGAATGTGCAAGCCCTCAGATCTCATAATCTTTGGTATCACAGGGAGTGCGCGCGCCGCGACGCTGCGTCTCCGAGAGACGCAGAGCGGCGCCGCGCGACGCTCGCGACACGCGCACAGCCCTCCAAGCGCTTTTTCTCGTCATCGGGCAACATTGATATTTGATTATTGAATGCATTTTAATATTTAACTGAATGTATGAGAATGGTAACTATAAATAAACTTTAGGGTATAACGGCACAAACCCTGCTAAATGCAGCTACAAATAGTTACGCTACTAATTCGGTGATACTAAGATAACCGAGTATTGTGTGTCAAATGTCGCAGTTAGCATAAAATTTCTTAAATGGATTTTGCAAATAATGACATTTTGCGGCTGCATGTGTCTAACTATTTGCTTTAATATTCTTTCCGCAGTTTCCACAACATTTGCACGTGTCACGATTAACAGTACACGTATATAATGCACAAGTGTACATCGCAAGGTAATCGTTGAAAATGCAGTTGTTAAAATATCCTACCTTCTATGTATAGAAGGCAGTCATAGACTTTAATAATTTGCCGCTCTTTAACCGTCAGTTTCCGTCAGATATTCAAAATCTTTTTATTACAAGCATTAACCATGAGTGTGAAACAACACAGCGAGTACATACCCTGTAGAGCAGCTCGAGGGTCTTCTCGAAGCAGGCGAACTTCATCATGGTGTAGGGGATCTGGCGGCCCCACAGCGGCACCAGCCCCTTGTAGAAGGTGCCGTAGCCCTCGTTCTGCACCATCTTGGGCCACGCCTCGCGCAGCGTGCTCGCGAACCCGGGCATCGTCTGGATGCGCACCTGTCACACCGCCAATAACGCATTACACACAAGAAGTAGATAACGGGGAAGAAATTACAATAAAATGTATTCTACCTAAACTTAATTCAATTAGGTTCAGTAGTGGAATGAATAGAATGTCACCGTGAATACCCAACCCTAGTTTTGAACAGCTATAGTTTTACTGCCTTAGTCATAAACGCTCGCTAACTAAAACACTGTTAGTGAGTGTTTTGTCTCTTTTGCTCTTTGGAAAATAGCGTATGTCAGAAAGGGACAAACCATTTGATAGCTAAAATGCTGCTGGTAAGCATGAATAAAGCGTTTAGTAATGAACATCTATAGTGATGCCCTTTGAACAAGGTTCTTTTAAACCAACAATATTTTACCAGTAGAATAGAATTCGATGAAAGAAAGTACAAACATATTTAATCACATAAAAGTTGTAAAAGCGACCTCTTGAATATCATAATTGTTTAACTGGTTACTAAACTGCTATGTTAACTAATTGTTTGCAAGCCCTCAGATCTCATAATCTTTGGTATCACAGGGAGTGCGCGCGCCGCGACGCTGCGTCCCCGAGAGACGCAGAGCGGCGCCGCGCGACGCTCGCGACACGCGCACAGCCCTCCAAGCGCTTTTTCTCGTCATCGGGCAATTAGTAAAAATAATAGATAGTAATTTATGAATCGGCTTAGGTTTACACTTTATTTATTACACTATTATGCTGTACTGTATTGAAATGATATAATTTACTGTTATACTTGATACATACATACACCCTAATTAAATATTAATCTAGAACGTGCAGTAACCCACTACGTACGTAAATATCCTTGACTACGGGTACAAAATAGTACAGTTATGCATTTACATTGCTCTTAACCAATAGCTATCTATCTAGTATCTGTACGAACAGATTTTGAAAAAGCTGTCGATCTTACCTTGGCAGCCTCAAGAGGCGACAGCGCGATATCAGCGAAGAACTCAGCAGACGCCGACGCCGCCAAGTAGACGAACGTACGGTACGCGTAGGCGGTCTCCTCGTCGAGCAGGTTGTTGTATCCCACCTTGAACACTTCGTACAGACCGAACTTGCACAGGCCCTGGAGAGAGACAGCGAGAGTTAGAGGGAGTCGGCGGTAGAGCGGCGAGGAGAGGTGCGGGGCGGTGTCATAGTGATGATGTCTACATAAATGTTCGGTAGGAACAATTGGTTGATTATAATCATTTAGGTTTTGATTACTCCCGCTTGAATCGGATTATGTGAGTCTTGTGTAATGTTGCCTCAGCTTACGCTCACCCACTGGTAAACGTTAACACAGCCGCAACAGACGTAAGAAAATGAAAAATGGTGGCTTTCTACTGGCTGCCCGAATAACTTTAAGTTATGAAACAATGCCTTGTATTGAACATTCTAACTAATTTTTGTTACGTTTTAAACCACCCCACCCTAAGGGTGCCTGCCCATTGATGCATAAAATATCTGACCGGAGGATTTTATGCAATCCTATTGGTTTATATTTGTCCAGTTCTCCGCTCCGCCAGCTCGCTCCGCATCTATGGACAGGCACCCTATGATTTTTTTAACAAAGCTAACTAAGCTACGCTCCGTTTATTATCCACCAATCAAATCAAATTTGTTTTAGAATCTACTTCTCAATGCAAATAAATGGACTATTAATTACCTGCATGGAGTATCCGATGAAGGTAGGCGCCCATCCCTTGGCGAGCCCTCGCATGCCCTCCTCGGCGACCGACACCCTGAACCCGTTCACCACATTCTTGTACTTGTCGGGGTCCACCTGCAGCCGGCACTTCACCAGGTCGAGGGGCACTACCGCCGTGTGTGTGATACCTGCGCACGCGATGTTGAATGTTATAGTACTTGGTATTAGTGTTGTTTTTGTTTACTTGTAGATGGATCATGTAGTCTTTGTATAGTCTAAGGTTACCTATATAGGCCAGGTAGTAGACATAGTCTAACGTAGCGAGGTGTGACACTTTGGATATACCAATGAGAGAGTTATGAAGGGCATATAGTTATGGAGTAATTTCCAGCGGGTCCTATTCAATTTTGGCATGGTAAAACTCTTGAAGTAAGGGATACTTACAGATTAATGAAGTTAGTCTTACTAAACGGGGAAAAGGTCTCAGAACCGAAATACATTATAAATAACTTTATATATAAAATATAATATATTGTGTTGATGCATATCACAGATTATTTACATAATAAGAGTTATTACATACAATAATATAGAAGTAAACATGATAGGAAGAAATTCAATAAAAATACTATGTAAATATGTAAATATACGTTCAACAATATACAAATGTGACTGTTACTCGCTTTAGGCTCAACAGATTTGAATGAAATTAAGATGCTCATGATACAAAGGCTTTTTTTTGCTAAGCTCGGGGATCGAACCCATAGCCAACTGCATAGAAAGCGGTGGCTAGCTACTATACGTGCCAAGTTATGATATTTACAAATAAGACATTAGTACATACACCACATATCATTGGTTATGTAAGCAAGTACATATAAGTGCATCAATATTTATTGTTAGTGAAATTGAAATCTAAGACACGACCTTGTCTCGCGAGTGATCGAACGTTAGCACATATCAGCTGATAATATATAAATAAAATATCAAACAAGATAACGCAGATAACGAAATACAATCCAGCTAATATTATAAATATTAAAGTTTGTGCGGATTAGCGGATTATTGTATTTTATAGCTTTACTGATTTGAATTAAATATGACAAGTAAACTATTTTTATAAAAAACCGCCTACGCCAAGACGGTGGATCAATTTTTGCCAAACATAGCTAAGAAACACCGCAAGGTAACCGACTTTCAGACGAAAAAACCCTATCGAAATCGATTCATCGGTTTAGGAATATGTCACACCAGACACAAACACACAGATATCGACGTCAAAGTTGGAACTCCTCTTTTGCGTCGGGGGTTAAAAACTAGCAGCGCCTCGCGGTTTTATCTGCTTAGTACCTTTTTCCCGTTGGAATTTTGAGATAAGAAGTATAATATGACAGTCCTTTTGAATTTACAAAAAATATACATTTTATATACTCGTATACCAGACTGGAAGGACCAAAGATATGCGAGTAGAAACAAAAAACAAACGTTTCCATTTTATTGAATTTGTAATATAAATGGCAAGAAAGGAAGCTCGTTTTTAGGGTTCCGTAGCCAAATGGCAAAAACGGAACCCTTATAGATTCGTCATGTCTGTCTGTCTGTCCGTCCGTCTGTCCGTATGTCACAGCCTTTTTTCTCCGAAACTATAAGAGCTATGTTGTTGAAACTTAGTGTGTAGATGTATTCTGTGAACCGCATTAATATTTTCACACTAAAATAGAAAAAAAATAAAATTTTAGGGGGGTCTCCCATACTTAGAAATGAAAAAAATATTTTTTTTTTCATCAAACCCATACGTGTGGGGTATCTATGGATAGGTCTTCAAAAATGGTATTGAGGTTTCTAATATCATTTTTTTCTAAACTGAATAGTTTGCGCGAGAGACTCTTCCAAAGTGGTAAAATGTGTCCCCCCCCCCCTGTAACTTCTAAAATAAGAGAATGATAAAACTAAAAAAAATATATGATGTACATAACAATGTAATCTAACACCGAAAATTGGTTTGAACGAGGTCTAGTTAGTAGTTTTTTTTTTACGACATAAATCGTAAACCGCAAAAAAATACTGATTATTCATTCAATAACTCAAATGTAAATAAAAAAACATTTATTTCAAGAACTTCTTTCAAAGTCAAAGTCAAAGTCAAATATTTTTATTCAGTTTTGGCCCCATAGAGGCTCTTTTGAACGTACCACCCATTCGGAAGAACATCAGCAGAGAAGAATGGGCAAGAAACTCTGCTGGTTATTTTTTTTAAGTCAAGGTATAATACAATTTAATACTTATAAGTATAGATTACATGTCAAAATCAGCTTGACTTGCTGGTGCAGGAATTTGACTCCAGACATATTTGTCCTCAATGTAATCAGTAACGCTATAGTATGCTTTAGTCAATAAAACGTCTTTAACGTATGATTTGAATTTACCTTCACTAAGCCCAGTTACCTCCTTGGGAATTTTATTATAAAATTGAATACATCTACCAATGAAAGACTTCCCGGTTCGCGCTAACCTGGACTTAACAACAGCAAGCTTATTTCTATTTCGCGTATTAAAACTGTGGTGATCTCCGCGCACCTTAAGGTTACTCAAGTTTCGGCGGGCATACATTATATTTTCAAATATATATAACGAAGGAACGGTAAGAATTCGACTGGATTTAAAACGTTCCCTTAGTGACTCACGTGACCCCAATTTATAAATCGCGCGAAAAGCTCTCTTTTGGAGTAAAAAAATTGATTGAACATCGGCGGCACCTCCCCACAATAGTATACCATAGGATAGTATACTATGAAAATAGGCAAAGTAAACAATTCTTGCCGTTTCTTCATTCGTTATTTGCCTAATCTTATGGACCGCAAAAGATGCTGAGCTTAGCCTACCCGAAAGTGAATTTATATGAGAACCCCATTGTAATTTTGAATCTATGTCTAATCCTAAGAATTTAGTGCTACTGTCAAGAGTTAATCGAGTACCCCCCAATTTGACGCAAGAATCTACTACTGGGACATTCGGTAATGAAAATTTAATGCATTTAGTTTTTGCCTCATTAAGAAGTAGGTTGTGGTGTAGGTTGTGGTTACTTTATTATGTTACTCGCTGCTACGGAACCCTTCATGGGCGAGTCCGACTCGCACTTGGCCGCTTTTATTCTTTTACCTGACTGCTGAACAGATTAGGACGAATTCTGGCACACAGAACTAATTTTCTAAGATATGCTGTCATTTGACTATCTACTAATAATAAATGCTAATGTTAGTGAGTATCAAAATATGTGGTGCTAGCGGGACGGATTAAGATGAAACATGGCGTATGCTCTATACAAAGTATTAGAAGTATAAATGCGAAAGTTTCTGTCTGTTATTTTATTGACCGATTTCAAGATTTGAGCACACATCGACAATAAGCTACTTTAATCCCGGAATTCCTACTGGAAAAGGCACGGTACAGGTGAAATCGCAGGGAATAAGTTTATAAAAACGAACACATAGGTCTTATATCCTGAACTTCCCAAGAGTTTGTAAGCGATGAGGTAGCTACGATACATCAGAATGTTAACCAAAGTGTACTATTCAACGTTAATGTATTATCACACCCCATCTAATAAAACCATGCTAAGACAAGATGCATTTTTATATATATATCTAAATAGAAATATATAATAGTTACTTCCTACTAATATTATAAATGCGAAAGATTGTGAGGATGGATGAGTTTGTTGCTCTTTTATAAAAAAAACTACGGAACGGATTGTGATGAAACTTTACAGTAATATAGTTTATACATCCGAATAACACATAGAATACATTTTATCCCGAAATTCCCGCGGGAACTGGTACAACGCGGGGCGCGGCTAGTAATAAATACATACTCAAAAATATTATCACATGAAATTATTACATAATTAAAATAGTTATCAAATACAGTACATATTAAAAGAGTATTATAATATTTATAATAAATAGGTAATTTAATTATAAATATATTCCGAGTCTCCATCAGTATACACATTGTGTAATAATATGGTAGTATATTACTGAAAATCTGCCAAATACCTGGATACTTGCGAGACTTCTTACCAGGGCGCGGCCATCAGTCCGTGCGATTGGAGCCTTATCGGATATATTTCAAAGATCTTGGTGCCTCCAGGTGTACCAAGTTCTGACAAGAACTGTTTGTATAGTATACACGTACTTGTAGAGGTTCTTAAAAGAACCGTTTAGGAACAAGTGATGTGAAACGTGCAGCTCAAAATGGAGCTTCAAATAAAAACCTCATGGCGTACAGATGTCATAGAAGATGGCTCTGAAAAGAGCCGTTTGAACCCAGTGGCGTACAGATGTCATAGAAGATGGCTCTGAAAAGAGCCGTTGCATTTATAGTTGGCTCTGAAAAGAGCCGTTGCATTTATAGTTGGCTCTGAAAAGAGCCGTTTGAACTCAGTGGCGTACAGATGTCATAGAAGATGGCTCTGAAAAGAGCCGTTTGAACCTAGTGGCGTACAGATGACATAGAAGATGGCTCTGAAAAGAGTCGTTGCATTTATAGTTGGCTCTGAAAAGAGCCGTTTGAACCCAGTGGCGTACAGATGTCATAGAAGATGGCTCTGAAAAGAGCCGTTGCATTTATAGTTGGCTCTGAAAAGAGCCGTTTGAACACAGTGGCGTACAGATGACATAGAAGATGGCTCTGAAAAGAGCCGTTGCATTTATAGTTGGCTCTGAAAAGAGCCTTTGAACCCAGTGGCGTACAGATGTCATAGAAGATGGCTCTGAAAAGAGCCGTTGCATTTATAGTTGGCTCTGAAAAGAGCCGTTTGAACCCAGTGGCGTACAGATGTCATAGAAGATGGCTCTGAAAAGAGCCGTTTGAACCCAGTGGCGTACAGATGTCATAGAAGATGGCTCTGAAAAGAGCCGTTTCATTTATAGTTTGCTCTTAAAAGAGCCTAGTGGAATCCCAATGGCGTACAGATGTCTTATGTTGTGGCTCTGAAAAGAGCCGTTTTAGTGGAATCCCAATGGCGTACAGATGTCTTATGTTGTGGCTCTGAAAAGAGCCGTTTTAGTGGAATCCCAATGGCGTACAGATGTCTTATGTTGTGGCTCTGAAAAGAGCCGTTTTAGTGGAATCCCAATGGCGTACAGATGTCTTATATTGTGGCTCTGAAAAGAGCCGTTTTAGTGGAATCCCAATGGCGTACAGATGTCTTATATTGTGGCTCTGAAAAGAGCCGTTTTAGTGGAATCCCAATGGCGTACAGATGTCTTATGTTGTGGCTCTGAAAAGAGCCGTTTTAGTCGAATCCCAATGGCGTACAGATGTCTTATGTTGTGGCTCTGAAAAGAGCCGTTTTAGTCGAATCCCAATGGCGTACAGATGTCTTATGTTGTGGCTCTGAAAAGAGCCGTTTTAGTCGAATCCCAATGGCGTACAGATGTCTTATATTGTGGCTCTGAAAAGAGCCGTTTTAGTCGAATCCCAATGGCGTACAGATGTCTTATGTTGTGGCTCTGAAAAGAGCCGTTTTAGTCGAATCCCAATGGCGTACAGATGTCTTATGTTGTGGCTCTGAAAAGAGCCGTTTTAGTCGAATCCCAATGGCGTACAGATGTCTTATATTGTGGCTCTGAAAAGAGCCGTTTTAGTCGAATCCCAATGGCGTACAGATGTCTTATGTTGTGGCTCTGAAAAGAGCCGTTTTAGTCGAATCTCAATGGCGTACAGGCAACTTGAGGTGGCGTAGTTTTTCTCGTAGCTCTCTTCATTTTGAAGATGGCTCTGAAAAGAGCCGTTTTACATATGTCTTAAAAGAGAGGCTCTGAAAAGAGCCGTTTGATTTAGTCTCCAGTGGTATACAGGTGTCATCGCTGTTCGCTCTCCCCGCCTCGAAGATGGGATTCCAGTGACGTACAGATGTCTTTGGCTCTGAAAAGAGCCTTTTTGTGGGATTCCAGTGACGTACAGATGTCTTTGGCTCTGAAAAGAGCCTTTTTGTGGGATTCCAGTGACGTACAGATGTCTTTGGCTCTGAAAAGAGCCTTTTTGTGGGATTTCAGTGACGTACAGATGTCTTTGGCTCTGAAAAGAGCCTTTTTGTGGGATTCCAGTGACGTACAAATGTCTTTGGCCCTGAAAAGAGCCTTTTTGATGGGATTCCAGTGACGTACAGATGTCTTTGGCTCTGAAAAGAGCCTTTTTGTGGGGTTCCAGTGACGTACAGATGTCTTTGGCTCTGAAAAGAGCCTTTTTGTGGGATTCCAGTGACGTACAGATGTCTTTGGCTCTGAAAAGAGCCTCTTTGATGGGATTCCAGTGACGTACAAATGTCTTTGGCCCTGAAAAGAGCCTTTTTGATGGGATTCCAGTGACGTACAAATGTCTTTGGCTCTGAAAAGAGCCTTTTTGTGGGATTTCAGTGATATACAAATGTTCAAACGCGTTCAATCTATACTAATATTATAAAGCTGAAGAGTTTGTTTTGTTTGTTTGTTTGTTTGATTGTTTGTTTGTTTGTTTGTTTGTTTGTTTAAACGCGCTAATCTCAGAAACTACTGAACCGATTTGAATAATTCTTTTTGTAATAGAAAGCCACATTCAACACGAAGGTTATAGGCTATTTTTCATCCCGAAATTCCTACGGGATCGGGTACAGCGCGGGTAAAACCGCGGGGCACTGCTAGTATAGAATAAAACCGAGATGTTAAAGTGGGTGTGGCGTTAAAACTGCCGTGTTATTTACATGCATTTAAGCCACTTTGAGCACTAGAGGATTAGGATTCCATTTCGTTATCGTTATCCATTTCGTTGACACATACTGTTGGTTCCATGCAGGTATCGAACCAGCATACCCCTTGCATACTTCAGCTACACATTACATTGACACATACTGTTGGTTCCATGCAGGTATCGAACCCTTATCCCTTGCATACTTCAGCTACACATTACATTGACACATACTGTTGGTTCCATGCAGGAATCGAACCCGCATACTCCTTGCATACATCGGCTACACATTACATTGACACATACTGTTGGTTCCATGCAGGTATCGAACCCGCATACCCCTTGCATACTTCAGCTACACATTACATTGACACATACTGTTGGTTCCATGCAGGTATCGAACCCTTATCCCTTGCATACTTCAGCTACACATTACATTGACACATACTGTTGGTTCCATGCAGGTATCGAACCCGCATACCCCTTGCATACTTCAGCTACACATTACATTGACACATACTGTTGGTACCATGCAGGTATCGAACCCGCATACCCCTTGCATACTTCAGCTACACATTACATTGACACATACTGTTGGTTCCATGCAGGTATCGAACCCTTATCCCTTGCATACTTCAGCTACACATTACATTGACACATACTGTTGGTTCCATGCAGGTATCGAACCCGCATACCCCTTGCATACTTCAGCTACACATTACATTGACACATACTGTTGGTTCCATGCAGGTATCGAACCCGCATACCCCTTGCATGCTTCAGCTACACATTACATTGACACATACTGTTGGTTCCATGCAGGTATCGAACCCGCATACCCCTTGCATGCTTCAGCTACACATTACATTGACACATACTGTTGGTTCCATGCAGGTATCGAACCCGCATACCCCTTGCATGCTTCAGCTACACATTACATTGACACATACTGTTGGTTCCATGCAGGTATCGAACCCGCATACCCCTTACATACTTCAGCTACACATTACATTGACACATACTGTTGGTTCCATGCAGGTATCGAACCCGCATACCCCTTAAATACTTCAGCTACACATTACATTGACACATACTGTTGGTTTCATGCAGGAATCGAACCCGCATACCCCTTGCATACTGCAGCTACACATTACATTGAAACATACTGTTGGTTCCATGCAGGAATCGAACCCGCATACCCCTTGCATACTTCAGCTACACATTAAATTGACACATACTGTTGGTTCCATGCAGGTATCGAACCCGCATACCCCTTGCATGCTTCAGCTACACATTACATTGACACATACTGTTGGTTCCATGCAGGTAACGAACCCGCATACCCCTTGCATACTTCAGCTACACATTACATTGACACATACTGTTGGTTCCATGCAGGTAACGAACCCGCATACCCCTTGCATACTTCAGCTACACATTACATTGACACATACTGTTGGTTCCATGCAGGAATCGAACCCGCATACTCCTTGCATACATCGGCTACACATTACATTGACACATACTGTTGGTTCCATGCAGGTATCGAACCCGCATACCCCTTGCATACTTCAGCTACACATTACATTGACACATACTGTTGGTTCCATGCAGGTATCGAACCCTTATCCCTTGCATACTTCAGCTACACATTACATTGACACATACTGTTGGTTCCATGCAGGTATCGAACCCGCATACCCCTTGCATGCTTCAGCTACACATTACATTGACACATACTGTTGGTTCCATGCAGGTAACGAACCCGCATACCCCTTGCATACTTCAGCTACACATTACATTGACACATACTGTTGGTTCCATGCAGGTAACGAACCCGCATACCCCTTGCATACTTCAGCTACACATTACATTGACACATACTGTTGGTTCCATGCAGGAATCGAACCCGCATACTCCTTGCATACATCGGCTACACATTACATTGACACATACTGTTGGTTCCATGCAGGTATCGAACCCGCATACCCCTTGCATACTTCAGCTACACATTACATTGACACATACTGTTGGTTCCATGCAGGTATCGAACCCTTATCCCTTGCATACTTCAGCTACACATTACATTGACACATACTGTTGGTTCCATGCAGGTATCGAACCCGCATACCCCTTGCATACTTCAGCTACACATTACATTGACACATACTGTTGGTTCCATGCAGGTATCGAACCCGCATACCCCTTGCATACTTCAGCTACACATTACATTGACACATACTGTTGGTTCCATGCAGGTATCGAACCCTTATCCCTTGCATACTTCAGCTACACATTACATTGACACATACTGTTGGTTCCATGCAGGTATCGAACCCGCATACCCCTTGCATACTTCAGCTACACATTACATTGACACATACTGTTGGTTCCATGCAGGTATCGAACCCGCATACCCCTTGCATGCTTCAGCTACACATTACATTGACACATACTGTTGGTTCCATGCAGGTATCGAACCCGCATACCCCTTGCATGCTTCAGCTACACATTACATTGACACATACTGTTGGTTCCATGCAGGTATCGAACCCTTATCCCTTGCATACTTCAGCTACACATTACATTGACACATACTGTTGGTTCCATGCAGGTATCGAACCCGCATACCCCTTGCATGCTTCAGCTACACATTACATTGACACATACTGTTGGTTCCATGCAGGTAACGAACCCGCATACCCCTTGCATACTTCAGCTACACATTACATTGACACATACTGTTGGTTCCATGCAGGTAACGAACCCGCATACCCCTTGCATACTTCAGCTACACATTACATTGACACATACTGATGGTTCCATGCAGGTATCGAACCCGCATACCCCTTGCATTCTTCAGCTACACATTACATTGACACATACTGTTGGTTCCATGCAGGAATCGAACCCTTATCCCTTGCATACTTCAGCTACACATTACATTGACACATACTGTTGGTTCCATGCAGGTATCGAACCCGCATACCCCTTGCATACTTCAGCTACACATTACATTGACACATACTGTTGGTTCCATGCAGGTATCGAACCCTTATCCCTTGCATACTTCAGCTACACATTACATTGACACATACTGTTGGTTCCATGCAGGTATCGAACCCGCATACCCCTTGCATACTTCAGCTACACATTACATTGACACATACTGTTGGTTCCATGCAGGTATCGAACCCGCATACCCCTTGCATGCTTCAGCTACACATTACATTGACACATACTGTTGGTTCCATGCAGGTATCGAACCCGCATACCCCTTGCATGCTTCAGCTACACATTACATTGACACATACTGTTGGTTCCATGCAGGTATCGAACCCTTATCCCTTGCATACTTCAGCTACACATTACATTGACACATACTGTTGGTTCCATGCAGGTATCGAACCCGCATACCCCTTGCATGCTTCAGCTACACATTACATTGACACATACTGTTGGTTCCATGCAGGTAACGAACCCGCATACCCCTTGCATACTTCAGCTACACATTACATTGACACATACTGTTGGTTCCATGCAGGTAACGAACCCGCATACCCCTTGCATACTTCAGCTACACATTACATTGACACATACTGATGGTTCCATGCAGGTATCGAACCCGCATACCCCTTGCATACTTCAGCTACACATTACATTGACACATACTGTTGGTTCCATGCAGGTATCGAACCCGCATACCCCTTGCATGCTTCAGCTACACATTACATTGACACATACTGTTGGTTCCATGCAGGTATCGAACCCTTATCCCTTGCATACTTCAGCTACACATTACATTGACACATACTGTTGGTTCCATGCAGGTATCGAACCCGCATACCCCTTGCATACAGCAGCTACACATTACATTGAAACATACTGTTGGTTCCATGCAGGTATCGAACCCGCATACCCCTTGCATACTTCAGCTACACATTACATTGACACATACTGTTGGTTCCATGCAGGTATCGAAACCGCATACCCCTTGCATACTTCAGCTACACATTACATTGACACATACTGTTGGTTCCATGCAGGCACGGTAATACTATCCTATAGTATTAAATATGTTAAATGCAAAATATGTACTTATATTAGACCCCTTAACTAAACTCTATCCATGTATTATCAACCAACTCCATGGTATGTACTAATTGATAATACCCATTAAATTAACATACACACCTATACTCACTATGAACATATAATTAACACGCACACCCATGACAAAGTTAATGTTTATAAGTAAGAGGCAGAGTGTAATATCGTCCTACAACTGATACCTGTGCTTATATAACTGTCCATCGATGATCTTTCCCTTATGTCCTATTTCTATACTAATATTATAAAGAGGTAAAATCAGAAAGTTTTTTGTTTGTATGTTCGAGCTAATCTCGGGAATTAGCAGTCCCATTTGAATAATTATTTTTGTAATAGATAGCCACATTCAACGGGAAGGTTATAAGCTATTTTTCATCCCGTAATTCCCATGGGAACGGGCACAATGCGGGTACAACCGCGGGGCGCTGCTAGTTAGTTATATATGTGATGGTGGGTACATACCGCAAGAGAGGATGCCGCCGAGCCCGCAGAGCGCGAAGTACTTGGCCGAGGCGAACTCGCAGGAGTCGCCCAGCACCTCCGCGGAGGCAGCCATGCCCTGAGCCATAGATTACAAGTTATTTATGGTCAGATTATTCGCACCAGTCATGAAGTAGATCCTCTTGATGGATTGACATTAAGCATTTACTAAATTCACTTAGTTACATTATTTTTAAGGTGTAATTAATTTTTATTTAGATTTACTACGAGTATAAGTAAAAATGTATTACACCCTAACAACTAATTAAACCCCAATTTTTTTGGTTTAAAAAATTTATTATTTTGTAAATTTTGTCCGAGTATGTGCTGTGTTGACCTTTCCAGGCAAAAAAAAACTGTTCAAGGCCATTTATTTGCACATATTAAGTTACCACAGCCTCTAGCACATGACCCACAGCCTAGGGCTATTATTTGTAATTCTGTGTGTATGCTCGGGTCAATCTCTAGAATTACCAGTCCGATTCCAGTAATTTTTAAAACTATATTCAAGAGGAAGGTTTTAGGGTATGTTTTATCCCGAAATTCCCACAGGAACAGGCACAACTCAGGTAAAACCGCGGAGCGCTGCTAGTCACAAATAAATAAGAATTATTGTGAATGTAGTTCTGTACCCTTCTAATTTGGAAGATTTAGTTTTGAACAATAAACGGCTACTATTTATCTTTTTTACCCGCTTTGTGCCTGTTCCCGGGGGATTTTAAGAATTTTTGTTCGTATAAACCTTCCTCTTGAATCACTCTATCTATTTAAAAAAACCGTGCCGTAGTAGAGTTTATCGCGAACAGACGTGGCCAGGGACTTTGTTTTTATAATATGTAGTGATCTTATCTAACCTGTTGGGGTGTGTCAGTCAGAGCGGACTGGCATTGCGCCGGCGACAGGGGCCCCTTGAACGGGGACGACCGCGCGGCCTCCAGCAGGGATGAGAACATTATTCTGGAACAACAGACAAATATTGTTACACTAAAAGAACAACGGGGCAAGAACAACAGCACAATAGATAGGTATAGCCACAGGGCATAGAAGCACCACGCGCTCCTACCGGCCCAGCGGTGCTTCTATGCTCTGTGGGGATAGCTTGTATATCAGACCTACAACCGACCCAAAAGAATACGTGAATATACCACCCGGCAGCGCTCAGACAAAAATGCCACTATTAGATAGCTATCCAAGTTATAAGCCGCAAGTAGCTTAACATTCTTAACAAGTTAACATCACTGATGCTTGTAGGGAACCCCCTAAGCCTGGCTGCGTTTACATTGAAGAGGAGCTCAATCGACCAATCACAATGTGTTACGGAAAGATTTTGACATTGTCAATGTCTTGTTTGACAAATTCAAAGCATTGTGATCACTGGTTGTGATTAATCGGTTGAGGGCTGCACAGCTTCAATTGAAACACACCCTATTGCAACGAAATGAGAGCATAGGCTATCAAACTAAAAATTTAATTGAATTGAAACACACCCTTCATAAATGTAAGACCTCGCTGAAGGACAAACGTTAGCCTCACAGAAATATATCTAGATAGAAGACACATTGAATACATTATATCCCGAAATTCCCGTGGGAACGGGTACAACGCGGGGCGTGGCTAATAAATTATTAAGTTATGGTATTGTATAGGAGTGTCTGAAATTCTTAGAATTAGGAGTTCTGCTCACAAAGGGCCTTATTCACAAGTGCTTATTAAGAACATGTAAATGAATAAATAAACATTTTAGCTGTCATATGGTTTGTCCTTTACCGACATATAATGTACCAGAAGTGATCATAACGATACTGCGTAAGTGACGTAGGGCCAAAACAAACGACTTTTATACAAAACTATTTATACAAGGATGAAGCACACAGTTATCGATTGCTACTGTCGCAAAATGATAGATCAGGATTAATAATGGACGAATTTATACAGTTTTTTGTTTCTCCTGTAAAATTAGGTTCAGTGTAGATACGCAGCTTTTACCTCTGTTATATACCTACGCGGTCTTGCGCTATCCCCGACGATATGATATTTTCCAAAGAGCGAAAGAGACAAACCACTTTTAGACAGTGTTTTAGTTAAATAATGTTTATGAATAAGTAATTAAGTCCATGCAGGTTAGTGTTAGATAATATTATAATTTATTTTATGCTAACATTTCATAAATCACCATTATATTTTGTATGATGTTAGAACATATCTTATGTTATAAATTGTGGGTTATAATGTGTCAGAGTAGCTGTATCACCAAGATTATGCTCCGGACAAATAAATTATTATTAAATGAAAGATTAGTAAAAATAATCTAAAATAGGTATTATGTAACATGTAATGTGGACAAGATAGCAAGTAAAGCAGAAGTGATTGATGAAGTGATTGAGATAATGCATTGATAACCAAAGATAGTATGACTAACACACCCTGTATGAATTTACCTACCAATAATTAATGCAGTAACTCTTTAAGTCTGTCTGTTAAGCCCGGTTTCCACTGCAAGCGGATCGGGCTCATTAATGACTCCATTTAATTACCATTGCGTTACTTGTAGAGACGCATAACACCTCAGTCTTAACAAAAACACATAATGGCTGCCAAACGGATTCATTAATGAGCCCGCTCCGCTTGCAGTGGAAACCGGGTTTTATGCTTTCTGCAAACCGATTTTGATGAATAATGCATAATATTAAATACTGGCGGCCTACTGAATGAGTAGATATGCTACAAAGGAAACTAGATGGAAGTGAATCCTACTAATATTATAAATGCGAAAGTTTGTATGTATGGATGTATGGATGTTTGTTGCTCTTTCACGCAAAAACTACTGAACGGATTTGGATGAAACTTTACAGTAATATAGGTTATACATCAGAATAACATATGGGATACATTTTATCCCGAAATTCCCGCGGGAACGTGTACAACGCGGGTAACACCGCGGGGCGCGGCTAGTCTTAAATAAAAATTAACATTAATAATGCTGCTGTGTTACAACTGTGTTGGTGCGTTCAAAATAGCCTCTACGGGGCCAAAACTGAATAAAAATATTTGACTTTGATCAAGTCAAGAAATACTGAGCAATGTCAAGGTACGATATTGTCAGAAGGAGAGACTTTAGCTAACTAACAGGGACTTCTAAAGAGCCTTCCCGGAGGTTTTTAACAAAAAGCTTCTCACTTTCTGGAGAGTTCAAACGATGATCCTCTAACGTTCCGGAGGCTTCTAACCACAGAGCATAGAAGCACCGCGCTCTCCTACGCCGCGTGCTTAGCTCTGTGCTTCTGACTTAGTATTCATGTAAATTGAAAACTAAATAATTTATGATACTAAGCTACAACAGGAGTCTGGATTGATGGAATTTCAGATTAACAGTAAAGTAATTTTCGATATTTACTCGAATGTAATTAAAAGCAATAGCTGAGTAGGGTTATGGGAAAATTTTGGTCGCCTATATGCCTGTCATGATCTAACGTTGGAAACAACCCGGATCGATTATTGTATTATAAATGACCCAAGAGAATACTATTATATAAAAGAATAGAAACTATAACATGTAAGAAAACTGCAAGTCGAGTTTAAAATTATGAATATAAGAACGCTTACAAAATTTTCCTTCAACGTTGCGCTGACGAGAGTCGACCTCCACGAAAATAGTTGAAAATCAATGCCATTACCGCATCGCACGTCACCGGTTAGATAACAACACTCACTTGTCTCACTTTCAACTTTAAATTAAATTAATGTTAACATTTTGTTACTATCGTTTATCATGTACCGTCCATGTTGGAACATTTGAAAAAAAAAAACTTATTTGCAGCGCCATAATGGTCAATTGACTTACTTTTTTAAGCAAATTCATCGTTTTTGAAGCCGGTGAAAATTATTGAAACTGATTCTAAGATAAATTGTAAATCGAAGCTAGGCAAAAGGCAATAGGGCAAAGCCCCCTAATATTAGGGCAAGGTCACGTGTAAGCAAGTAAACTAATTCAATAAGGTTACGTAAGTAAAATTCAATGGTGACTTATCAATGTTATAACATAAAACTATTAAAACTTGTTTCATTTCAGTAATAATATAGTTTAAAATATAATATTTAAGTAAATAAAAAATAACTTACATGTTTTAAATCCGATGGAAACAACTCTACACACTGAAAACACCACACCGCGCCTGACGCACAGTGCTAAAGGAAATGGCTGCGTCGGTGACAGCGCCAATACGGACGTTACCTACATAACTTATATCACGTGGTATTTTATTTTTTTAATTCTAAAATGTTTCTCACAACGTTGAATTACTTATTAAATATTTATATGAATTATAACAATTGTGTTAATTTATAATTACAGTGAATTATTTAGTACTTAAATGCCTAAAAGCGAAGCGGATTTTCAAAATTTATTTATTGTTTGTCTGTGGTAAATCTCTACGGTGTTGTGGGAAAACGCTAATGCTACCCACCGCTAGATGTCGCTGTTTGAGAAATTTCATCCATCTTCCTTGGATCATAATTATTTATTAACCCCTCGACTAACCATGCAAAAGCAAAGAAGTCGCGTTTTTATGGTATGGAATCGTATGGACCATCATTTATTATTCTCACTACAGGGGGACCGTTGCGGGCGGAAGCCCACCGCAGTTTATTTAAGACTTTGATAAAAGTGTATTCCGTACGATGTATTTATGCATCGGTGTTCACTGGAGAAGCCATTGCCATTTTGGAAGTCACTCGATACATCCTCTCCCAACATTACGAAAGCCGCTATGTTCTAATTTCCCGCCAATCCTTATAAAAATCTTGGAATATCTATTAGGAATGGTCTAGGAATTTGAAAGGCAAAATTCAACCGAATATTCTCAAAAAATCTTGGTTTAGCACATTTAAACATCTGGACAAGACATCGACCTCCATCATATTATTATGTCGCCTCCGTTTCGGTCACACAAGCTCGCCTGAACATCTGGCAAAGCTTCGGATCAGGGACCACTCCGTTTGTGAGTGTGGCCTTGGTGAAGGATCCCTCGACCACATCTGTTTTGACTGTCCTCGCCAACGTTATTCCCTACATAACATATTTCCTGTTGAAATCCGTCGTCATACCTGCATCTGTAAAAATCCTTTGTAAATATAAAAACAATAATAAAATAAAACTGTAAATAAATCGATAAATTTATTTATACTTATGTGTTTCATGTAATATTAACTGTTGTATTTTTTCATATTATTTTAATTATGAGTTATTTGTCCCTAGTTTCATGTATTTGTTAAGTATTTTATGTATATAAATGTGATTGTCATGTTGTGTTTGTCCTAAATTCTGCTTGAAGGTAAACTCTTCACCACCGGCCAACCACTGACCTCTATATAGGCACAAAATTATTATGACTGCAGCCAGTCCAGTGTATATAGAGGTCAGTGCGGCCAACAGACGATTCCACTTCACCCTCATCGTGTTTTATGCTACCGGGAACACTGACACTGGCGGAATTGCGACGAAATGTCAACAGAAACCAATAACAAAAATGTAATTGAAGATTTGAAGAAACATCATGTTTACATAATCATGTAAATATTAATAAAGTACACAAAATAACTGGAAAATAACCTAAAAACTATATTGACAATGCTTCCAAGTCATCTATGTAAATTAAAACAGTGCTCTGTGTATAGATAAATTTGTATATAAATAATTGATGTGGTAGCCCACTTCAATGCTGCCGCATTATCAAGTACCGGCTGAAAACATAATAAATGTCATTTAGGAACAATAATGTCGTTAATAACGAGAAACGGGAGAAAAATACGAATAACTGGTCCAAGTGTTGTGCAACTACTGCGCTAGGACAGAAGTCAGAACCCAGAAGATGTCTCACTTGTGGCCACAAATTTGATAAGTCCAAATGTAAATCTTGTGGATTCGGGATCGAAACTGAATTCAACCGCATCTTCGACCGCCTCCTATGCAGAAAACCGCGGAATACTTGTGTTAAGGCGAGCTGCTGCGAAGAGCCGCCGCCGCCGGCGCACTCGCGGAGCATCTCTACATCCACCACTCTCGATAATCCCGCCTTACTACGCCAATCCGTATACCAGCCCATACACCAGCCCATGCAACAGCCCATGCCCGAGCCCATTCGCCAGCCCATACACCAGCCCAAGCCCAAGCCCATACGCCAGTCCATGCAACAGCCCATGCCCGAGCCCATACGCCAGTCCATGCAACAGCCCATACCCGAGCCCATACACCAGCCCATGCAACAGCCCAAGCACCAGTCCATGCAAAAGCCCAAGCACCAGTCCATGCAAAAGCCCATGGCAGAGCCCATGCACCAGCCCATGGCACAGCCCATGGCACAGCCCATGCAACAGCCCATGCATCAGCCCATTATATATCAGCCCTTACCCCAGCCACTATACCAGCCCAACCCCCAACCACCGTATCCTATGCCGCCTCCCGTGCCAGTCCAATACCCAGATTGGGGCAGGACTCAACCACAACAGCCTCAGGCACAACAACCTAAACCGCAACCACAAGCACAAGGGCAAACCGAGAGACGTCCCAAGAAGCGGCGCTGCATGATATGCGGGAAAAGGTTCTTGAAATATTGCTACGTGCCGGTGGGGTGCGACGGGAAAAGTTATTGTGACATGAACCCGAGGTGTGACCACATTTACCCGCAGTGTGACCACATGCCCGCCAGGTGTGGCCATGTGATGCCGCGGTGTGACCACGAGTACACCAAGTGCGAGAACTCGCGGCGGGCTCAGTGCAGGATGTGTGGGAAGGAGGTGAACATAAAGATTTGTCTGCCCGACAATTATTGTGAGTCCACATATTGCGATTAACACAAAACATTGTATACTCTTGACTTCAGCTTAGCTTGGTCTCAGATCAGCTGGCTAAGATCTTGTCTTCAGAAAAATATGGACTTATAATATAAATTGTGTACAGTACATACATAGTTTGAATAAAGAAATTTTTCCGTATAAGTATTAAGTTTGCAGTTTTATTTAATGCTAACTAAGGTGTGCCAAGGAGTGTAGAACGTATGGTGCTGGGTGTGAAACGCACAGATAGCATACGAAACACCACCATACGTGCCATAGGGGTAATACTTGACGTTGGTAAAAAATCTGCGAGTCCCAGAGGGTCTGGCCAGTCACGTGAGACGAATACAGCGAGATAGGAGGGCTTGAATCGCCTCGCAATGGATGGCGGATGGAGGAAGGCGTGGAGGCAGATCTCAGACGAGTTGGCGTTAATACCAGTTAATACCAACACAACCTCAGGGAATGAAGGTGTTAAGGGTGTTAAGGGAGACCCATAGACAATACAGTATATACTATGTAGGGCACGAATGTAGGGAGACCCATGGAAGACCTTCGGAAGACGGAAGAGCGAAGTACTTACCTACTTTATTTCCTGGGGAGACCTGGGGCTCAGAACTAAAGTAGGACAATAAAACTAAGAAAAACTTAGAAAAAAACTTCAATATCATTTTTGAAGACCTATCCATAGATACCCCACACGTATTGGGTTTGATGAAAAAAAATATTGAGTTTCAGTTTTCAGTATGGTAGTAACCACCAAAATATAATGATTTTTTTTCTATTTTAGTGAAAATCTTAATGCCGTTCACAGAATACATCTACTTACCAAGATTTTTCGGAAAAAAGGGGCTGTGACATACGGACGGACAGTCATCTATATATATAAAAATGAAACCCGTTTTCCTTGGTCAAGGCATCACGCGTGAATGGCAGGACCGATTTCCACGGTTTTGCATTCGTTGAAAAGGTCTCGGGCTCCGTGAGGTTTATAGGGAATAAAAATCACAAAATTCCCACGGGAACGGGGGCGCTGCGGGTGAAACCGCGGGGCACAGCTAGTAACTTGATAAGCGCCGTGGGATTTTGTTTAATATCCTACTAAGTTTGTGAGGATGGAATGTATGTTTGTTGCTCTTTCACACCAAAACTACTGAACGGATTTGGATGAAACTTTTCAGTAATATAGGTTATACATCAGAATAACACATGGGATACATTTTATCCCGAAATTCCCGCGGGAACGGGTACAACGTGGGTGAAACCGCGGGGCGCGGCTAGTTATACTATATAGCAGTGTCTCGCGGTTCAAGTCGTTGCTTATATTATTTGCTTCGATTTTAGGGAACTTGAACATAATTATTGCATTCCTCCTCGATTGCATTAATTTTATCTGTTGCTGTCATATGTTTTAATTGGCAAAAATATTTCAAATTTTCAAGTTTGTTACTCTTTGTTTCAAGCTATTTAAAATTATACTCTTTGGTTTCAAGCGAACATTATAGAAATGAGAGAAATATAACAACACTGGTTGTAACACATGAGCGTAGTTTATTAAACCATGTAGCAATAACAAGATCTACTCTAAATACAAGAAACCCGCCAAAACCTAAGCAATGAACCGATAGCAAAAAGTCCTTAACATATTTCAATCTGTTATGACATCGCTCCTTCGAAACGGTCTTCAGATCCAGTGAAATCGATAAATGCATACTAATCACTAGATGTGGTACCGAGATTGTTTACACACAGTTTCATGAAGCAGTCTGCATGTCAGTTCAGAGCAATAATGGGTGTTGTATGAGGTGCGTCCGCAACCTGTATAGAGCAGACCTCTCCGATGAATCCAACTACGAACCAAGCGTCGGGTCTACTGAAAAAATTCTGCATTGTGAGTGTAAATACAACCTAGACGTAGAACTCCAATGTTTCTATAATAGAAACTTAGATTTTGAGCCATGGAATGAACAGGAACATCTGCTTTGGACGACTGAATACAATTTGGACCTGATCAACAGAGTCCAACCATCTAGAAGACGTTTGGAACTTCGGAGACATGTAGCTCCTTCTAACCTCCAACACACGCAATGTACAAGATGCGGCAAACACATTCACGATCCGACAGGCTGCAAAATCCCGACGGGCAACAAAGCATTACCCGAATACGATCCGGGTGCATACCTCGGGACGGACACGAAGTCCGCAAACACATGTGGCTGTAGAGCCAGACAAATCCAATCCAAATCCCCTTACCATCAATACGCTAACCAACCCCCCTTGAGACCTAACATTCTCCGGTGCAGCTGTTCACTAAAGCAAAATTCGTTCTCGGAAATATGTTTGACTAAAGTCGAAAAATCGACGTCTGCATTGCTGAACAAGTTTCCTGTCTCTCAAATCTCTTCGTTACGCTACGATCACGTGGCCACGTCCTCCTCGGCTCCAGCGTACAGTATAGATGTCAAGAACAGAGGTACTTCAGTGATGTTTCCCAAAAAAACCACCAAAGGTACCTCAGCACCGAAATGTAGTAAAACTGTTAAAACTAAAGCCATAACATGCTTTATGGGCGTAGCCAAGTCTACTTCCTTACCTGCTTGTAGCACCAGCCTTAAGCACGTGGCTACATTAGCGAATAACAAAAGAGTTAAGTCTACGTCATTGCACTGGCAAAAAGTCGATTATGAGTCTAAATCTATATGCTGCTCGAAGCTCGCTAAATGCACCTCAGCCCCTATCTACAGAATGCTCGTCAACAGTGTAACAACAGCCCCTTTAAGCTTCATAAAATGTGCCAAGTCTACATCAGCGTCGTGTCATAAAAACGGATATTGGCAAACGAAATCTGTAATTTGTTACATGAAGGATGCCAAGTCCACGTCCGCGCCGGGTTTGGACAATGACTTCAAGAACGAATCGATTTCAGTAATAACATACAAGGACGGCCACAACCAACCGTCGATATCTTACTTGAACACGTCTACTAAATCTCCCAGTTTCTGGGACGAATCCCGCAACTTGTGCCCATCCCCGCAGCTTCCAATACCTCTGACGGAACTAAAAGAATGCCAGGTCAATTTGAACACAACGCATTCCACCCACAAAGCAAAACCCGAAGAGCATTATATATATAATATATACCGAAACAAATCGGCAACGCGTCACATAAGAAGCACGAATAACATGGGCCAGTGCGTCGTTTGTGGAAAGACTATGCTCAGCGATCTGAGGTGTGATACGTGTAAAAAATCGGGTAGGCCACAGAACTGTCTACTTCGCCAACCCTCTGACAAATGTGATAATAACCTCAATATTGAAGATATAAAGAAAAGTTATCCTACGTACAACACTATATGTGACCACTTCGTGAATGGAAATGACGTTATCACTAACACACAACATAAGTGCAGCTGTCGTAAACGTGAGAAGGAGAACAACTGTTCGACGTACAAATACGAGTATGTTGTAGACCAAAAACTCAAATGCTCAGTATGTGATAAAGTGACCCACGGCATACGGAGAAACTACAGAGACCCCGAGACATCTAGATGCTACACTTGCCACCATGAAACCCCAGGAGCGAAATGCACCAATTGCGATGACACAGTAAATATGCCCAAATGTATCGGCCACGAATTCGATCATCCCAAGAGTCATGTTTGCAAGAACTATCATGTACACAATTCCAAGTACATACCACAGAGATCTGATCATAGGTTTTATGGGAAGCAACGTCTAATATCTAATGGACTCTCCATCGATGAGCTATCAGATGAACCGACATGTAGCACTTGTGACGTGGAAGAAATACATAGGTGTATCATATACAGTAACAACATCATTGATGGGTCTAAATGTATTGTTTGCAACCGGAGTTCCGATAAGATTAGTAGATACACGCAGTATGAGGACTTGAGGCATGAGATATACATGCAATCTTGACATAAGAACATAATGACACAAAATGGCGGTTCGATAAGGGAGGAATCGTATTGTCCACACTTCTTGGCTTAACCATACCATAGATCGTAACAGTGTCAGAATGTTATGGATTCATTCCGTTTTGTTGTGTTCATACTTTCTGACACTTTGGCTAAATTTGCACAGACTAATAATGCCACTCTGCTGACAAATCTGTTAAAAATTATGACACTAAGTTTTTGCGACACTTTAATGAGCTGCTCGTGTGTCAGTTTCACTATTCCTAACTTATTAACATAAATTGTATTAAGTTTATTTCGTTTTACCCATTGCTAATAAAAGTTAGGAGGTATCTAATGCTAGTTTTTAATTTCATAGAAGCACAAGAAACCGTTTCTATCTTCTAATATATAAAATTTATTGTGTCACGCACGACCACGACCCCGTGACACGAGAATCTATACTAATATTATAAAGCTGAAGAGTTTGTTTTGTTTGTTTGTTTGTTTGTTTGTTTAAACGCGCTAATCTCAGAAACTACTGAACCGATTTGAATAATTCTTTCACTGTTAGATAGTCTATTTATCGAGGAAGGCTATAGGCTACATTTTATCCCGAAATTCCCACGGGAACGGGCACAACGCGGGTAAAACCGCGGGGCGCTGCTAGCTGGAACAGCTCGACCGATTCTCATGAAATTTTGTGTACATATAGGGTAGGCCTGAGAATCGGACAACGTCTATTTTTCATCCCGAAATTCCCGCAGGAACGGGTACAACGCGGGTGAAACCGCGGGGCGCAGCTAGTTTTGATGGAAAACTCTCACAAGACTTGTAAGAAACTAGCAGCGGCCCGCGGCGATGGACGATGGATGGTCGATGGATGTATGTTTGTTACTCTTTCACGAAAAAACTACTGGACGGATTTGGATGAAATTTTACAGTAACATAGGATACACGTTAGAATAACATAAGGGATACATTTTATCCCAAAATTCCCGCGGGAAAGGGCGCAATGCGGGTTACACCGCAGGGTGCTGCTAGTAAGCTAATATTATTATACAGCTATGTGTAAGTACCGTAAGGCTACGAACGCACAGGCAGGAGGCTTGCTTGGCGCCTAGAGCTTAGTGGCTTGCATTCTATGTAAGAAACCAAGCTAGGCGCCAAGCGCGCAGTGCGGCCTGTGGCGAACAATTGCGACCGTTCGTTTTACCTAGATGACTAGTTAGGCTCTAGGCGCTAAGCAAGTCGCCAGCCTGTGCGTTCGTACCCTAAAGGAAATCATAAGTTTCTTATAACATTGTTATAATAAGAAGCCCTTTGCATTAAGTAACTTCGAGTAAGTATATGACCGACATTGAAATCGGAGTTTTTAGACCGTCTAAAGACCTTCGACATGGTCTAACGATTGAAACAACTGGGAAATTTAGCGTGTCCTCTGAAGCACGGTAGCGCCTCGCTCATCTGCATGCATTTTCATCTACCGTGGTTACCAAAACCAGTTAAGTACAGGTAATTTGTCGTCAACTTCAAGTTAGCTTCAACTTAATCAAAATTGTTAGTGTTTGTTATCAAAATTAATCTGTTTATAATCTGTTAAAAAAAATATGTTAAATAAAATACTTACAAATATTCTCAGTTAAAGCTTTAATGTTATGGGACCATATTAATAATAAATAATAATAAAAAGAAACAAAAAACATGAACTAAAAATAAGAACACAGACGTATTTATTAAATTATTAAAACAGTTGTAAAATTAAAGGCAACGTTTTCAAAACGCAACTTATTTTACTAGTAAGTACTACGGTTAGGCCGTATACAGAAAGAAAGCTGGAAAAAATATATGAACGCGCGCCGATAAGCACTGAACGGTGCCGACAAGTTCCGACAAGCTTCAACACGCGCCGGTCAGCGCTGGGCGCTGCCATTTAAAATTCTAATAAAACCAAATCATCGTCAGATGAGTCTAACATGTTGCTTGGTCTGCTTTAACCTGCTTCCTTCGTGTAGAACGGACCAGCGCTGTCAAGCGCCGGTAAGCGCTTATAAGTTTCCAGCTTTCTTTCTGTATACGGACTTACGGTAAATATTCTTACAGTATTGTAACTCGGCCCTATCCTTGAGTTCGCTACCTATCGTGCACAGACGCGATATAAAATAGTCAGTGCACATTCGAGACTGTAGGGTGCCCAGTGCGTACCGATACCGAAGCGTGCAGGTATCTGCTGCTTACTACATCATTAAATACAACAAAGGCACCGAAAGATATCTTTGCTAGTTTGCCAAAAATGCAGCGCGTATCCACATTTAGAAATGCATTTTTTTTCTTACAGATATATCTCACATCATTGTGGTTATGTACCTACATCATAAGCAAGCACTACTTTTTGATACGACGTTGATATCGACTCTATTCCAATACCATTGTGATCATGTCCACATCAGACCGGAGATCAGTCAAGAACAGTCCGCCCGCAAACGATACCGGTGTAACGGATTGCTTGCCATTACACAAAATGTCAACCATGATGAACAGTCCTTCTTGTAAAAGAACACTTAACAGTCCACATAAAAACTCTGCAATGAACAATTTGCCTGTCCTCAAAACATCTGTTCTGAACAGTCCACTCCCACTTCAAAGCGCTGCCACGTTCAATCGATCTCCAAATAAGTGTTGTGTCCTAACAAACTCACCACCCCAAAAAGGGGCTACCATGCCCAACCCACCACCACCCAAAGGCACTGTTATAAACACTCACCAGCCCAAGAAAAGCTCAGTCACAAACAATTCATTAAAAAACACCGTAACGGAAAATACAGCGAGTCGCAGAAGCGCGCTAAAACGATCTGACGTGAAGAAGGGTGTGATGTGTGACAGCACGCGGGTGTTCCTCCAGAAGATATGTCACAAAGAGCCAGCCTGCGTCGATATGACACGCTTCGGGTTTATAGCTGACAGTCAGACGGTGCACTTACAGTATCTGATGAGACCGCTGCGGGCGCAACTCGATAAGATATGGGGTAAGTTTGTGCAGGTCAGTGGCCAACCCTGGTGACGGAGTTTTCAGACCCTAAAGGTCAGTACTCACATACGGTATTACTCGATAGTTATACTCGAAGTCGAGTAAAAATCAACGTGTGGACCGCAAAACTCACAGCTCGAAGGCTCGCACCGAGCCGGCTCGATGGAATTAAATGAAAGTAATTTCCTTCGAACCTACTCGAAGCGAGCCGTCAATCTTGACTCGAACGTGTGTACGTGACTGCGAGTGGCGCGAGGCGAGCGTCAGTCTGCGTCAGTCTGGTATTGTTTATCGTGATTGAAACACGTGTTTTTAGAGAAATGGATTTGCGAGATTATTCCAAAAGCGCTTCTTAATTTATTTTCTTTGATTTTCTTATAAAGAACTGTGAGACTTGCTAAATACAGCCACCGTCTCCTTTGTTGCACAGACATCCTTTGGCTCGAACGGTTCGGTGAATACTGAACGGCGCGCCTCACTCGATAGATCAATGCTCAATGTGTGGACGAAAGCCCATGCCATGAGTTTTACTCGACAGTTTAGCTCGATCGAGTAATACCGTATGTGAGTACTGACCTTGAGCGTTTGTCCACCGCCGCCGGCACCGGACTGTCACCGGGAAAGAGATGACGGCGCCGAAGTAGCGGTAGATACATTTAGAGCGATTTGCTTTAGCCGCGTGTCCACCGCACATCCGTCACGTCATAATAAACTCGGGCCGAAATAATCTCGTTCTCGGTGACGGTCCGGTGCCGGCGGCGGTGGACAAACGATCGCCGTCACGTCAAAATAAACTCGGGCCGAAATAATCTCGTTCCCGGTGACGGTCCGGTGCCGGCGGCGGTGGACAAACGATCGCCGTCACGTCATAATAAACTCGGCCCGAAATAATCTCGTTCCCGGTGACGGTCCGGTGCCGGCGGCGGTGGACAAACGATCGCCGTCACGTCATAATAAACTCGGCCCGAAATAATCTCGTTCCCGGTGACGGTCCGGTGCCGGCGGCGGTGGACAAACGATCGCCGTCACATCATAATAAACTCGGCCCGAAATAATCTCGTTCCCGGTGACGGTCCGGTGCCGGCGGCGGTGGACAAACGCTCTAAAGGTCTCCGACATACTCTATTTTTTCTTACTTGTCCCAAAATGTGGACCAATGTCGTCAATTTTCCAGGACGATTGCTCCTTGAAGAGGAAAAAGGTTTAGTGATTTTATTTCATTCTTACCCTATCTCTAAACCTTTTCCTCTTCAAGAGCCTATAGGTAAATATCTAAGTTAGCCGTGCGGAGTAGTAAGTTAATCAAATCCACAGGTAAATCGAAAGAACAGGCATCAAGTACAAAAGTTACAAAAACCGGCCGAAACAGCGGCCGTAACGTTTTGAGGCGTTCTGTGATCAAAGGTATTATATACTTTTATGAAGAAACTAGCCGCGCTCCGTGGTGTCACCCGTACTGTACCCCTTCCTGCGGGAATTTCGGGATAAAATGATTCCCATGTGTTATTCTGGTGTATAACCTTTATTACCGTAAATTTTCACCCAAATCCGTTCAGTAGTTTTTACGTGAAACATTAACAAACATACATACATCCATCCTCACAAAAATGCGCATTTATAATATTAGTTGGAAGAAGCATTTTCCGTCGCTTCTATTTTACATTTTTGTCTCGACGTTTCGGGCCATTTACAGGAACTATGGTCACCTTAGTGCGTTCCTGTGCGTTTTGTGACCATAGGCCGTAACGTCAGACAAGAATCTATATACCTATATAAAAATGAAACCCGTTTTCCTTGGTCAATGCATCACGCGTGAATAGCTGGACCGATTTCCACGGTTTTGCATTCGTTTGAAAGGTCTCGGGCTCCGTGAGGTTTATAGGGAATAAAAATCTCAAAATTCCCACGGGAACGGGGGCGCTGCGGGTGAAACCGTGGGGCACAGCTAGTGTAAAATAAAAAACTAAGTGTATCCGTAAACGTAGTTTAAATTCTTCTCGTCATTTCTTTTTTTCAGGAAAAAATAAATTGATTAAAAATCGCGCTTCTCAACCTTCGATCACAAGCCAGGTAAAAAATGACAGCGAGACCAGTATTAAGAGAAATCCTATAGTGACATTCGTGTAAACAATCACGTTTTTATAGACTGGCGGAATTGCGACGAATGTCAGCAGAAGCCAATAACAAAAATTGAATTGAATTAAATTAATAAAATACCAGAACAATGCTTCTCATTTCTTTGTCCCTTGAAAGTATGAATGAATAAAGGAACATCTTTTAATTTTACTTGATTACTCTTCGTCTCCATGGTGAAACGTGGCTGTTACTGCTATTACTGTAACACCTTGTAAATACCCTTGTACCCATGTTTATTGAACAATAAATTGAATTGAATTGAATTGAATCCTCCATTTCTTAAAATCGGTTAAGGCCTTGGATCATAGATTTTCAGCCTTCTATCAACTTAATTTTCGAGCATGCAATGTGAGTAATTAATAATCTGTGTGGTTAATTTGTTTTTGTTTGTTATGTTGGCATAATATTTGACTTATTTGACATTTCCGTTCCGTTCGTTCGTTCGTGCTCCGTCCATTATAGTGGTGGGATTCGAATTGCAAAAAAACATTACATATTCAAATCGGATTGGTAGTTTCTGAGATTATCCTGTACTGCTATCCTCAGTAATGGAATCTCTGAGATGAGAGGCCTTTGGGAAACCAATATAGTGGGAAAATGCAAGCTTATTAGCTTTTACTTTTTTTACTATTCAAACAGCCATTCAAATCGACATAATCATCATCCTTCTACCCAATGAGTAGTATTTTATAATATTTATTTAATATGAGTATTAGCCTGTAATGTCCCACTGCAGGCTAACAGTAACAGTAGTAAATTAAAGACATTTATTTTAAGGATGTCTATCCACTAAAGCTACGCTATGCAGTTATGATACGAAAAATACAAACCAAGCTTTGTGACGCCCATTGTACGACTTTTTTTGTTGTTGTATCTAAGCAGTTGTGCTATTGTGCCAACTCTGCGATCATTTAATATACGATACGGTCGAATTGAGAAACCTTTTTTGAAGTCAGTTAAAATTCTTCAAAACGTCAGATGATTTTTCACATATGCCCTACTTGAATTAAAAAAGACCACTAACACCAAAACAACTATTAGTGCATACTACGCTTACGCCCACTCGTGGATCCGCTATGGAATCCTACTTTGGGGTAATAGCACAGACGCACACAAAATATTTAAATTACAAAAAAAATGCATTAGAGTTATAACAAACATAAAAAATACAGACAGTGCAAAACCTCAATTCATAAAATTAAATATCCCTACCTTAACCAGCTTATATATATATGAAATATCAGTATTTGTTAAGAACAATTTATCAATGTTTCCTCAATCTAAAGATTGTTATACCAAACATCTTAATTTAAGGCATGGAGATAGGTTAGCTTTACCAACCTCTAATTTATCAATTTATAGTTCAGGTCCTTATGTAATGGCAATCAAAATTTACAATAAAATTCCTAAACTCATCAAACAAGAAGTCAACATAAACAAATTTAAACAAAAATTGAAAAGTTATTTAATAGGCAAAGCCTATTACAATCTTAATGACTACTTTGATGAAAAGAGTGTATAAGTGTATTTTGTTATCTAAGCCCTGATATGTATGCTATATTTTGTTCCTGTATTTTTATTTTATTATTTTATTATATACAACATTTTATATTAAGTACTATTCATTCTTAAGTTAGTTTTTTAAGTTAATTTTAAATATTTTTAAGTTTGCAGTGCCCTAACAGGGTGTGATGTATTTAGGTACATTATGGCAAATAAATAAATTTGAATTTGAATTTGATAATCGATTTAATTCGAGTTCGATAGAACTTTTATTCGTATCGAATTGCATTTCGAGTCCCACATCACTATTATCTTCTGTGATTCACTAATGCTGGGGCCACACCTATGCCATATGCCATAGAATATGACATTAACCGTAGGTGTAGCCACGACTATGCGTCATAATTTGACAATAGCATTGACAATGCCATTTGGCGTATGCGATAGCTCGAGTGGCGGTACATCAAAGAGATTAATGCGAGAGTTAAATGCATGAAGCGGCCACACTACGTATTGTCAGTGTGCGTCGAGAGCGCAACAGGTTCGGACGTATTTGCTTATTACGACGGATTTGCCTCAAAATCGCACGTTTTTGTCTATACGTACTATGGCGACAGAGTGGAGTAACAACAAAATTATTACTTTTCTTGAGATTCTGCAAACATGGTCTCTTTATTCGATAATGATTTAATAAAGTCAAATAATATAAATTAACTCTCATGAAATATAGAGCTCTGTCGACGTCCATCTTGCCTGAATTGAAGTAAATTCAATGCCGTTGTCAATGTCAATTTTTTCCAATAAATGAACATTGACATTGACAGTTTAAGTGTAGCCACCCACTATATTGCATTGAAAATTATTGCATTCAATGGGCATTGACATTGAGCGTAAGTGTGGCCCCAGCATAATAATTTCACTCACCCGCCGTTCATTCGTTTGTTTGTGTATTGTGAGTGGCGGACACTGAAGGCCTGATTTCTAGTTTCTTTCTACCGCCAATTTAAATTCTATTCGAATCCATGGAGGACGTCCACATAGCGCTGAAGCCTATCGCCTGGTTGTCCGGCCGGTGGCGGTCGGAAGAAGGACAATGTTAGCGAAAACTACAGCATTATCACAATTAAAACATTTTAAACATATAAAAAATACGTTTTATTTCTAGTCGATAAAACAAAAGCATAACACATCATCGGTACATATGTCAAGAATTAAAAAACTAAAATTAACTCATAGACACATAATAAGGTCCACATACTTCATCACCTTCCAACACCTTCTCCTGATGTGCACATGTGGCTGAGCTGAGACACGTCTCTATCCATGCATCAAACTTGCACAGTGTCTTGCAAACTTCACTTTACAGAGTGGCTTTGTCATTATATCAGCAAGCTGAATCTCTGTTGGACAGTAGCTGACATTGATCAGTCCACTCACAAAGTGTTCGTGGATAAAATGGTATCGCACGTCTATGTGCTTCGACCGTTTGTTAAAGGATCCAGATTTGATAAGTTGAATCGAACTTTGGTTATCAACATGAAGATTAATAATGACGTCCGAATCGATTATTTCCTTTAACAAGGATTTGAGATGCAGTGCCTCTTTACAACAGTCAGCTGCGGCTATGTACTCGGCTTCAGTCGACGATAGGGCCACTATAGGCTGTCTCTTAGATGCCCATGATATTGGTCCATCGGCTATCTTTAGCACGAAACCAGATGTGCTTCTTCTCGTTAACGGATCTCCAGCATAGTCCGAGTCACTGAAGGCATCGATAATCTCTATCGGCCTGTTTCTTTTGAACATAATTCCCTTATCTTTGGTCCCAACTAAGTATTTAAATATTTTCTTCACTTTTGTGACATCTTCTTTAGTGGGATTTTCGATCTTTCTGCTAGCTTGATTGACAGCTTGTGCGATGTCTGGCCTAGTTCTAGTGGATAGGTACAGTAAACTTCCCACTGCCTCTCTATATGGGTAGTCCTTCTCCTGGGCTGTTTGTTGTACCGACTTCGCATCGCTACTTCCAGGCGTGTCACAAGACTTGGCATTTTTCATACTATACTTTTCCAGTATATCATTTATATAACCAGTCTGAGTAAGCTTAATGCCTTCTTCCGAGTTATTTATTTCCATTCCCAGATAGGTACTTGGCTTCTCATTCTTTTTCATTTCGAATTTTGATTCAAGTTTTCTTATTATACACTCGATCTTTTTCTTGTCTTTTCCAATGACAAGTCCGTCATCAACAAATAGTCCGATTATTATAGACTTGTCTCCGTTTATGAAAACGCATCGATCGGTTTTAATCGTCTTGAATCCCAAATCAAACATCGCTTGGGTAAAAGTCTTGTTCCATGTGAACGGTGCTTGTCTTAATCCGTATAACGATTTTTTCAATCGACAAACAACTTCGTTTGTTTTGCAGTCAGTATTGTAACCAACAGGTAATTTCATATATACTTCATCTGTCAACTCGCCGTATAAGAAAGCTGTTTTGACATCAAAAGTCATGAAGTAGTAAGATTTAGATGCGGCAATGGCTAGTAAAGTTTTTAGGGCAGATTGACTTACAACAGGGCTATATATTTCTTCAAAATCTAAGTTTCCTTTCTGTTCACAGCCGCGTACTACTAATCTGGCCTTGTAAGTTCCGTCATCTTTTATCCTAAATACCCATTTATTCGACAAAATTTTATGTCCTTTGGCTTCTGACTTGTCAACTAGTACCCATGTGTTGTTTTTCTGAAGCGAGTCCATTTCAGATTGTATCGCCTTCTCCCAATTTTGTTTGTCGGTGCCCGTCACAGCGTCTTTATATGTTAGTAAAGAGCAATCGTAGTCATCATCCTTTTCAGACATATACATAGTAACGCAACGACTTAACTCATAATCTTTGGTCCATGCTGGCTGCCTCACTTCTCTCTGTGGTCTTCCACTTGTTTGAGGTGGCTCAACTGGATCTTGACTGGAGCTGGGAGATTGGAGATTTGGATTCTGAAAAGGTAAGTTTGTATTAGTATTATCTTCTGACATTTCTATTTCAATTTCTGTTGTTTCAGGTTCTGGATCAAAATCTTTGGCTTTCACATTAGGAGTATTATCATAGTGCATCCTTTCAATAACTTTCACATCTCTGCTGATAATAACATCATTCTTCTGCGGTATGTATATTCTAAAACCTTTTGCATTTTTCGCATATCCCAGGAACACTCCTTCTATGGCTTTTGCCGAGAATTTCCCTCTTCGGTTTTTATTCATCACAAACGCTCTATTTCCGAACACATGTAGATGATTTCCTGATGGTACTCTTCCCGTCCACTTCTCATAGGGTGATCTTCCCTTAAGAGCTCTCGCCGGACTTCTATTGATAAGATAGTTTGCAGTATTCACTGCCTCTGTCCAAAGTTTTGCGGGGATATTTGAATCTAGCATCAAACATCTTGCCTTATCCATCAGCGATCTGTTTTTCCTCTCACTGCAGCCATTTTGTTGTGGCGTATACGGTGCAGATAGTCTTCGGCTTATACCATTGTCGATGAGAAATTTATCGAAATCTTTCGACCTGTATTCGCCACCATTGTCGCTTTGCAAGTTTTGAATTTTCCTTTTATGAAACAGCTCAACATTGTTTTTATACTCTTTAAATTTTCCGAGTACTTCGCTCTTTTCTTTCAAGAAGTAAACACAGCAGTATCTCGTATAATCGTCAATAAATGTAACGAAATACTTTGACCCGGCCAATGATTCATTCTCAAAAGGGCCGCATACATCGCTGTGAATTATCTGCAATGGTTCGGTAGAGATTATTTCTTTTTGGCTTTGAAATGGTAGAGTGGTAAATTTCCCTTTGATACAATTCTCGCATGTTCCCAAATTTTTTTCCTTAAAATTGAGTCCTCGCATCATTTCGTTCTTAACCATCATCTTTAGGTCTCTTTCATTCATGTGACCTAATTTCTTATGCCATTTCATAATTTCACTTTCAGCACTAGGCGTGAAATTTGCTATCTCTTCCGGCTTGTCAAACTTAACATAGTATAAACCATTTCTTCTTTGAGCTTTCAAAACAATGCTTTCATCTTCTATAATGCTGGCTTGTTCTTTTTCAAATAAAACTTTAAAGCCATGATCAATGATCTTGCTTACTGACATCAAATTATTAGACAAATCTGGTACGTACAATGTGTCTGTTAAATTGTGTTTGCAGTCATTGGTGTAAAGTTCAACTCTTCCTTTTCCTTCTACTTCAGTAGTATGCTTCTCCGAAGCTAAACGCAGTGTCTCCGTTGCAGGGATTAAGTTGCATAGTAATTTTTTTTCTCCTGTCATGTGTGACGTGCAGCCACTATCTAGACACCATAAACCATCTTTGGTTTTCGAAGTATCAGTAGTCAAACAAATATTGAAAGTTTTTTCTTCTCTCTTTTGTTTCCGGTCATTCATTTTCTTCTTTGACCAACAATTCTCAGTAGAATGACCTTTTCTGTTGCAAATCTTGCAAAATAGTGCCTTTTTCTTTGTTTTGGCATAAAATGCTTCTGAAGTTTGAGGTTCGCTTTGCCTTCTTGCTTCATATTCTTCGACTATTTTTACCTTGAGGTTATCGGGACTTGGCAGGATATCTCTCGACTCTATGGCTGTTCTGAAGCTGTCGAAATTTATTGGTAGACTGTATAACATCATTATACTCAACAATTCTGGATGAATTTTGACATCCATGTCTTCCAATTTTCCCACTACGTCCATAAAATTATTAAGATGATCTCTTACATCTCCTTCTGAAGACATTTTCTTTAAAACAAGTTGCTTTAAAAGTGTAGCCTTTCTTGCTGGACCTGAGCTCTGATGAATCGACTTTAATTTTTCCCATACCTCCTTGGATGTTTCACACCCTTTTATTTGCTTAAGCTCTGGTGGAGATATAAGTAAAAGTAGTTCGGATCTTGCCTTTAAGTCTTGCTTTTGAAACGCACTTTTCTGATCGGCAGTCGCACTCTCCGCTAAAGTTTTTTCACCACTGGCGTACTCCCATAAATCATTTTTAATGAGAATCGCCTGTGCCTGTAGGCACCAGGTATCATAATTCGATTTTGTCAGCGGTTCTATGCTCCGAATACTCGAGTTCATTTTTAAATTTTATTTTCACACTTATCGTTTTAATTGTACTTTTTCCATTTGCTGTAACCACGCTCTGCTACCACTGTTAGCGAAAACTACAGCATTATCACAATTAAAACATTTTAAACATATAAAAAATACGTTTTATTTCTAGTCGATAAAACAAAAGCATAACACATCATCGGTACATATGTCAAGAATTAAAAAACTAAAATTAACTCATAGACACATAATAAGGTCCACATACTTCATCACCTTCCAACAGACAAGGGGTCTATCCAAACATACCACAATTCTCCTTCCATGAAGATATTGAATTTATATGCATTGGTAAGTTAGAAACGTGTAATGTTTAGAGCTTAAATTGACTCATATTAACCGTGTGTGAATTTGTCTGGGTATATATTTATTTAGAACTAGCTGTGCCCTGCGGTTTCACCCGCAGCGCCCCCGTTCCCGTGGGAATTTTGAGATTTTTATTCCTTATTTTTCTTATATAAAAACCTTATTTAAAACCTTTTCTTATATAAATCACTGTTTAAGTTAAATATCATTTATGAATAAGGGTGTTTATAATTTGTTTTACTCAATTCCAGGCCAACCTATGTTCAATTACTTATCAATATCAAGACATCCGCAGACGCAATCACCAATGCATCAAGAGAGAGGGTTCCTTCGCATCCTGCCAGGAACAAACAATCTGGCGTTAATAGTGAGCCACAACTTTGGCCTCACCTCCCTCGAAGAAGGCACCTTAGACGAGGAAAAGAAAGAAATTCACCTCGAAACAGTCACTTTGAATAGAATCTCCTTTGCAAAACCTCCTTGTGTTAAGAAAATTAAAAGAGTTTTTAAGTTGATAGCTCCGGACTATTTGGAGGCAACTCTTTTCATGGAGACGGAAAATACTCCTCTCACTAAACATTTGAATACCGTTTATAAGAAGATATCTGAATAGAATCTCTTAAAAATGTTAAAAGTACTTTTGGCTCGGGTGCATTTAGTTAGAACCCTATATAGCGACAATCAGAAAAAAAATGGCCGCGCAAAAACTCGGCGCACTGCGTCATGCGCTGAGTTTTTGCGCTGACAATTTTGTACATACAAGCGACATTGGACACTTAAACAAGTGACATAACGTCTACATTCGAGTAAGTGTCATTGCAAACGATCCTAACTATTATTATAAATGTGAAAGTAACTGTCTGTCTGTCTGTTACGCTTTCATGCCAAAACTATTGAACCGATTTGAATGAAATTTGGTACACAGTTAGTCCAGAGCCTGAGAAAGGACATAGGCTACTTTTTATCGCGTGGGAACGGGTAAAACGCGGCTGAAACCGCGGGGCGCGGCTAGTATATCTATATAAATAAAAATGAATTGCTGTTCGTTAGTCTGCTTAAAACTCGAGAACGGCTGAACCGATTTGGCTAATTTTGATCTTGAAATATTCATGAAAGTCCAGGGAAGGTTTAAACGGTAAGCAGTGAGGAAAAAATGCAGGTGAAACCGCAGGGCACAGCTAGTAATAAAATATCAATGTAATAATGACAATGGTGCTTCAGACATTTGTTGACTGTTGTCAGCTATAGATTGTGACTATGATTCTAACTCAATGCTCGGGTAGCTCTGAAACATATCTGTCAATAATTACGAAGGACTTGGCAAGAATTTATGTGAATACTGAAATAAATGTATTCTTGAAATTATTTATAAAACAGTTGATAACAATGCTAAGCACTTGTGACTACAATGAAAAATAAAATATACCATCGAGAATCTATAATAATACTAGCTGCGCCCCGCGGTTTCACCCGCTTTGTACCCGTTCCCGCGGGAATTTCGGGATGAAAAATAGACGTTGTCCGATTCTCAGGCCTACCCGATATGTTCACAAAATTTCATTTTTATATATTACTAGCAGCGCCCCGCGGTTTTACCCGCGTTGTACCCGTTCCCGTAGGAATTTCGGGATGAAAAATAGCCTATAACCTTCCCGTTGAATGTGGCTATCTATTACAAAAAGAATTATTCAAATCGGTTCAGTAGTTTCTGAGATTAGCGCGTTTAAACAAACAAACAAACAAACAAAACAAACTCTTCAGCTTTATAATATTAGTATAGATATACAGCTGCAGAGTTTGAACACGCTAATCTCAGGAAATACTGGTCCGATATGAAAACTTCTTTCAGTGTTGGATAGTCCACTTATCGAGGAAGGCTATAGGCTATTTTTCATCCCGAAATTCCCAACGGAACGGGCACAACGCGGGTAAAACCGCGGGGCGCTGCTAATATAAGATAATTTGTGTACAGTCGGCTGCGATAAAAAATAACTCGAACTACGTATAAATAAAAGTCATTGTAATTTTGGCTTAGGTACTTAATGTCTACTTTATCAAAAAGATCACTGGCACAAAATGATCACTTTCTTGTAATGGCTACCTGATATTCCCAAAATGTGAAAAATTTATCACTGGCACAAAATGACTTCTTTACCAAAATGATCACTTTATATTGAATGGTGAAATTGCCATTAAATTATAAAAAATAATAAAAAATAGCCCTAACCTAACCAAACCTACCCAATAGTACGTAAAAACAATTTTCTTACTATTCGGTAGGTTAGGGTTATTTTTTTTTTGTAACAGTTACGTAAAAAAAAAAAACCATAACCTACCGAAGAGAGTGGTCGACTGAACCCGCGGAAATAGAGATGTAGTCGTAAAGCTCCTAACCCCAAACAATCACTCCTCGAATGATTTATGTAATTTATTTACATTTTTGAAAAAAGTACTAGGACTACAAAGATTTAAGGAGTTTAAATTTAGGCTGGGAAGAAGTAGACATTATGGAAAAACAGCCGTTTTATGGAAAGTGACCATTTTGGTAAAGAGGTCATTTTATGCGAGTGACCTTTTCGGTAAAGTAGACATTATAAAAAAGTAGCTATTTTATGGAAAGTGATCATTTTGGTAAAGAAGTCATTTTGTGCCAGTGATCTTTTTGATAAAGTAGACATTAAGTACCTAAGCCGTAATTTTGAAGTATTAAATATATGTATGCATAACGTTAAAAAGTCTCATGTAATCTCACTGGTGTAGAAACATAAGCATTTTTCTGTTAAAACTGAGGTCCCCAGTTCAATTCCCGTGTTTAATGGCTAATTTACTTTAAAATATTGCTTAGGTTTGTGATCAACATGAAGTAGATAAGCATGGTGATTACACCTCACTGATAATATCAGTACAATGAGGAGTATACGTACATTGAAAAACCTGTAACTCAATTATACATATTTTAAAGTTATATTGTAACATTAGCATCACTACATAGTATACAACTAAGTCGGTCACCGCAGGATACACACGGAAAAAACTACGCAACGGATTTTGACGCGGTTTTTTAAAATAGATAGAGTGATTCAAGAGGAACGTTTATATGTATAAAAATTCCCGAAATTCCCTCGGGAACGGGCATAATGTGGGTAAAACCGCGGGGTGCTGCACTTGTAATATAATTTATTACCTAGCTTGTACGCATTTTGTTCTAAGATACTAATATTATTTATTGTTTTCGCGAAACTGAATGTAATAATATTCAGTAATACAAAATGTAATGTTTGATTGTTAAAATAAAAGTAAGAATATATTTTTTGGATGTTATTTACGTGAGCAATCACTATCACTACATAGTATAAAACAAAGTCGCTATTTTTGTCTGTTTGTCTGTATGCTTAAATCTTTAAAATTACGCAACGGATTTTGATGCGGTTTTTTGTAATAGGTATAGTGATTCAAGAGGAAGGTTTTTATGTAAAAAAAAATCCCGAAATTCCCACGGGAACGGGCACAACGCGGGTAAAACCGCGGGGCGCTGCTAGTATAACATAAATGACACCCAAACGTCGTCACCTACAACTATGTCTGCATATATTGTTAACTCCGCTGAATCGAACCCGCAACCCCCGACACAGTATGCAGTCTCACATGCCACTATGCCAACGGGGTAGTCAAAAATTGTTATTACATACTTATCTATTTTATTTTATTTATAAGTTTACAAAACAAAAAGTGTAAACCTTACTCATAAACGCTTATTTACGGCAATTTGCTATTAAATGGTTTGTTTCCCTTTCCCTTTTCGACATACGATATTTTTCAAAGAGCAAAAGAGACAGAACACATAACAATAAGGCGATTAGACTGCAAGCCACTAGGCTCTAGACCTTATTAAAACCAAGAAAGCCACTTAAAATAATGTTTATTTCCTCAATATTATTGTATACAAAAGTTGATTTTCTACCTATGATTGCTTATCGAGGTAACATCTGTTAGTCTTTTGAACTAAATAATAATTTAAACACGATAAGCTACTTTGCCTAAGGTTTTGAACGCACAGGCAAGCGGCTTGCTTGTCGCTTAGAGCCTAGCGGCTTGCCTAGGTAAGCGACAAGGGCGCCAAGCGCAGCGCCAAGCGAACAATCGCGAACGTTCGTTATACTAGCTATAATTTTTTTTTTGGATTGGCACAAAATGTGGTTAAATGTCGTAAATTTTTCAAGTGATTTTATTTCATTCTTACCCTATCTCTAAACCTTTATCCTCTTCAGAAGCAATCGTCTTCGGCTGGAAAATTGACGGCATTGGTCCACATTTTGTGCCAATCCAAAAAAATTGAGTATAGATGAATAGCTAAGCTCTAAGCTACCAGTAAGCCGCCTGCCTGAGCGTTCATACTTTAAGCTATAATAATTCAAAATTGAGATTAAATTGGAGCCCTGAAATCTTGGAATATGGCTTTTAAAATAAACGATTCAAGTTAGGTATTTACTTGTTATTTACGGAAAAAATTATAAGTACAACAGAGGACGGCGACGGATGCTACGAAATGTATAGCTCGTCGGCGTCCAGAGGGAGATAGTCGGCTAGTTTCAGCTTTGTAGAGCGTTCTCTCTGTCACACATGTCATGTGAAATTATTGACACAACCACATTAATAAGTCAGAACGAACATCACTAAAAACGACAAGACATCCTAACTAACATTATAAATGCGAAAGTAACTGCCTGTCACGCTTTCACGCCAAAACTACTGAGCCGATTCGAATGAAATTTGGTACACAGTTAGTCCAGAGCCTGAGAAAGGACATAGGCTACTTTTTATCCCGAAATTCCCACGGGAACGGGCGGAACGCAGGTCACTTTACAAAACCAAAACTAAGCAACTATTCTCTTTAAACATACAGTAAGTATTTTGTTATGAAATGATACATACATTGAACACAATATTACTTATATGAACGCATTACATATGTGTATGAAGAACAAAGGTCGTGTCGTACGAACAGCTGAAGAGGTGGCAGAAGATAGAGAAAAATGGAAAGAACTCCATCCACAAGAAACCAGCTCTAAGTTTAAAGAAGAGAGATCGATGTTGATGTACTCAACAGTTCTGGCCAATAGTGACCCGCCGTCCCGTTGACTTCGGGGCCAGACGCAGCCGCTGGCGGATCGCTCTAACTCCAAGGACACCGTATGTGACCGAATCTCGAGTACAACAACATAATAATCTATTTTTTCTTAATTGTCTTAAAATGTGGACCAATGTCGTCAATTTTCCAGTCAAAGACGATTACTCGTGAAGAGGAAGAAGGTTTAGAGATAGGGTAAGAATGAAATAAAATCACTAAACCTTTTTCCTCTTCAGGGGTAGTCGTCTTCGGCTGGAAAAATGACGACATTGGTCCACATTTTAAGACAAGTTAGATTAAATAGCAAACACGTACGTAATTGTCCGTTCATATAAGTAAGAGTACATCAACCTCCTTACTACTAAACACATTATACAAAATGAAACGGGTCTGTATCGCGTTAGACAGCCTCCGTGGTCTAGTGGTTTGAGCGCTCGGCTCACGATCCGGAGGTTCCGGGTTCGATTCCCGGTGGGGATATCTCACAAAAATCACTTTGTGAGACTGTCCTCAGTTTGGTTAGGGCATTGCAGACTGAATCACCTGATTGCCCGAAAAGTAAGATGATTCCGTGCTTCGGAGGGCACGTTAAGCCGTCGGTCCCGGTTACTTTCTACGGATAGTAGTCGTTACTAGAGCCATGTCAGAGGCCTTTGGCGGTTCAATAACTCTGACACCAGGATTGGTCAGGTTGACCATCCACTCGATAAGAAGAAGAAGATCGCGTTAGATAATTTAACGTATTTTACTAAAATACGTACCCGACGTTTCGAGCGAATTACACCGCTCGTGGTCACGGGATAACTGTTAAATAAAATACGTTAAATTATCTAACGCGATACAGACCCGTTTCATTTAGTATTGAGTGCAAATCGTGTGAGTTTAAAAAGTATATTACTAAACACATGTTGAAAAACTATTATATCGAGTTAGTTATAAAATTAAATAACAATATTTATGTAAGTAATTAATGCTAATGTTTAGTGGAAGTTAATTCATCAGTTTATTGTAATAACTTAATTTTAGAATTCATTTTAGAATACAGAATGCAAGTCCGCTGCCAAAACTATGACACACAACGAGACTGTGTCCAAACAAATCAATAACAGATTCATCTGGTGTATTCCACTTCTCTAGCTTGTACTGATATCTGCAATGGAGATCCGGGGTGTCCATTTTCTAAACAAATCGACCCTGGAAGGTGTGTTCGTCTATAACCTATATCTATATAGATACGGTCGAGTCTCGTTGATTCGAAACTTGAGGGACTCTTAAAATATTACGAATTATCGAATGTTTGAAATATCAAATGGTTCGTGATGTTGATACAAGTTTGAACTTGTTGTAACGAGTTTGAACTTGTCGCTCTTTCTCTCTGCAACTTTGAATTGTCGAGTGTTGGACGCCGATGAGTTCGAATTAACGCGTCGTTTTATTATATAGCAATGATTTTTTCGTTCGAATTACCAAGTGCATAAAAATGTATTGATTTAGTACGAAATATAAAGAGATTTTGTAGGGAACTCGTGATAACTTTGAATTATAGAGAGGTTCTAATTATCGCAGGTTGGAATTAACGAGAGTCGACATGTCAAAATAACAAATTTTACTAAATGCATACTAAGGCATATTGAGTAAGGCATATCGGGTAACAAGAGAGCACACATATCTTATGTATTTTCTTAGTTGATACAATTTTTTTTCAAGAGTAAAATTTTTGACTAACATGACTGATTTTTTTAACTATAGACTACTTTCTTTCTTTCATTGAGCAAGAGAGTTCAATGATGAGTTAAGAAATGAATGTAATCACTAAACCTTTTTCCTCTTCAGAAGGAATTGTTTCTGACTGGAAAATCAACCACATTAGTTCGCAAATTAACTTTCGTAAGAAAAATATAGAGTTGAATGAAAACAAACATGGCCGTATTTCCAACCAAAGACAATTTATTCTATAGAGCTTTAGTGATTTCATTTCATTCCTACCTTGTCACTATTATCATTCATTCATCAATTAAGAAAAAAATAGAATATGCGTTATCTGTCTCCTTCAATCAGCTAAAAAGCTGTACAATGGTTATTCTTTTGAACAAATATGACACTATTGTATGATTATATTCCTACCGAACAGTTTAATGCAGTTTAGGCTGAATACAGACTATTAATTGAAACATACGTTAATGTCGTAATTAATTGTCAGGGAAAGACGCTGTCGCGAGCGCTTCACCCACCTCCTGCTAAAGGTCACCGTATGTGACCGAAACGTGTTGAGCAACTCTCAACAGTAGCCTCCGTCGTATGTAAGTTCCCGTTTAAATAAATAATAATGAATACAGTAAAATTCAGGTACCTATGACAAAGTAAGACATCTCGTCTTTCAACCTTCATAATATGTTCACCTTGGTGGCTTTCATGTGACATGTCTATCCGAGTGCTACCATGCAGAGGGTGTTAAGCAATTGGCCCTGGTTGTTTGGTGAGGCCTTTAGGCAGTCTAAACACTCCAAGACCAGGGTTGGCCACTAACTTACTCGAAATTAACGATGAAAGGTTTTTAGAGAACAAGTTTTCGCTCGACTATTGCAACTAATTTCAGTCTTTTTCCCTTCACTATAGTAACTATGATCTGGGCTCAGCCTAATACTGCAGGCAGTGCTACCGTGTCATAAGTAAAACATTTCATTAATGAACCTAGTGCTATAAACTGCTAAGCAACGCGACCGGACCTCCATTAAGCAATTCTAGATGTAATATCAGACAAAGTAATGAGGCTTTCTGGCAGTGATGCCGTACTCTTGCAGAGCTGGCGCGAGGTCCTCCATCGTCATCACATACTTCTTCTCCTTAGGGCCCTTGGGGTTCTTGGAGCTCTGCGTCATCTGGCTCGAGGTCCTCATTTTGCAGTGCTGGAGCGCATCGTTAGCGACATCTGAGAGGAACTTCTGTGACGCCAGAGCGATTAGTCGGATCAATCTGGAAATGATTGAAGGAAATACATGAGTATTTGCACACTTGAAATCAAGATTATGAGACTTGGAATTATGGGATATTAAATTGAAATTATTTTCTGGTAAGTATCAATTTGGGTGGCAAAACAGTATTTTTAACAGCCAAAGAATGACTATGACAACCATATGATCATTCAAAACAAGTCTTTGTTATAATTTAATTGCACAAGAGACCTCACCTTGCTTGATGCATGAAACAGGCATTCACATTCAGGCATGTAAACTAGTCAGACTTGGTCATTGTAATCATCATACCATGTCAGGGTTTTTAGGCTAAAAACTTAAACTGTGTTACCTTGGATCTTGAGATTCAAAGCCAGACATGTTCAAGTAGTGAGCGACCACTGAATCAGGCACAGAAGGGTTGTAGTTCTCCAATTGTAGCAAGAAATCGCTGAGAGCGTGGCCCACGCCCGTGTCGTCCTCCATGCCCACAGACGGCGACCCCATGCGACTCATTTGCATTATGTTTTCATAAAAACATGGAAAATAATGCTGTTTTCACGCTTTGTTGCGTTATTGTTTCAATTTAGCATCAACAATAATCGAATCTCGTTTGGACTTAGATTGACCTTTTGACAGATCATCGAAATGGAAGCATGTGTTGACGTTGACATTTATTTGACGTCTGTAAGTTCACTGATTTTAAGTTCGCCACAGATAAATCTATTTCTTAGCTATATAATTTTGTAAATGTTGTAATGTTTGTCTGAAACTGTCATCTTTTTAGAACTTCTTTTGTTTTGTGTTATTCGAAACAAAAGATTTGAAAGAGCTAACGCAATTAAGATGACAATACACAATAATTTAACTTTTCTAAAAACTAAATCTACAGAACGAAATTATGTCGTGTGGTAATGTGGTAACATTATTCATGCAAGTTTGGCCCCACTGGAAAACGTTTCATTTTACATTAAAAATTACCTCACCCAGTAAAGAAATCATACTGACGAATATTGGACCACTTTTTCATTTGCAATAATGGTTTATTATTTTTTAGCATATAATTTAACAATTCATATCGAAAAAGTAATTTTGAAAATAATGAAATGTATATGTAATTTTTAATCAATTGATTAATATATGGTGTAATGTAACGTAAAACATGAACGTCATTACAGTGTTACTAGATTGGTTATTTTTCCCTATTGATATTTTAAATCATAAAATATCATGAGATTTACATATATTAGCCAATTAGTTGTTTTGATATTTTTCACTATTTAAACGAGAATATTTATAAAATAGTATCTTAATAATGTCTGAACTTGTGCATATTTAACAATTCCCTATATTTGAGCGATGATTACTGTATTTGTAGTTGCGTATATTATGCTATTATTTTTCTGACTATATTTCACACGAGTTGTCAGTTATTGATCTAAACAAATATCATAATTTAATGAAATACCAATTAATCATTAAGTCAGGAGTTTGTAATTACGCACTGGCCACACTGACCTCGTGGTACTTTGCCGCTAGGTTGGCAACCCCTGCTTTTCCTTCCTTCTTTTGCGCCGCTCCTCTGTGCAGAGACTGCGAGAGAACGTGATCGATCGAATTTCAAAAACGGCACACACCTACCCCTGTGCTCCCGTGATCACGAAATTACTTCATATCTCCTGACTAACTATCAGGGGTTCGTGTTTCGTGGTTATATCCATCCTGTGTGCGCTCCCGTAGTTCTCTTCGCCGCGAGGCATCACCCGTGAGGACCCACCTAATCAAACAAAATGTCGAACCTTACTGACCCGGTCGCGTTCGCGAAGGACTTCATCGCCGGTGGCGTGTCCGCCGCCGTCTCCAAGACGGCCGTGGCGCCCATCGAGCGCGTCAAGCTGCTCCTGCAGGTGCAGCATGTCAGCAAGCAGATCGCCGAGGACCAGCGCTACAAAGGCATCATCGACGCCTTCGTGCGCATCCCCAAGGAGCAGGGGATCACCTCCTACTGGCGTGGTAACCTCGCCAACGTCATCAGGTACTTCCCGACGCAGGCGCTCAACTTCGCCTTCAAGGACAAGTACAAGCAGGTGTTCCTCGGCGGAGTAGACAAGAAGACCCAGTTCTGGAGGTGGTTCGCCGGTAACCTGGCGTCCGGTGGTGCCGCCGGAGCCACCTCCCTTTGCTTCGTGTACCCGCTCGACTTCGCGCGTACCCGCCTCGCCGCCGACGTCGGCAAGGGCGCGGGCCAGCGCGAGTTCTCCGGTCTCGGAAACTGCCTCTCCAAGATCTTCAAGAGCGACGGTCTGATCGGTCTGTACAGAGGTTTCGGAGTGTCGGTGCAGGGTATCATCATCTACCGCGCCTCCTACTTCGGTTTCTACGACACGGCGCGCGGTATGCTGCCCGACCCCAAGAACACCCCCATCGTCATCAGCTGGGCCATCGCACAGACCGTCACCACCGTGGCTGGTATCATGTCTTATCCCTTCGACACAGTGCGCAGGCGCATGATGATGCAGTCTGGCCGTGCCAAGGCCGACATCCTCTACAAGAACACCATCCACTGCTGGTCCACCATCGCCAAGACCGAGGGTACTGCTGCCTTCTTCAAGGGCGCCTTCTCCAACGTGCTCCGAGGTACCGGCGGCGCCTTCGTGCTCGTCTTGTACGATGAGATCAAGAAGGTCCTGTAAATCTAATGTAAGGATTGTTACCATAATTTCAATTGTGATTCGAAATCGCCACAGATAGCCACTCCCTCAATCATGTATTATTAGAAGACGCGAAAATCAAACCTAGTAATTTATTTTTAGTTAAATAAATGTTATACATTGATTCCATAGAAATTGTTTTATTACGATAGTGTTACATAACAATCATTACCACCTCGGTACATATTATATGATAGCTAGCTAATTACAGTGGCACACTTCACCTGTCTAGCCATCTGTTCTATATTTAAAATAATCATTTTTGTGATCAGTCATTCAGCCAGTGTCAGTGTTATGTAACCTCATTTCATTGAATAGACTAGTAATTGTCAAGGTTGAATGAAAATATTGATCCAGAACATCTTTACCATTTCTGTTGCTAACTACTTATAGAAAATGTACTAATTTTAATGTGAATTGTGAAAATGTTCTAAATTCAGTGACATTGAACATTATGTAACACAGTTGGGAGTGAGTTGCCTTGTACTTTGTCATCGTAGTATATTTTCTTGCTGTTTGAAATCATGTGATATGGTGTTATGTAACAATGCAGACTTTGTGTTATGTATCTTGTGCAGTGAATGTGGTGAGTTTGATAGGCTAATATGAAATTATTCACTTCTGAAGTGATGCTGTGTAGTGACACACTGTTATGTAGGACTTCTTATCCAGTTAATCAGTAGGACTGTGTTACACGTGCGTTTTAAACTCGCCAAATACTCGGATGTAAGTTTTTCGCTGGAAAAATTGACACGGTCACCGAGTGATGGAATTATAGCAAATAAACTTAACATTAAATTTATATTCTGTGAGTTTTATTAGTCTGTGAACAATGGCTGACAACCCTTCTTACATAACCTAAAAAAAATAATTGAATTTGTTCATGGTCATTGGACAATCAATCAATACTGCCGGAATTCTATGCTTTAGTCTATTTATTCGATAAAGTACTTTACAATTAGCTTAGATTCAACTTTGTACTTAAGTTATCAGATGTAGTGTAGGCAAAGATGACAGTAAGTACTTAGGATTGCTTCTAACATAATTTGAGCAATATTAAAAGATTTAACTAGACAAGATAACCTATATTGGTATTGGAATTTGTATTGACCTCAAAAATACTGCAGGAATTATTGAATGGTCACAAAATACAAAATTACACATGCTATTTTCACATGGCTAATGATGGCTGGCTACGGCAGGCACCTTGCCGGCGGCCGCATGCGCATGACGTCATCCCACCCATCTGCTGTTACGTAGTAGGCGCCGACGTCATTTGACATTTATCTGACAGTGACATTTGGTGAATTATTTTTAACCATGGAATGAGTATTGTTTGTTGGAACAAATAATTCGGTAACGAGTTTAATAGGTAGGTACATTACAAAAATAAGTAAACTGACAAGTCTAATTTTGACAAGCCTGTTGGCACAGTGGCAGTGAGAGCTTACTGTATCGGGGGTTGCGGGTTCGATTCCCGCCCGGAATCAACAATATGTGCAGACATAGTTGTTGGCGACGACGTCTGGGTGTCTCTTATAAATTATTTGTGTATGTATATGTAGTAGTACCATTTAATTAGATTCCATAACACAAGCTTAGAGCATACTTTGGGTCTAATTAACCGTGTGTGAATTTGTTCGGGTATATTTATTATTATTATTTTAATGCCAATGTAGGGCGCACACGCTCAGTTTGACTAACATATATTGTATCTTTAAGTTAGCACATAGTTTTGAATTATAATCTAGTACTGTAACACGACTTATTTTATGTGGTTTTTTCATGATTGTAATTTGTTTTGTGCTTAAAAAAAAAAAAAAAAAAAAAAAAAAAAAAAAAAAAAAAAAAAAAAAAAAAAAATCTTTAATCATTAATTTAGAATGGCATTTATAACTGTAAACACAGCAGATGAGACAGACAGGAACACGCGGCCGGGTACTACCTATAAATACGTACTGCGGTTTTACCCGCGTTACATTCAGCTTTAAAATCAGTATAGAGACATATAGCAGAGAAGCACCGCCAAGCATTATTACTTATTAATTATTATATAACTAGCCGCACCCCGCGTTGTACCCGTTCCCGCGGGAATTTCGGGGTAAAATGTATCCCATGTGTTATTCTGACGTATAACCTATATTACTGTAAAGTTTTATCCAAAGCCGTCCAGTAGTTTTTTCGTGAAAGAGTTACAAACATACATCCATCCTCACAAACTTTCGCATTTTTTATATTAGTAGGATTTAATATTAGGATAAGTCCGAGCCGACATTAATCAAAGTTGGATTTTCCAAGTCTAGAAAACAAGACTAAACAGTTAATACAATAACTACTGAACCGATTTTTATCTATACTAATATTATAAAGAGGTCAAATTTGTAAGTTTACTTATTTGTTTGTTTCTATGTTCGAGGTAATCTCAGGAATTATCAGTCCAATTTGAATATACTTTTTGTAATAGATAGCCATACATTCAACGGGAAGGTTATAGACTATTTTTCATCCCGAAATTCCCACGGGAACGGTTACAACAAGTGTAAAACCGCGGGTCACTGCTGGTTTTTTATAATGTTCAAGGGTAAGTTCTTAATATTTTTCCCTAAATTCGTACGGGAAAATAATATACACTATTTTTGTTAAGCCAAACGAGGGCTGAGCGAATTATAACCGCGTTTAACTGATAATTATACAACGATTGCTACTAGAAGCTTCATGTATTCTTATGAAGCGTTCAAGTTGAACAATAGCAAAGTCCTTGACTATTCAAGACTCAGGGGTCAATGACATCAACACACGTAACTAGTAGATACAATTTAAAGGCCTCCGTTAGTCAGTCAGTACTTTATGTAATACTAGCAGCGCCCCGCGGTTTCACCCGCGTTGTGCCCGTTCCCTTGGGTTTTTGTGGGACTTTTTATACATATAAACCTTCCTCTTGAATCACTCTAGCTATTTAAAAAAACCGCGTCAAATTCCGTTGCGTAGTTTTAAAGATCTAAGCATACGTAGGGACAGACAGCGGAAAGCGACTTTGTTTTATACTATGTAGTGATACCTACTAATCAGAATAACACATGGGATACATTTTATCCTGAAACCGAAAACCTGCGGGAACAGGTGCAACGCGCCCACGGTGTTACCCGCGTATTTCGGGATAAAATGTATCCCATGTGCTATTCTGATGTATGTTCTATATTACTGTAAAGTTTCATATAAATCCGTTGAGTACTTTTTGCGTGAAAGAGTAGTAACAAACATGTAGGTATAAACATTGTATGCATACGTACATCCACCCATCCTTACAAACTTTCTCATTTATAATATTAGTAGGATAGGATTGTGATTCAGGACATTTCATTGTTTTCTGATTTACCTATGTAGTTACTTAGTTACCTATTTATCTATACTAATATTACTTACAGAGTTTGTTTGTTTGTTTGAACGCGCTAATCTCGGGAACTACTGGTCCGATTTGAAAAATTCTTTCAGTGTTGGATAGTCCACTTATAGAGGAAGACTATGGGCTATTTTTCATCTCGAAATTCCTACGGGAACGGGCACAACGCGGGTACAACCGCTGGGCACAGCTATCCTAAATATACTCGGAGATATCAATTGCTTCCCTAGTAAGGATTCATATACAGTGGAGCGTCGATTATCCGAACGTCGCTCAACCGAACGACCGCTTATCCGAACGTAGTAACGCGCGGGTCAATGCCCCCACCTCCCACCACGCGGGTTTCGCGCGCGCCGCCCGCGCTTCAGTTTTCGCCCACTTGTCGCGACTCGTTCACTTGTTAGTGCCCTTACGCACTAGCGGTTAACCGCGGGGGCGGCTAACCGCGCGGTTAGCCGCTTTTCCATTTTAATATGCAACCGCTTATGATTGTACGCACTAAACCGCCACAAAATTTCAACCGCGGCGGTTGAATGGAGGGCCGCGGCCCGCTTCGCGACTAGCCGCCATCTTGTGTATACACACTGGCGGTCAGTTAGCGGCGAGCCGCCAGTGAGGTATGCACGTGTTTATCTATCTCGACGGCGTCCATTTTGTTTATGGGCCACGCGCCTTCGAGCGGTCCAACCGCTGAACGCGGTTTCAACGCGGTTTCATCGCGGCTGACCGCTATGGCGGCTAACCGCGAAGAAACCGCATTAAGCGGTTGGACCGCTCAAACAAACCGCCTAGTGGCCAACCGCTGGTGCGTAAGGGCACTTATTGTACTCGTGTGTCACTTCTTAGTAACCGCTAGGATAAACTAAATTTTGCCGCGTGAAATTAAACTCTTTCTTTAAAATGCCTAAACGTAAACGTTATTTATGTACACAAAAAAACAATAGTTACATTTAGTTCGATTATCCGAAAATACCGGTTTTCCGAACACCCATGTCCCCCAATTAGTTCGGATAATCGACGCTCTACTGTACCTACCTAACTATTAATAACTATTCTATACTAATATTATAAAGCTGAAGAGTTTGTTTTGTTTGTTTGTTTGTTTGTTTGTTTAAACGCGCTAATCTCAGAAACTACTGAACCGATTTGAATAATTCTTTTTGTAATAGATAGCCACATTCAACGGGAAGGTTATAGGCTATTTTTCATCCCGAAATTCCTACGGGAACGGGTACAACGCGGGTAAAACCGCGGGGCGCTGCTAGTTTATAATATTAGTAGGATAGGATTGTGATTCAGGACATTTCATTGTTTTCTGATTTACCTATGTAGTTACTTAGTTACCTATTTATCTATACTAATATTACATACTTATAAACCGGCAGAGTTTGTTTGTTTGTTTGTTTGAACGCGCTAATCTCGGGAACTACTGGTCCGATTTGAAAAATTCTTTCAGTATTGGATAGTCCACTTATCGAGGAAGGCTATGGGCTATTTTTCATCTCGAAATTCCTACGGGAACGGGTACAACGCGGGTAAAACCGCGGGGCGCTGCTAGTATTACATACATCTATCCATCTATTTATTAATTACGAGTAGGTTAGGAGCTAACCCTGGTGTTGGAGTTTTTAGACCGCCTAAAGGCCTCCGACATGGTCTAACGAATGAAACAACCTGTATCGACTGTTTAATGTACTTAACTTGCCTAGGTAACTTTATACTTACTCTTTTTTTTCTTACAAGTCTTAAAATGTGTTCAAATGTCGTCAATTTTCCAGCTGAAAACGATTACTCCTGAATAGTAAAAAGTTGAGATAGGGCAAGAATGAAATCACTAAACCTTTTTCCTTCAGGAGTAGTCGTCTTCGGCTGGAAAATTGACGACATTTGAACACATTTTAAGACAAGTAAGAAAATATAGGTTATACCTTGCTCAATCATGCTCACTATACTGATCTTCGGTGAGATGAGAGGACTTTGCCCAGCACTGGGACATTACAGGCTAATACTTATACGTTTTTTATACCTTGCTCAATATTAAACACGCCGGAACATAAAGACGTCCTATTTTTTAAACAGTCGTTTTATTATTACCTCCATGGTAGTGCTGCACTGCCGCAGACGGTGTATTGATTCTGATGTTACGTAAGATCGTTCCGGCAGCGCCGCCCGTCCGTAGTATAGTACACTTTTCAGGTTATGTAAGAGTTGCGTGGACGATGTTTATAGCAGTAAAATAAATGTCATTGAGGGTTCAATGAAGTGGGGTAAGTAAGGGGAGTATAGCTAACTAGGTAGGTACTTATAATTAAGTTATTAACTATCGTCGCGCGTTACTGACGTTGTACCCGTTCCCGCGGGAATTGTGGGATAAAATGTATCCCATATGTTTTCTGATGTATAAACTGTGGTACTGTAAAGTTTCATTCAAATCCGTCAAGTGGTTTTTTCGTGAAAGAGTAAAAAATATACATGCATACATCCATCCTTACAAAATTTCTCATCTACACTAATATTACAAAGAGGAAAACTTTTTTGTTTGGTTGTAATGAATAGGCTCAAAACAACTGGACCGTTTTTAAAAATTCTTTCACTATTCGAAAGCTACATTATCCACGACTAACATAGGCTATTTTTCATCCCGAAATTCCCACAGGAATGGACACAACGCGGGTAAAACCGCGGGGCGCTGCTATACTATACTTATACTTTTATTCATAGATTCATCCTCACAAAATTTCTCATTTATAATATTAGTAAGATTGCATGTAGATAGTAAAGAGAGTTTTATTGACGGCATTTTGATTGATTAGTTAGGTCTAACTTAGGTACCAGGCTCTACCGGGGCCACTCTACCCTGGGCCGTAATGGAAATCCTACTTTTAATATTAAAAATGCGAAAGTTTGTTAGGATGGATGCGTATTGAAACTTTACAGTAATATAGAACATTTATACATCAGAATAACACATGGGGTACATTTTATCCCGAAATTCCCGCGGGAACTGATACAACGCGGGTAACACCACGGGGCGCGGCTATGTTACTATACAATTTTATCCAAATCTGTCAAGTAGTTTTTTCGTGTAAGAAAACAAACATACATAATTACATCCATCCTTACGAACTCATAAAATAAAGTCGTCTCTGTTACGTGTCTGTTTGTCTGTTTGTCTCTATGCTTAAATCTTTAAAATTACGCAACGGATTTTGATGCGGTTTTTTGTAATAGGTAGAGTGATTCAAGAGGAAGGTTTTTATGTATAAAAATTTCCGATATTCCCACGGGAACGGGCACAACGTGGGTAAAACCGCGGGGCGCTGCTTATAATTATACTTAATTATAAAAATGAATCGCTGAATCCGTTGCTAAGCGTATAACTTCAGGACGACTAGCGACTGCACCAAATTGGATGATTCTTTTTTTAATGTGTTCCTTATTGTCAGAACAAGGTTTTTATATAAGGTGCTAACAAATTAATCACGGATATTTTAAGAGATTATACATTACATTAAAACAATTAACTTTTAACTGTAATTAAGGCACCTTTGTATATCATTTTTTTGTTTTAATTTACCGAACAAAAAAAATATTATAATAAATTTTTAAAATAATCACCCTCTATTATGTACCTGTCAAGATGTTTAACACTGTCTGTCATGTCACGTCAAAAGTTGTTTTTCTTAAATTTCATATGTTTGATAGTTTAAAGAGGTTCTAGAATATGTCTAAAGAGGTCTCATTTAATTATCTTATTAACAGGGTGTTTTAACGTAGTAAATTTGTTTCCTACTTTTCTCCAAAAAAAACATAACAAAACCTAAGATGTTTTATACTTTAATGTACTCCGAGAACCGAGTACTATCAGCTGTAAAAATATCCGTGACTAATTTGTTAGCACCTTATATAAGAAAAATAAGGAATAAAAATCTCAAAATTCTCACGGGAAAGGGGGCGCTGCGGATGAAACCGCGGGGCGCTGCTAGTTTCTAATATTAGTAGGACAGATTATCAAATGTCGGCTTCGTATTTAAATGGTGAAGCAGTGCGGTGCCCTGAGCCCGACGGGTCTGTTTTCAGCTGGTGTTCAATTAGGTAATACAAGCCTCGTACACATACCTATTGGATGGCGGTCGCGTAACATGGTAGGTATAGGTTCCTACGTAAAACAGAAACACAAATTATCGTTATACTAAACTAGCAGCGCCCCGCGGTTTTACCCGCGTTGTGCCCGTTCCCGCGGGAATTCCGGGATTTTTTATACGTATAAACTTTCCTCTTGAATCACTCTATCTATTTAAGAAAACCGAATCAAAATCCGTTGCTTAGTTTTAAAGATCTGAGCAGTCTTACAAAGAGATTTTTGTAAAATATTGTCCCCATCGGGAATCGAGCTCGGAACCTCCGGATCGTGAGCCGAGCGCTCAAACCACAAGACCACGGAGGCTGTTTAATAACCACGAAAGTACCTATTACAGAACCTTCATATGCTGGCGTCGGTGTCTTCATTCCATACATCGATCGTCCTATTTCAGTGTTGCCAATTCTACTGTCTGGACGGAACGGGGAGTGCACTCTATCAGCTAACTTCAACAGTATTCGTACGTCGTAAAGGAGTAAGATTTGGCACTGAACTTGCACTAACGGGGTTTTATAGCTATTACAAGTTGTGATGGGCCATTAAATTCTATTTTATTTGCGATTTAATTTGATGCTCGTTCGTTTAATTTAGTTTTCACGAAAGTATCGTCGATCTACTAATATAATATATACTTTCTACACTAATATTATAAAGAGGAAAACTTTGTTTGTTTGGTTGTAATGAATAGGCTCAAAAACAATTGGACCGTTTTTAAAAATTCTTTCACCATTCGAAAGCTACATTTTCCACGAGTAACATAGGCTATTTTTCATCCCGAAATTCCCACAGGAATGGACACAACGCGGGTAAAACCGCGGGGCGCTGCTAGTATATAAAGCTGCAGAGTTTGTTTGTTTGAACGCCCTAATCTCAGCAACTACTGGTCCGATTTCAAAACTTCTTTCAGTACTGGTTTCATAAATTTAAACGATAACTACTCATTTCTGTGAGCACGGTGATTGTAAAGGGGCCGAAACGTCAGATAAAATAAATCTATACTAGTTTGTTTTGTTTGTTTGTTTGTTTAAACGCGCTAATCTCAGAAACTACTGAACCGATTTGAATAATTCTTTCACTGTTAGATAGTCTATTTATCGAGGAAGGCTATAGGCTACATTTTATCCCGAAATTCCCACGGGAACGGGCACAACGCGGGTAAAACCGCGGGGCGCTGCTAGTGTAAAATAAAAGCGAAGAGTATCCGTACACGTAGTTTCAATTCAAGATTCTTCCAGTGTTGGAGTCCGCTTATCGAGGAAGTCTTATTTGTATAATAGGCACTCTATCTTGTAGTTTAGTCTTGTAAGTAGAGTAATATCCCTACAGTCCAGGGGCGGATCTACATAAGGGCTATTTGACCAGGGCGCCGTGGATACAAAGGGCCCCCAGACCCTACGAAAACCAACAGGCTATTTTGAATTAAAATATGTTTACCACTATCTTTTATTTTAATCACACTCGGAAACAGTTTTTTGACAAAATGACTATTAGCTGTATAATTTGGTAGACCTAAATTGATTCAGCCCACAGCCCCACAAATGCACGATCCGCCCCTGCTCAGTCCTCCTACCTACTCCTATCTTGATGTAATGATTCGTTCACCTACCGCGGATCCAGGTCACGACCCCTGCATCGATCCCGCGGTGAACTTTACTGACCTTTACTTCTAGAGCATAGATATTGAATTCTAATTACGTATATAAAAATTAAAAATAAAATTAAATTTATTGCCACAAAAAAATAGGGAAAATACAATTGTGTAGCCAATGGGAGGCGTCTCAGCTGATGTTCTACCTGGACCGAGGTCTAAGTAGAACGCTGGTTTTCAGACGCCCCCTTAGTATAGGGTGTATACCCCTGTTCCTGTCGTCTATAGCGTGTTCCGATGTATATTGCATTGCGTTTTATTTAGCAGTACCCTGTGCCTTTTGATTGAACGCGTTCTCAGAAATGTCTCTGAGTATGACGAGAACTTAGAATTTCTCTCATATTATGTTTACCTAATCTAATGTCTAGGAAACGAGTCGGCTAATTCATTCATGTTAAGTTTCCGCACCCAAAGGGTAAAAACGAGACCCTATTATTGGGACTTCGCTTTCCGTCAGTCTGTCTGTCACCAGGCTGCATCTCAAGAACGGTGATATCTAGACAGTTGAAATTTTCACAGATGATTTATTAATTTTGCCGCTATAACAACAAATACCTACTAAAAATAAAATAAAACAAATATGCAAGGAGGTTCCCATACAACAAACGTGATTTTTTACCGGTTTTTAAAGTACGGAAACCTCCGTCAGCGAGTCCGACTCGCACTTGGCCGGTTTTTTATTCTTACATCCATTGAGACTGACATTTTATGTAAACGTTTACTGGTAAGTAAAAGTGAACTGTAAGTGAACATAAATATTAATTGTCGTTATTAAAGACGCAAATAGTATGTAATCATCGCGTGCGATCTAACCTTCCGCCATGTGTGAGGAGCTTGGCATTATGTCGATAAGATACGTTCAAATCACGTGCAGACATTCTATTTAAATCTAAGTTCCCTTTACTTGTTAATACCTGTATCTAATCTTGTTCGTACCTATAGATATGGTAGATTAAAGCCTCGTTTGTCTAGTGGTATGTGCACTCGCCTGCCAAGACTGAGGTCCCGGGTTCAATTCCCAGGTCGAGCGAAAACATGTTTCCTACTTTTCAAACATGGCTCGGGTTTGAGATCACCAACCCGCATTAGGCAAGCGTGGTGATTACGCCTGAAACCTCCTCACTGTACTGATATCTTCAGTGAGACGAGAGGCCTTTGCCCAACAAGTGGGACATTACAGGCTAATACTTTACTACTTTAAAGCCTCGTTTAGGGATACGCGGGGCGAATGCGAGTGTCGGCGCGATATTGGGCAAAAAAAATGAAAAAAACACGCTTGTTCGCCGCTCTAGATACTCGTACAATCAGCCAATACAGCATTTTAGCCATTAAATACTTTGTCCCTTTCCAACTAATGCTATTTTCCGAAGAGCAAAAGAGACAGTAAGTGCTGTTAAGGGTTTATGAAGGCCCTAGCATTAGGTCAAAAATTGACAAAATTGCGTAACATCATAAAAGACCAATTAGATATCTATCATTTGTAGCTAGAGTGGCTTGTTATCACTCGACTACGTGTGATAACGTATCGCTCTGATAACAGCTGATTTATATTCAAGGTTCACTCTAGTGACATTGTCTTAATTTTGGTAACCTTTAAATATAACTTATACTAGCAGCGCCCCGCGGTTTCGCCCGCGTTGTGCCCGTTCCCGTGGGAATTTCGGGAATTTTTTACATAAAAACCTTCCTCTTGCATCACTCTACCTATTACAAAAAACCGCATCAAAATCCGTTGCGTCATTTTAAAGATTTAAGCATACAGACAAACAAACAGACAAAAATTGCGACTTTGTTTTATACTATGTAGTGATACTAGCAGCACCCCACGGTTTCACCCGCGTTGTACCCGTTCCCGCAAGAATTTCGGGGTAAAAAGCCTATGTCCTTTCTCTGGACTAACAGTGTACTAAGTTTCATTCAAATCGGTTTAGTAGTTTTGGCGTGAAAGCGTAATAGACAGACAGGCAGATTTGCTTTCGCAATTAAGTGTAATATTAAGTTAGGACAGTACAGCTGAAGATGATTTTTCGTTTGTTTGAACGCATTAATCTCCAATACTACTGATCCTCCTGCTTCGAAGGTCACGTTAAATTGTCGGTCCCGGTTGTTTGAATCGTTAGACCATGCCGGAGGAATTTAAATGGTTTGAAAACTCCAACACCCGGGTTGGATTTTTTAGGGTTCCGTATCCAAAGGGTAAAATTGGGACCCTATTACTGAGACTTCGCTATCTCCAATACTACTGATCCTCCGTGCTTCGAAGGTCACGTTAAATTTTCGGTCCCGGTTGTTTGAATCGTTAGACCATGCCGGAGGAATTTAAACGGTTTGAAAACTCCGACACCCGGGTTGGATCTTTTTAAGGTTCCGTATCCAAAGGGTAAAATTGGGACCCTATTACTGAGACTTCGCTGTCCGTCCGTCCGTCCGTCTGTCACCAGGCTGTATCTCAAGAACGGTGATAGCTAGACAGTTGAAATTTTCACAGATGTTGTATTTCTATTGCCGCTATAACATCAAATACTAAAAATAAAATAAAACAAATATTCAAGGGGGGCTTCCCATACAACAAACGTGATTTTTGCCGTTTTGTAAAGTACGGAGCTCTCCGTACGCGAATCCGACTCGCACTTGGCCGGTTTATTCTCGCTCGTATAATAACACACGTAAGACGCCTGCTATATGAACTCTGGTTGTTAAAGAATTCCTCCGCGCGAGTACACATTGTGTAACCTGACCGTGAGGTGTCATCGTGTCACTTCCGCGCTCATCAGCGGAATGTCATGCACCACTAATCACTGCCAAATGTTTCATAATAACGGATCCTGGTGTTTGAGGTAAAAGAAACGGTGTAATAACACGATGAATAAACGGTTAAACATACATACCTACTGATCTATCTCGCTTGGTGGTCAACTGGGCCCGCAGAGCACTGAGCCCGCAGGTTCAGTTACCCACTCCGTTATTTTTCATAGGTGACTCGACCCACACTAATCACACGACTTCTTTCTTTCTTATCGAGTGGATGGTCAACCTGACCAATCCTGGTGTCAGAGTTATTGAGCCGCCGAAGGCCTCTGACATGGCTCATGTAACGACTACCATCCGTAGAAAGTAACCGGGACCGACGGCTTAACGTGACCTCCGAAGCACGGAATCATCTTACTTTTCACGACTACTATTTACCGATAAGGGCCTGCTCAGCCCACAGGTTCAGTCGATAAAAAAAACCCCTAACCTACCGAATAGTACCTACGCCCGCGGGCTGAATTGACTCATAGGCGGTAAGTAAGCGGGCTGGGTTGACCCTTGGGTCGAGTCGCCCGTAAAGAAAAAAAATGGTCAACTTAGCCCGTGGGCTCAGTGCTTTGCGGGCCCAGTTGACCACCTTGCGATCTATCTATCCTACTAATATTATAAACCAGCAGTGCGACGCGGTTTTACCCGCGTTATGCCGGTTCCCATAGGAATTCCGGGATTTTTTTATACATATAAACCTTCCTCTTGAATCACTCTATCTATTAAAAAAACTGCATCAAAATCGGTTGCGTAGTTTTAAAGATCTAAGCATACATAGGGACAGACAGCGGAAAGCGACTTTGTTTTATCTATACTAATATTATAAAGCTGAAGAGTTTGTTTTGTTTGTTTGTTTGTTTGTTTGTTTGTTTAAAAGCGCTAATCTCAGGAACTACTGGTCCGATTTGAAAAATTCTTTTTGTAATGTATAGCCACATTCAACGGGAAGGTTATAGGCTATTTTTCATCCTGGAATTCCTACGGGAACGGGCACAACGCGGGTAAAACCGCGGGGCGCCGCTAGTACTAGGTATGTAGTGATGCGAAAGTTTGTGAGGATGGATGTATGTACATATGAATGTATGTTTGTACAAACTACTGAATGTTTGTAAAAACTACTGAACAAGAGCAAAAGAGACACTTTAAAACTACTTTAAATCAATGCTTTAGTCTTCTTCTTCTTCTTCTTCTTCGAGTGGATGGTCAACCTGACCAATCCTAGTGTCGAGAGTTATTGAGCCTTAAGGGTGCCTATCCATTGCTGTGGAGCGAGGTTGCGGAGCGGAGAAACGGACAAATATTAACCAATAGGATTGCATAAAATCTCCGGTCAGATTTTACGCAATCCTATTGGTTAATATTTGTCCGTTTCTCCGCTCCGCCAACTCGCTCCGCGTCAATGGACAGGCACCCTTTATCGAGCCGCCAAAGGCCGCTGACGTTACAGTGTTTATAAGGCTGTTAATCCCTAAACATATATTCCTACATAACCTCCTCTAACAATCCCATTATTACATAAGTTATTTTAGTCGTGGTTGACCCCGGCCGACCTTGCGCCACTTGAGTTCCCTTGTGGAACTGTCCTGGAGAGCCGCCAACACGCGCCAGCCGTCATATAACGGTGCCAGTCAATGGGCGTAACCAGCCGAAACTGCTTTTGACTGTGCTGTTCTGCTCAATAGTACATTCGGCCGAAACTAAGTATTATATTATTTTTTGTTACTAGAATTAAAATGTGGACTAATGTCGTTGATTTTTCAAAGACGATTTATTTTCAAAAGAAAAAGGTCGCTTCGATTCGACTGTTTGTTCAATTAGATCGATTGTTTAATTTAATCAATAAATTGTTTAATTTAATCAATAAATTGTTTAATTTAATCAATAAATTAAATTAAACAATCGATAAACTAACACATAACACTTGTAAAAGTTGTTCTTCGTTAGTAAATCATGATGGCCTGAATTTTAAGAACAAAATAGGTACTTTTCAGTTCACTGCTCAGCAGAAAGTAATTTAGCAAAAAAAATCTGACATGAACAGAACGAATGTTGTTTTATACAAACTTACCAAAAATGTTTTATTTAAGTGGTAGGTACCTAGTCAAAGTAAAGACTGCACAAAATTAGTTTTAACTAGCAGCACCCCGCGGTTTTACCCGCGTTGTGCCCGTTCCCGTGGGAATTTCGGGATAAAATGTAGCCTATAGCCTTCCTCGATAAATAGACTATCTAACAGTGAAAGAATTATTCAAATCGGTTCAGTAGTTTCTGAGATTAGCGCGTTTAAACAAACAAACAAACAAACAAACAAACAAACAAACAAAACAAACTCTTCAGCTTTATAATATTAGTATAGATTGTTAAATTGCTAAATTGTACTCTATTCGTGGGTGTCTGTTATTGGCTTGTGAGTTTTATTCTATTGTTTTGTAGTAAATATCTTATTGTTAATACTCCTAATCTATACTAATATTATAAAGCTGAAGAGTTTGTTTTGTTTGTTTGTTTGTTTGTTTAAACGCGCTAATCTCAGAAACTACAGAACCGATTTGAATAATTCTTTTTGTAATAGATAGCCACATTCAACGGGAAGGTTATAGGCTATTTTTCATCCCGAAATTCCCACGGGAACGGGTACAACGCGGGTAAAACCGCGGGGCGCTGCTAGTCTATAATATAAAAAGCGGCCAAGTGCGAGTCGGACTCGCCCATGAAGGGTTCCGTAGCAGCGAGTAACATAATAAAGAAGTTCTTGAAATAAATGTTTTTTTATTTACATTTGAGTTATTGAATGAATAATCAGTATTTTTTTGCGGTTTACGATTTATGTCGTAAAAAAAAAACTACTAACTAGACCTCGTTCAAACCAATTTTCGGTGTTAGATTACATTGTTATGTACATCATATATTTTTTTTAGTTTTATCATTCTCTTATTTTAGAAGTTACAGGGGGGGGGACACACATTTTACCACTTTGGAAGAGTCTCTCGCGCAAACTATTCAGTTTAGAAAAAAATGATATTAGAAACCTCAATACCATTTTTGAAGACCTACCCATAGATACCCCACACGTATGGGTTTGATGAAAAAAAAGACGTGTGGCACTCGGGGACTGCCGCGGTAAAGCTATTGCATTTATATTGGCGAGTTGGCGCAATCGACAATCGCCAACTCGCCAGCTCGCCAACTCGCCAGATCGCCAACTCGCCAGCTCGCCAGCTCACAAACTCGCCAGCTCGCCAACTCGCCAGCTCGCCAGTTCGCCAGATCGCCAACTCGCCAGCTCGCCAGCTCACAAACTCGCCAGATCGCCAACTCGCCACTCGCCAATTCGCCAACTCGCCAGCTCGCCAACTTGCCAGCTCGCCAACTCGCCAACTCGCCAACTCGCCAGCTCGCCAACTCGCCAACTCGCCACTCGCCAATTCGCCAACTCGCCAGCTCGCCAACTTGCCAGCTCGCCAACTCGCCAACTCGCAAGCTCGCCAACTCGCCAGCTCGCCAACTCGCCAGCTCGCCAACTCGCCAACTCGCAAACTCGCCAGCTCTCTCACCCCCTCTCTCACCCCCCTCTCTCACCCCCTCTCTCACCCCCCTCTCTCACCCCCCTCTCTCACCCCCCTCTCTCACCACCCTCTCTCACCACCCTCTCTCACCACCCTCTCTCACCCCCTCTCTCACCACCCTCTCTCACCACCCTCTCTCACCACCCTCTCTCATCACCCTCTCTCACCACCCTCTCTCACCACCCTCTCTCACCACCCTATCTCACCCCCTCTCTCACCCCCCTCTCTCAACCCTCTCTCTCACCCCCTCTATCACCCCCCTCTCTCACCCCCCTCTCTCACCCCCTCTCTCACCCCCTCTCTCACTACCCTCTCTCACCCCCCTCTCTCGCCACCCTCTCTCACCCCCTCTCTCACCACCCTCTCTCACCACCCTCACTCACCACCCTCTCTCACCCCCCTCTCTCACCCCCTCTCTCACCACCCTCTCTCACCACCCTCTCTCACCCCTCTCTCACCACCCTCTCTCACCACCCTCTCTCACCACCCTCTCTCACCCCCTCTCTCACCACCCTCTCTCACCCCCTCTCTCACCACCCTCTCTCACCCCCTCTCTCACCACCCTCTCTCACCACCCTCTCTCACCACCCTCTCTCACCACCCTCTCTCACCACCCTCTCTCACCACCCTCTCTCACCACCCTCTCTCACCACCCTCTCTCACCACCCTCTCTCACCCCACTCTCACCACCCTCTCACACCACCCTCTCTCACCACCCTCTCTCAACGCCGTGTCGAAGACTGCCGAACTGAAACGACGTTAGACGATGCACGGCCTTCAAGCCACACCTCCTTCCCGTCGGATCGGGTAAGCGTCAGGTTTTTTCGTTACGGAAATTTTGGATTCGGTCCCCGCGCTCAAGGCCCGCGATAGAAGCTATGCAATAGCTTAAAAAAAAATTTTTTTTCATTTCTATGTATGGGAGACCCCCCTAAAATTTTATTTTTTTTCTATTTTAGTGTGAAAATATTAATGCGGTTCACAGAATACATCTACACACTAAGTTTCAACAACATAGCTCTTATAGTTTCGGAGAAAAAAGGCTGTGACATACGGACAGACAGACGGACAGACGGACAGACGGACAGACGGACGGACAGACAGACAGACAGACATGACGAATCTATAAGGGTTCCGTTTTTGCCATTTGGCTACGGAACCCTAAAAATGAATCGCTGAATCTGTTGCTAAGCGCATAACTTCAGAACGACTGCACTAAATTGGATGATTCTTTTTTTGGATGTGTTTTTTTTACTATCTCGCTTTTCTTCAACTATCAAGGTAGGAAAAATTATGTATCTAGGTAATCATATTATTTTGTTAATCACCGTCTTCTTCTTATCGAGTGGATGGTCAACTTGACCAATCCTGGTGTCAGAGTTATAGAGCCGCCAAAGGCCTCTGACATGGCTCATGTAACGACTACTATCCGTAGAAAGTAACCGGGACCGACGGCTTAACGTGCCCTCCGAAGCACGGAATCATCTTACTTTTCGGGCAATCAGGTGATTCAGCCTGCAATGCCCTAACCAAACTGAGGACAGTCTCTCAAAGTGATTTTTGTGAGATATCCCCACCGGGAATCGAACCCGGAACCTCCGGATCGTGAGCCGAGCGCTCAAACCACTAGACCACGGAGGCTGTTTATTTAAGTGGGTATGCAGGTACCTAGTCAAAGTCTGCACAAAATTAGTTTTAACTGTTAAATTGCTAAATTGTGCTCTATTCGTGGGTGTCTGTTATTGGCTTGTGAGTTTTATTCTATTGTTTTGTAGTAAATATTTTACTGTTAATACTCCTAATCTATAATATAAAAATGAATCGCTGAATCTGTTGCTAAGCGCATAACTTCAGAACGACTGCACCAAATTGGATGATTCCTTTTTTGGATGTGTTTTTTTTACTATCTCGCTTTTCTTCAACTATCAAGGTAGGAAAAATTATGTACCTAGGTAATCATATTATTTTGTTAATCACCGTTTTGTCAGTCGATATTAGTACCGACTGGTTATCAGTTTTTTCTGTAACATAACAGGTTGCTATAGTTACCGCTGTGCCCTTTCTTATGTAATTCTCGTGATATTATAGTTCACACGATGTCGGTGCATGGTAATAGATGCTAAATGGTTTCGTACACACATTAATTCAAGGACGTCTTTTGTGTACTTATATGCTGTCCCACTGTTGGGCAAAGATTATTAATCCATACTTTAAACATTTCTATCAATACTTTACTTTCATATAGGTACAACACTAGCAGCGCCCCGCGGTTTTATCCGCGTTGTGCCCGTGTCCGTGGGATTTTCGGAATTTTTTTAGATATAAAACTTTCCCCTTGAATCACTTTATCTATTTAAAAAAACCGGACAAAAGTCCGAGCAGTAGTATTTGAGTTTATCGCGAACAGACAGACAGACAGAAAGACTGACAGAAGCGGCCGGGGACTTTGTTTTACAATGGTGTCTATTCGGCGGTACCATTTTTAGTTTAGTTTGCACTAAAATAAGTTTAGTCCTATCAACCTGTCAACCTAGGTTTTGGTATTCGGACGGCCACACGATTAAACTAATTTGAAGTATGTCGACTAAATTAGATTTAGTTACTCAATTTAGTTTAGTCCAAAATTATGACGTCAAACGTCATTTTAGTTGTTATTTAGTCGGCACGTAAAAGATCGCGATTAATATTAGGTGAAGGGGAGTTCTAAAGTTTTATTTGTTATATTTTAATTTTAAACGTCAAATATGGAAGAATCTGTGGTGGCGGCGACCATAAGTTCATTGGAAAGGTATGTAAAAAGCAAAAACCCTATTTTTCTTGATTTATAGAACAAGTATAGCGATAAAATCCGGATCCAAATACCTATATAGTAATAGTGATTTCCAGCCAAAGACGATTATTTCTGAAGAGGAAAAAGGTTTAGTGATTTCATTCCATTCTTGTCCTTACTGAACCTTTATCCTCAATTAAAGAATTTGCCATCATTTGAAAATCGGCCAAGTGCGAGTCGGACTCGCGCACGGAGGGTTCGGCAAAAAATCACGTTTGTTGTATGGGAGCCCCCTTGAATATTTGTTTTATTGTATTCGTCTAATCTCACTGAAGATAGCTTGTAACCAAACTGTTGGCCATTTTCGTCGACGACAGATCTATATCAGAGACACGTGTAAGGGCACATTCCGACTGGCATGCAATACTTACGATTCTTGTAAGGAAGCCAAATTATCTATAACAATTATTGTTCTTTGTTTTAATTGATGAAAATAAACGGGGTTTTCAATTCACTAACCTAATATATCACTACATAGTATAAAACAAGTTGCTTTCCACTGTCTGTCCCTATGTATGCTTAGATCTTTAAAACTACGCAACGGATTTTGACGCGGTTTTGTAATAGGTAGAGTGATTCAAGAGGATGGTTTATATGTATAAAACATCCCGTAATTCCCACGGGAACGGGCACAACGCGGGTAAAACCGCGGGGCGCTGTTAGTTATCTATAAATTGTTCTTTAATTGATAAAAATAAACGGGTTTTGGAATCATTAACCTAATATATGAAAATGAAAAAGTAAGTAATTGAACTTCCATAAATTATTCTTATTAAAGTTGCTAACAGCGCCCCGCGGTTTTACCCGCGTTGTGCCCGTTCCCGTGGGAACTTCGGGAATTTTTATACATATAAACCTTTCTCTTGAACCACTCTTGACTATTTAAAAAACCGCATCAAAATCCGTTGCGTAGTTTTAAAGAACATAGGGACAGACAGCGGAAAGCGACTTTGTTTTATACTATGTAGTGATGTTACATAATCTGGATTCACCTTTATAAAATAACTAAGATTTATAAATAAAACGAAATGTTTCAACTCACATAAATATTTATTGAACTTTCCATTATCTACAGATTAAAATAATTTACAAACATTACAACACAGTCCTCAATGCAAATACTCCTTGGAATGATATTTAAAGAAACAAACTGGCAATATAATGGTGAGTCCAGACTATGTAACTTGTACCTTAATGTTGTGTGATGTTATGTGGACGTGTTATATTTTGTTACTTAGTCTGAACTCACCCTTAAATTTTTTTTAACGTTTTTTATTGTGGTATTGCCAGCATAAAAAATAACCATAAATGTTTTTTTTTTCGTGGTATTACTATCTTAGTAAATAACCATAGATATTTTATTTTTGTGGTATTGCCAGCATAGAAAAGAAACGATATATAATCTCGAATACTGATTTTATTTCGAAGATTCTGTTTGAACAATTAATAGCAAATAATGTATTTAACAAGATATATAATGTTATTTTGTTATGCTTATTCTAAGTAACATTAATTATCCAACTTAAACAGCTGTTTTGTTGATGGGGTTACCCTGTAACAAAGAAATACATTTATTATTGTCTGGTATTTAAACTAATATTATAAAGAGGAAAACTTTGTTTGTTTGGTTGTAATGAATAGGCTCAAAAACTACTGGACCGTTTTTAAAAATTCTTTCACCATTCGAAAGCTACATTATCCACGAGTAACATAGGCTATTTTTCATCCCGAAATTCCCACAGGAATGGACACAACGCGGGTAAAACCGCGGGGCGCTGCTGGTCTGTACTAATCTTTAGAGGCAAATCTCTGGCATTGCCAGTCCGATTTGAATAATTCTTTTTGCAATAGAAATTCACATTCAACGGGAAGGATATAGGCTATTTTTCATCTTGAAATTCCCACGGGAACGGGCACAACGCAGGTAAAACCGCGGGGCGCTGCTAGTTCAATATATTACACAAACTTAGGTATAATTATTCAAATCGGATTGGTAGTTCTTGAAATAAGCGCATTCGAACACACAAAAAACTAGAAATCTAACTCAACTTAATTAAATTAGCATCTAAGCCACGGTCAAGTGGAAAATTGCAGTCTTATTTTCATTTGAAAATTTATCTAAGAGCGAGTAAAACGCGCGCGTACCAGCGGGGCGTCGCTAGTGGTTACATAATGTTAAATTTGAACCGCGCGAAGGCATCCTTGGACTGTGGCCTTGATCCCACTACACGTCCTATTCTTAGTGCAAGGCGTAATAACTGCTAAACATCTGTGTGGCAGCGCGAGCGGTACACGCATTTTAGTCTATAGAAATATATCAGTGACCCACAGTTTTACCCGCGTTGTGCCCGTTCCCGTGGGAATTTCGGGATGAAAAATAGCCTATAACCTTCCCGTTGAATGTGGCTATCTATTACAAAAATAATTATTCAAAACTGATTGGTAGTTTCTGAGATATGCGCGTTCAAACAAACAAACTCTTCAGCTTTATTATATTACTAGCAGCGCCCCGCGGTTTTACCCGCGTTGCGTCCATTCCTGTGGGAATTTCGGGATGAAAAATAACCTATGCTACTCGTGGATAATGTAGCTTTCGAATGGTGAAAGAATTTTTAAAAACGGTCCAGTAGTTTTTGAGCCTTTTCATTACAACCAAACAAAGTTTTCCTCTTTATAATATTAGTGTAGATAAACACAGCGCGGTAGGTACTGAAAGTCGGTCAAATGTTATCGTGTGAACCGAGTTGTATGCATTAATGTGCTTAATGATATTAGATGATTAGGGATAGATAGAAGACTCGTGTCTAAGTATTTAGATAAGTTAGAAATATTGAAAGTGTTTCAAATAACATCAAGTAGTTTTAAAGGGATGTTGATAGAACAATTGTAAAATAAATATCTTGCAAATATAAATCTATAATCTATAAATATATATAAAATTCAAAGTCCTGACTGACTGATAATCAACGCACAGCCTCAACCGCTACGCCTAGAAACATGAAATTTGGCAGGAAGGTTCTTCAAGTGACCTAAGTGCACACTTAGAAAGGATTTTCCAAAATTCCTACGGGAACGAGCTCAACGCGGGCAAAGCCGCGGGGCGCTGCTAGTCATAATCTATACTAATATTACAAAGCTGCAGAGTTTGTTTGAACGCGCTAATCTCAGGAATTACTTGTCTGATTTGAAAAAATCTTTTTGTAATGGATAGACACATTCAACGGGAAGGTTATCGTTGGATAGTCCATTTATCGAGGAAGGCTACAGGCTACTTTTCATCCTGAAATTCCCACGGGAACGGGTGCAATGCAGGTAAAACCGCGAGGCATGGCTGGTACTTATATAATAAAGCTGTAGAGTTTAATTTTTGTTTGTTTGAACGCCCATATCTCAAAAACTACTAATAGGATTTTAATAATTCTTTTTGTAATAAATAGCCACATTCAAGGAGAAGGCTTTAGGCTATTTTTATCCCTAAATTCCCACGGGAACATTGCTTCCTCTACAAAGAGCATCTATCTACACTATTAATATTATAAAGAGGAAAACTTTGTTTGTTTGTAATGAATAGGCTCAAAAACTACTGGACCGTTTTTAAAAATTCTTTCACCATTCGAAAGCTACATTATCCACGAGTAACATAGGCTATTTTACATCCCGAAACTCCCACAGGAATGGACACAACGCGGGTAAAACCGCGGGGCGCTGCTATCTGTACATATAACAGGAAAAACTGACTCACTGTCTTTATATATCAAAGCTCAGCAGAAACTACTGTACCTAGAAACTTGTAATTTGGTACAGGGGTTCCTTTTATGATGTAAGTGAGTACTAAGAAGGGATTTTTCGACATCAACCCCTAACAGGGGGTGGCCCTTTCACCGGAAGCGAAGCGAGGGCGGCCGCTAGTGTTACACAGTCTCGTCGTAGTAAACAACATGTGTAGTACTCGGTCCGAGGTAGACGTGGTGTTGACGTCACGGCACGTGAGCGCTCCAGCCGATATAAATACTCCTGTGATAGCTTTATAGTTTAAACTAGCCGCGCCCCGCGGTGATACCCGCGTTGTACCCGTTCCCGCGGGAATTTCGGGATAAATGTATCCCATGTGTTATTCTAATATATAACCTACATTACTGTAAAGTTTCATCCAAATCCGTTGAGTAGTTTTTGCGTGAAAGAGGAACAAACATACATCCATACATCCATCAATACATACATCCATCAATACATACATCCATCCTCACAAACTTAATAGTTATTTAAATAGCTCTCAATTATTTAAAAAAATTGGCTTAAGGTATAAAATATGGCAAAATTTAAAATTATTGCTATTTATTTTTCACGCCTCGGTGGTCTGTAGTATGTGGACACGCCTGCCAATACTGAGGTGCCGGGTTCAATTCCCATGTTGAGCGAAAACACGTTTCCTACTTTTCAAACATAACTCGGTTTTGAGATCACCAACCCGCAGTAGGCAAGCGTGGTGATTATGCCTAATCCTTTTCACTGTACTGATATCTTCAGTGAGATGAGAGGCCTTTGGCCAGCAGTGGGACATTACAGGCTAATACTTTACTTTATTTGTTTTCCGAACGCGCTAATCTCAGAAACTATCCATGCTATTTGAATAATTATTTTTGTAATGGACAGCCACATTCAATGGGCAGGTTATAGGCAATTTCTAATCCAGGAATTCCCACGAGAACGGACACAACGCGGCTAAAACCGCGGGGCGCTGCAAGTTTAGTATACAACAAGATTATTCAAATCGAACTGTTCGTTTTGCAGCTTTTTATATTAGTTAGAGATTAAAAATAACAATCACCGCCCTCTAGTGAAAGTTTATAACACATCTATACTAATATTATAAAGCTGAAGAGTTTGTTTTGTTTGTTTGTTTGTTTGTTTAAACGCGCTAATCTCAGAAACTACTGAACCGATTTGAATAATTCTTTCACTGTTAGATAGTCTATTTATCGAGGAAGGCTATAGGCTACATTTTATCCCGAAATTCCCACGGGAACGGGCACAACGCGGGTAAAACCGCGGGCCACTGCTAGTACTAATATAAAAAAGTTGAAGAATTTCATTTTTGTTTGCAAGTATACATAAAACTAGCCGTGCCTTCGGTTTTACCCGCGTTGTACCCGTTCCTGTGGGAATTTCGGGATGAAAAGTAGATACAAACCTTCCTCTTGAATGACTGTGTATGTTGGTGAAAACCGCATCAAAATCAGTTCGGTAGTTCTTGAGTAAAGCGATTACATAGCAGAGAGCATATGGGGCCTTTGTTTAATATGTATGGATAGATAATCGAGAATCTCATTTTAAATGCATTGTTGAATAAAATCCAAGGTTATTTCCTCAATGTTGAAATAAAAAATTCGCGGGCGATCTCAGAAATAAAGTAAATTCGAGGTCAGGTTAGTGGCAAACTGCCTAAAAGCTACATCTTCATAAATTTAAGAGATCGTCTCTTGTCGTTGAGTCCGATGCAGACTTCTCCATCTATTCCTGTTCAGTGCAAGCTCCTTCACATCTCTATACGACATGACAGACACTTTTTCTTTAATCTGACTCATGTAACTGATTCTAGGCCTTCCCGTGCCTCGCCTTCCTTCAACTTAACCTTCAATCACATCATTATTTTGAATTGAAACTACGTTTACGGATACACTTCGCTTTTATTTAAAAATCTTCAACACTTCTCTCTTCTGTAACCACGGTGCCCTGTAAAGGGACCGAAACGTCAGATAAAAATGTAAAGTAAAAGCGAAGTGCATCCAAAACGTAGTTTCAATTCAAATTGAGTAGTGTTCGCTTAAACTTAGGAAACCAGTATACATAATTATTTATAGGAATATATAGTAATTTACATCAATTATTATATATTCTTACAAAGTATTGTTCCCGTGGGAATTTCAGGATGAAAAATAGCTTATAACCTTCCCGTTGAATGTGGCTATCCATTACAAAAATATTTTTTCAAATCGGACCATTAGTTCCTGAGATTAGAGCGTTCAAACAAACAAAGAAACAAACTCTGTAGCTTTATAATATTAATTATACATAACCAACCATTGTTGTAACAAAACTCTAGGCATTCATTCATCAAGTTATTTGTAAACTAGCAGCACCCTGCAGTTTTACCCGCGTTGTACCCGTTCCCGTGGGAATTTCTGGAATTTCTATACATATAAACCTTCCTCTTGAAACACTCTATCTATTTAATAAAACCGCATCAGTATCCATTGCGTTGTTTTAGATCTAAACATACATAGTGACAGACAGACAGCAGCAAGCCACTTAATTTTATACTATGTAATGAAAACGTTACCCAGGTGCGTTGGATCCAGATGAGTGTCTCGTTGTTGAGTCTGGGCCCGATGAGGGGGTTCATCTGAGCCATGTAGGCGCACAGCCAGCTGGAAATATTGAATAAGTGCATCAATATAGGAATTGGTCATTCATTTTAAGTAGGTAAGTGGCTAACCCTGGTGTGGGAGTCGATTTTATAGTTCACCTCAAAGCCACAGACATGATATAAGTTTAAACAAGAGGGATGGACTGCTTTATGTGCCGTCTGAAGCACGGTAGCATATGAATTACCACTATAGGCTACCAATTCGAGTTGTGACCAGTTTCATCGGGTTTCAGTTGAGTTTAAGAGTAAAGAGTTATAGTTTTAGTTGTATATTGTAATTGAGGCCAAAAGGGAAACTATTGCCCTCTTCAGAGTGCGGAGCAAGGCCTATCATCGCACTGAAGATAACAGTGAGGGTGTTCTCTCATCTTAATGATTATCAGTTGAGTGAACAGGATTAGGCGTTGTAACGATAATAGTTGTTAATATATAACTTCTTTTTTGTTCATTTAATTTCATTGCAACTTTAGGAAATAACGTTATTGAGTTGTTTTATGAGATGAATCACGAGTTTTACGAGTAAGGTCAATGGGTGATAATAAAACTATCAAAATAAGATAAAATGTAAAATAATACTTACAACAGCCAGCAGGTAGCGGCCGTGAGCATTAATATCACCTGAATAATCCTGAAAAGTACCAAATAAAGACAATATTTAGTACAAAAACAAGGAAAATAGGTGGATGAGTATCAAGGCAACTTACCCCCTGTTTGGTCCTTTAGGAGCGAAGAAAGGGCATACTATACCCACGACGCCCCACAGGACGGTGAAAACAGCGATGGGGAGTACAGAAGCACCCATTTTGAGATTTTATTTAGAAATTATTCTAAATTATTATCCCTCACAAAAACATCAGCTGCACCAAGATGGTGGATTTGATCGTTATGTTGGTAGCAATGACAATTGATCATATGACATATTGTTTTTTTTTCTTCTTTTGTCATAGACTAAGGTAGATTGGATTCACAACTGCGCCATCTGCTGGTGAGTAGATAAACTACTTTTATACCTAGTAACGCTACTTCTTACTAGATGGCACTACCACCTGTACGTGCTACCACATGGAGGTGGCAATTTTCCTACTTCCATGTGTATTCTGTTCTTCTTCATCGAGTGGATGGTCACATTGGTCACCCTGACCAATCCTGGTGTCAGAGTTATTGAGTCGCCAAAGGCCTCTGACATGGCTCATGTAACGACTACTATCCGTAGAAAGTAACCGGGACCGACGGCTTAACGTGTGTTCTGTAAAAACAAGTTATTTTGCTGCCATAATATTGTGAAAAGTTAACATAATTTTCATCCCCAGATGACACCAAAAAAGAACGCATACTTCATGGAGTGCAGTTGTGTTATTCACTGCTAGATGTCACTAGCAGTCACTAGTACAAGTATATTATTTTATTCAGAGTGTATGTACATTTAACTAACATTATTAATTAAATAATAATGGTCTAAATTGAAGGTGGTAATGTGTGTTGTCAACATGGAGTGTTTAGATATTGTTAATTCCTTCATGTCACGTTGTACTTAGTAGGTATGTAGATATAATGTTACGGATAAAATTCTCTGAACATTATCAGCCTTATTACAAAAAGCGGTTTATCTAAAAACCCTGGTTTAAACTTCTTTAAACCATGGTCTAAACAAAAATGGTATTACAAATCATGGTTTTGCGATAAACCATTGACTAAATTATGGTTTAACGCTAAACCTCGGCGACTGTATGTCTGTGATTATATTATGCATCACACATGCATAGAGAAATATATACACTGGATTATCCAGTGTATATATTTCTCTAAAGGTACGATTCCACCAGTGTGCCGCACTGTGCCGCACTGCAATGCACACTGTGCGACACAAATGTTCATTCTGGTCAAACCCAAATACCCAATAACCCAAATTAAATATGGATTGGACGAATGATAAACTTATTAAATTTATTCAAGCTATTGAAACTTATCCTGTGCTGTGGGATTCTAGTCACAGTGATTATAAAAATAAAAACAAAAAACATGACGCCACTCAAGAGTTGGCGCAAAGCTTCAATTGTGACTCGACTGAGGTAATGAGAAAATGGAAGATTATTTTGGCCGTCCATATTAACTACTGAACTGTCTTCACCAGAAACTCTGCTCAGTTACGTAGTAACTATTTAGTAATCTGTGGCTCAGTGAACATGTTCGCGCACAAATGTGCTGAACTGTGCGCTTACAAAAGTTACGCACAGGCTTACCAGTGGACATGGAAGCCAAATGCGATACCAGCTTAGTACGCGCACTGCTGGAGTTTTGCACAAAATGTTTGTAAACAAATGTGCTGCACACTGTTTTGGTGGAATCGTGCCTTAAGAATATCCAGTCTGGATATTCTTTCTCTTTGACCCTGTTGTCACTGCACCCATAGAGGAAATAGGTAATCTCTATGTGCACTCCATCAACATTAAATTTTATTTACACAGAAACTAAAAAAAAAATCTATGTGCCACCAAAATTTGTAACAGTTCAGTAATTATGAGAACATCGAAGGCAACACTCAAGAAGGAAACCAATAGACCTTTAAATAAGAAAACGAGACGAACACAACGCGTTAACACTTTATGGACCTTCCAGGATGATATCGGTAGAGAAAAGCTTGAGAAGATCAACGAGGTTATACGGGCTTCTGTAAGTATCCCAAAGAGTTGTATTATAATGTACTCCCATTAAACTTACCTCGATGAAGTACCGCTACCTCTCGTAAAATTGAAACGTACGTTGATGTCATTATTATTTGTTCAAACGGGAACTTACGTACGACGAGAGACAGTGCGGGGAGAGACGCTGTCGCTCTCGCTTCACCCACCTCCTGATGAAGGTGACGGACGTGACCGAAACGTGTTGAGAGACACGAGACAGTAACCTCCGTCGTACGTAGGTTCCCGTTTGAACAAATAATAATACTTCTCGTAATTGTTTGAGTAGGTCCGTGACCCACCGTGGGTCGAAGTTTTTAGACCAGTTCCGATGGTTTAACGAGTGAAACGACCGAGACCGACAGTTAAACGTGCCTTCCGAAGCACGGTAACGCTCTGATAGAAATGCCTTGCCACCCATCCAAGTAGGGGCCGAGGTGCACGTTGCTTAACAATCGCTATAAAAAGTCGCTTAGTCAGACTACGAGCGCCATATTATTAACGTATTACCTACTACGGGTTTTTTTCGCGGCACACAGAAGGTTGTTTTAGTAACTAAAAACTATCTCCGTGGTCTTGTGGTTTGTGCGCTCGGCTCCCGATCCGGAGGTTCCGGGTTCGATACCCGGTGGGGACAGTAGCTCACAAAAATCTCTTTGTGCGACTGCCCTCAGTTTGGTTAGGGCATTACAGGCTGAATCGCCTGATTACCCGGAAAGTAAGATGATTCCGTGCTTCGGAGGGCACGTTAAGCCGTCGGTCGGTCCCGGTTACTTTCTACGGATAGTACTTAGTCGTTACATGAGCCATGTCAGAGGCCTTATGCGGCTCAATAACTCTGACACCAGGATTGGTCAGGGTGACCGTCCACTCGATGAAGAAGAAGTAACTAAGAACACTTACTTTTATTTCTCGACGTTTCTATTGGATTGCGAAATCAATGTAAGTGTTTGTACATCCAAAACCAACCTTCTGTGCCGCGAAAATACCCATAATAATGAAAAATGTGTAAATATCGCGGAATTTTGACAAAGACTACTAAACGCTAATTAAGTAAAACATTTGGCATCAGAAAGAGAGAAGCTTCAGCGGCTCCTGGCAGCTGGTGCCCAAGGACTCCCGCCTGGTGTACCGCGAGCGGCGCCGCCGGGGCAGGTACCAGGTCAAGCGGCAATGCAGCCGGAAGAACAAGGACCGGCAGCGCTGCTACCGCCGGCACAGGTACCACCAGAAACACGCATTCAATACAATTTATTGGTCATCTAGCAGCACCACACAGTTCAAAAAATAAAAATAAAATTTATTGCCACACAAAAAAATAGGAAAATTACATTCACGTTTTACTCGTACAAGCTAAAAAAATAGTGTAGCAATGGGAGGTGTCTCAGCTAATGTTCTACCTGGACTGAGGCCTCGGTAGAACGCTGGTTTCCAGACGCCCCCTACTCTTATTGGATACACTCTATCATTAAAAGATGACGAACATAATCTATAATCTATATATATAAAAGAAAGTCGTGTTAGTTACACTATTTATAACTCGAGAACGGCTGCACCGATTTGGCTGAAAATTGGTGGGGAGG